>CM051015.1:22193609-22221109 GCA_027704905.1 Muraenolepis orangiensis | reverse complement strand
AGACAGAGTGAGTTCTGACTGATGAGAGACAGAGTGAGTTCAGACTGATGAGAGACAGAGTGAGATCAGACCAACGATGAGAGACAGAGTGAGTTCAGACTGATGAGAGACAGAGTGAGTTCAGACTGATGAGAGACAGAGTGAGACAGAGTGAGTTCTGACTGATGAGAGACAGAGTGAGTTCAGACTGATGAGAGACAGAGTGAGCTCAGACTGATGAGAGACAGAGTGAGTTCAGACTGATGAGAGACATAGTGAGTTCAGACTGATGAGAGACAGAGTAAGATCAGACTGATGAGGGACAGAGTGAGTTCAGACTGATGAGAGACAGAGTGAGTTCAGACTGATCAGAGACAGAGTGAGATCAGACTGATGAGAGACAGAGTGAGATCAGACCGACGATGAGAGACAGAGTGAGTTCAGACTGATGAGAGACAGAGTGAGTTCTGACTGATGAGAGACAGAGTGAGTTCAGGCTGATGAGAGACATAGTGAGTTCAGACTGATGAGAGACAGAGTGAGTTCAGACTGATGAGAGACAGAGTGAGTTCTGACTGATGAGAGACAGAGTGAGTTCAGACTGATGAGAGACAGAGTGAGTTCAGACTGATGAGAGACAGAGTGAGTTCAGACTGGTGATGAGAGAAAGAGTGAGTTCAGACTGATCAGAGACAGAGTGAGATCAGACTGATGAGAGACAGAGTGAGATCAGACCGACGATGAGAGACAGAGTGAGTTCAGACTGATGAGAGACATTGTGAGATCAGACTGATGATGAGAGACAGAGTGAGTTCAGACTAGTGATGAGAGACAGAGTGAGTTCAGACTGGTGATGAGAGACAGAGTGAGTTCAGACTGGTGATGAGAGACAGAGTGAGTTCAGACTAGTGATGAGAGACAGAGTGAGTTCAGACTGGTGATGAGAGACAGAGTGAGTTCAGACTGGTGATCAGAGACAGAGTGAGTTCAGACTGGTGATGAGAGACAGAGTGAGTTCAGACTGGTGATCAGAGACAGAGTGAGTTCAGACTGATCAGAGGCGTTGTTAGATGCTAACAGGCTTTTAGAGAGAAAGCCTGCATGCATATATATATATACTGTATATATATATATATATATATATATATATATATATATACTGTATATATATATATGTATATATAGTAGTGATGATGCAGATTTACACAGCGTTATTGGAAGGCAAGTTTCATTAACGGTGACAATGAATTCTTCAGAATTTGTAAATATATTATGTATTATAATAAATAACAATGCATTAGATGAATTAATATATTTTTCTTCCTTCCAAGCTTAAGTTTATGTACAGTATATATATATAAAGGACTAAAACCATCTCATAAACGGTTGTTAGGGTGCTGGGTAATTTATCCCTTCAACGTCACGGATGCATGAAATGTCCAATTATATTTATCTTTCTTCTCTAACCTTTGACCTGAGAGAGAGGGGAGAGGGAGAGAGGTTCAGAGAGGATGAGAGGTTCAGAGAGGATGAGAGGTTCAGTGATGGTTCAGAGAGGATGAGAGGTTCAAAGATGATGAGAGGTTCAGTGATGATAAGAGAGAGGGTTAGAGAGAGAGGTTCATAGATGATAAGAGAGAGGTTGAGAGGGAGAGAGAGAGAGAGAGAGAGAGAGAGAGAGAGAGAGAGAGAGAGAGAGAGAGAGAGAGAGAGAGAGAGAGAGAGAGAGAGAGAGAGAGAGAGAGAGAGAGAGAGAGAGAGAGAGAGAGAGAGAGGATGAGAGGTGAGATATGAGAGAGAGAGGATGAGAGAGAGGTTGAGAGAGAGGATGAGAGGTGAGCTATGAGAGAGAGAGGAGGATTTGAGAGAGGTTGAGAGAGAGAGGATGAGAGAGAGGTTGAGAGAGAGAGAGAGAGGATGAGAGAGAGGATGAGAGAGAGGATGAGAGAGAGAGGCTGCAAAAGAGAGAGAGATTGCTAGATATAGGGGGACGAAAGGGGGGAGAATGAGAGAGAGAGAGGAGGAGAGACAGGCGGGTTGAGGAAGAGGACGAGAGAGAGAGAGAGAGACCATCTCTCTGTTAAAGAGAATGTGTTCTATCTTGTGGCCACATGAGAAATGCAGAAGCAGGGGAGGACGAAGACAGCCGACTGAATGGTGAAAAAGAAACATCAAATCTTTCCAATGTTCTGTGCTCCATTCATAAATAATAGATGCACTTAACAGGGTGCTCCTATTGACTTGGCATCGCAAAGCCACAGCAGCAGAAGCAGCAGCAGCAGTGTGTGTGCGTGTGTGTGTGTGTGTGTGTGTGTGCGTGTGCGTGTGTATGCGTGTGTGCGTGTGTATGCGTGTGTGCGTGTGTATGCGTGTGTGCATGTGTGCATGTTCTCTAGTGAATCTCATTGGAGCACATGCCATTTCATGACTGTGGTGATGAGCTATGGGGATGTGCTGAACATATTAACACAACACTGGTGATGGCGATAGTCTTTTCTCGGGCGGTGCACAGGCATACAGGATGAAGAGCAGGAGAGATCTAGAAAGGTCAGTTTCCACCAAACCACAGCGAGATGCCCCCACCCCCCCACCCACTCACCCCCCCCTGGTGTCTACAAGCACATAAATCCAATTTGGGAGTGGGTGCTTAGAGGCCATAAGCCAGGATGAATACGGCACCATAATAACAAACACACGATGAAGACAAAGTGGCTTTATTTCATCCTGGCGGATGAGAGCGCCACCCCTGACGTCGCAACCACGCCACGCAGCTATTGCAGCTGCACTAGGAATACGAAAAACGAAACGTAGGACATGACCATTTCGAGCGGGGGTGGGTGGGGATGGAGGTGAGGTGTGTGTGTGTGTGTGTGTGTGGGGGGGGGGGGGGTAGAATAATAAGACAAATAATTAATAACTTATCCCATTTTATTTCTCTGCTGCAGGGGGTCTGGGAATTTCTTGCCTCCCGCCGAATCGGACGCAATTCTATCCGTCATCACGGGCAAATTGAATGGGGTTGACTGTGAAGGCAACACGATTAACCTCATTCCTGAGCAGTATGGCAGTGTCGGGGAAGCCATAATCACACAGGCGTTTAACAGTTCTTAATGCTTATCAGCCTTCCCCGGCTTCTGATTAGCCCTCATTTCTGCCTCAAATGAGGGACCCCTTTAACCCCCCCCCCTCTTAATTATAAAAGAAATGCCACAGTTTCCATCCCTATCTGGATAATTATACAATCCGGTGAATATTTGATGGCTGCTGCTGCCGTGGTCCTCTTTGTACTAGCGATGCATCGTGTTCGCCGAGCTCCCCCGGGGGGAGGACAAGGGGACTCGGCCCGAGCCTTACGCACGATCGACGGTGAATTACTATATATGTACTATATAGCTACTATATAGTACTATATAGCTACTATAGTACTAACTGGTATGTGGCGGAATGTAGAATGCGGTTTTGGTCATTTTGGCCTGAAAAGCCGTGGGATGCACCGGTAATTATTCTGAAACTATATACACTATAACAAAAAAAAAAAATTCTGTACATATATGTGTATACATATATATATATGTATATATATATATATATGTATACATATATATATATGTATATATATATATATTATGTATATACATATTATTATGTATATATATATATATATATATATATACATATATATAATATATATATATATAATACATAGATATACACATATATATATTCATATATATGTATATATACTGTATAAATGTATATATACTGTATATATGTAAATGTACTGTATATGTTTATTTATATATATATATATATATATATATATATATATATAAATATATACAGAGAGAGAGAGAGAGAGATTATATACAGTATATGACGATGTATTCTCGCGTAATAATTCATGAAGACAACATTATGCATAATTGAGGACAACAATTCACCGGGAAATATGTATCTGAGTCGTCATCGCTGTATCCAACTCTCCTCTTCATTCTCGCTCTGCGGCGTGAAAACATACAAACAGAGGTTGCCGTGGCAACGCAGCCTCTTTTCCTTCCAAAGCCTGATGGTTTCCCGGGCGAGTGCGAACCGTTTGCTTTGATCTAGTCGCCTATGCCAGTGGGCCGGTATAAAGACATAGAAGTGTGCTACGACCGTTGGGAGGGAGGTTTCTCCCCTTGGAGGGTGGGGGGGGGTAGAGGAGGGTAGAGGATTGGGAATTGGAAACCTGTAGATGGTCTCCTGCTTTCCATGAGCAGGAAGAAGAGATTCCCGGTGGTGATGGGGAAAAAGTTGGAGCATGTTTTGTAGGACCAAAGGTATTCCTGTCATCCGGTTGGGTAACACGGAACCTCACACCTGACGACCAAACGCTTTTCGGTACATTGAAGTGACGCACATCGCTGACCCATCCTCGCAAAGACAGGTATTTTTAAGTCGGCAAGGATGTGTGTGCCATGAATTATTTACAAACATTGGGAAATGTGAGTGTGCTCGTTTTGAATAATTAATCTTCCATTCTTATGAATTTCATATTGTAAAGTAGTGTGGAAGAGTGATTTCTTATCGTGCTTCGCAGAAGAAGAACTCTGAAGATACTGTCGCTGAATGTTTAATGTCTTCATCCGCTAAACGCCGGCCCCCAAACCGCGGAGCTCAGCGCGCTGACAAACTTTCTGCTAATATTCCTGTAGAAGGTTCTGGATACAAGCAACTATCTGTCACGGCTAGGGACGGTGGAATGTAACAAAAATCTTACTTACTCAAAAACACGTACCCTTAATACCATGTGCATGAAGAGGGTTTAGTCACAATTAGTTGATCTGACATACACGACATAGGGCCTTCAGTTCATAGATTTCTACAAAGCCCTGTGTTATCCTTGACGTTTTCTTTTTTTCAGTGAATCATTTCAGCTCAAGAGATTCCTTCAAAACGTATCTGTGGCCGATCGAAAGACGTTGAACCTGTAACCAATCTGCTTCTTATGCTCACAACTCACTCCAAAGAATGATCTAAATGAATGGCCTCAGCCATAAATCAAAACATTCTCTGCATGTAACCCATCCTAGTATTAGGAGCAGCTATTTGTATATCCAGCTGCCCGGGGAGCAGTGTAGGGGTCTGGTGCCTTGCTCAAGGGCACCTCGGCACTGCCCAGGTTTTTTGGGGACTTGAATCGGCGACCTTGGCCTGCGGGCCGCCGGTTGAAGACGCCTGAAAAACAATAGAACAACAACAACAACAACAACAACAACAACAACAACAACAACAACAACAATCTACTCAAGGAATCTTCCTCTTTTCCTTTCGGGACCCAAAAAAAGCATCTGGCCGGGATTTCTAAATCGCCAAAATTGTTCGGCTTTTGCTTCCTACACTACATTACATTACATTACATTACATTACACTACACTACTACATTACACTACTACACTACACTACATTACATTACACTACACTACACTACATTACATTACATTACATTGCATTACACTACACACTACACTACATTACATTACATTACATTACATTACATTACACTTACACTACACTACATTACATTACATTACATTACATTACACTACACTACACTACATTACACTACATTACATTACATTACATTACACTACATTACATTACACTACATTACACTACATTACACTACATTACATTACACTACATTACATTACATTACATTTCATTACATTGCTTTGACATTTCTTCGTTATGTCCCGCCTTCTCGCATGCCGCCATTGGTCGGTCATGTAGGCTACAACGTAAGCCCTTCACGCATCAACATTAGCAGTGACAAAGCTAATATTAATCCCGTTCATTGGCCGCTCTGTAGCGCAGGTTATGGATGTTCCCGGTGGCCAGGTTGGCCCTCGTGGACATAGCCGCTGTGCACACACATGCGACAATTGTGTTGCTAATTGAATTGAACAGAGTTGCACTTAGTCGGATCCCCAGTGTTTAGCTCTATCCGTACTTGTGAAAGTTTCCCCGAAATATATTTTATTTTTTAAGGATAGTATTGTATAGCCTAGTATTGTATAGTTCAGTAGAGCATAGTATGGTATTGTAGTTGAAATTCACACTGCGTGAGGGAATGGGGAGTAAGCATTCCATTGTGCTTGTTGCCCAAGGCTGATGAAAACAGCTTGAATCTTCATCTTGATATCTGTAAAGAATTTCATAAATTTGGAGCACAGGGCAAGGAATTTAGGATACAAGGAATCAAGGACAGTGCCTGTGTTACTGCCGGTGCTCCGGCTGAGGTAAAAGGACAGCAGCCTCCCGCCTCTCCTCGCCATCTGTCCACCGCCACCAACCGTAGTTCACGGTTCACCCGGTGAGGAGTACTGCTTGCCGCCAGCGATAGCGACAGCAACGTGGACGCGCGCCTTTTTTTTTTGACGGGAACCGTGAGGCCGTGGCGAAGAAGAGAGTCTGCTGGTCTTGTCACGACGAGACGGTCGTTGAGCCGCGAGATGTACGAAAAAAAGGAACCTCAAAGGAATTCTCAAAAGCAATCGCTTCTAGAGCCGCCGCCGCGCCGTGCAATCTCCTCCCATTCAGAGATAAGGAACGATCTTCTAATGCAAATGACGATTAGAAGGTCACAGAGAGAGAGAGAGAGAGAGAGAGAGAGACAGAGAGAGAGAGATAGACAGAGAGAGAGAGAGACAGATAGACAGAGAGAGAGAGAGAGAGAGAGAGAGAGAGAGAGAGAGAGAGAGAGAGAGAGAGAGAGAGAGAGAGAGAGAGAGAGAGAGAGAGAGAGAGAGAGAGAAACAGATAGACACAGAGCGAGAGAGAGACAGAGAGAGAGAGAGAGAGAGAGAGAGAGAGAGAGAGAGAGAGAGAGAGAGAGAGAGAGAGAGAGAGAGAGAGAGAGAGAGAGAGAGAGAAACAGATAGACAGAGAGAGAGAAACAGATAGACAGAGAGAGAGAAACAGATAGACAGAGAGAGAGAAACAGATAGACAGAGAGAGAGAGAACAGATAGACAGAGAGAGAGAGAGAGAGAGAGAGAGAGAGAGAGAGAGAGAGAGAGAGAGAGAGAGAGAGAGAGAGAGAGAGAGAGAGAGATAGACAGAGAGAGAGAGAGAGAAAAAAAAGAAGAGGGAGAGAGAGAGGAGAGAATAGATGCGGCCTTGATATCTTGTTGCTGTGCTGGAATGGTTCTATTTTAGCGGGTATTCAGGCAGCGTGTCCTCCCAGCACCGCAATATAATGCCTTGCTGATTGAGCGTTGACAACACTTTGCAATTCCTTGTAAAGCCGCTCTATAAATATTACATAATGCAGAAACAGTAACTGACTGAATCTCCAGACGGGATATAAAACACCAAAAGAGAGCAAAGAACTGCCTTGGAGCAAGCCCTAACGGCAAACTAGAGACAACATCATTAAAATGTACCTATTCTGGAATTGGATGTATTATAGGCCTGCCATTGGGATTGCGTGCATATTATTTCATATATTATTATACTTTACGTGCATGTAAAGTACTAGAATTGCAAAAACAACAAGCTAAATGAATCCTAAAGACATCCTTGTCGCTTTGACCGGTTTTTTTCCACAGTCCACATCCTATTCCTCTCACCAGGTGTTTGGAGTTTTCTACCCAAACAGCAGTTGTCACGTTGGCCTTTGGGAAGAAGTTCAATCATTTAAAGTTGGGTTTGCTTGCATTAACGACATAAACAAGAACCAAAGTGGGTTATTTTCCGCACCCGCAGACGGCGTGCGTGCGATGTGCGATGACTTGCACAGCTTTTAACGGTTGTTTTCTGCTCCAAGCTATACGTTCAACCCAAAGGCCGAAAGGTCTCACCTTGTTAGTACAAATATAAAAAGTATTAAACGTATAAAACACAGCAAAAAAGACACATTGGGGGATTGGCAACAACTCTACAATATTGGTTGACAAAATATCGTTTTGGTTTGTGTTTGTGTTTCTATCGCGTTACAATTTATGCTGATTGCGCTGCTCTGCTGGAGGTGCCTAGCGTGGAGTTCACAGCGAGTGTCTGAAGTAGCCAGAAGCAAAGCGCGCTGGCGCTGCTTTCATTTGCCCGCTCTCTGTTTGCTCATTAGACTTACAAAATATCTCCGGTTTCCGACATGTTTTCTTTAATAGAAAATAGTGTACTGTATAATAGAGCGGGACGTGCAATGCATTCTTTAGGGTGTCACTTTGTTAATCTGCCCGGGCCGTAACGACGCCCGCGTACTCAGGGGACTCGTGTTCGCGTAACGACCGACCTGCGTGCATGGCGACAAGTCCATCTTCTGGATTGATGCATCGCTTTGGTTCTTCATTTTCCTCATTTGCATGTTTTTTGTTTTGCGGTTTGTTTACTCATTTATTGGTGAATGGGTTCATTAATGGGTTTCTCTGTGTATTTGTCATGGTCCCGTTGGTCGGTTCTTTAACCCTCTCTCTCTCTCTCCGTCTGGGAGGTAGTTTAGGGTGTCAGAGACGTATCGTTGATCACAAGACCACACGAGGGACGGGAGAGGAAACTTCTGTACGTATCTCCGCCTCCTCAATTGAGAAAAACAAACCCATTTTACAAACCTAGTTGGTTTTTTTGCTCAAGGCAAAACCGGCCAAAATGGATTTCAGAGGTCAAATGTGCAGGCGAGACCAGCTTCATCCAACAGCTCCGGGTTCAATAATTAACAAGCTAATTTGTTTTGTATTTTGGTCACGAGTTCAAATCAAATCAACCGGACTGCCCCCCCCCCCCCCCCCCCCCGGAAGCTGCCTCTTATTGAGGCCACTGCCTTACGACGAGTGTCACTTGGACACACACTCGCACACATGTGGAAGGATGTCTTCAATCTGAGGCCCCTTTGTTACAATGTGAATTCATTAAGTGGACACATACCATCTGATGGGTCCTTCTCCTCCAACAGTGGTATACATATATATATATATATATATATATATAGCCACTAATGGAAGTCATGGAATGGAAATAAAACAAAGGGGTATACTGCATTGCATTTGAGCAGCTTTGCAAATGGTTTGTATATATATAGATACATAGAGAGAGAGAGAGAGAGAGAGAGAGAGAGAGAGAGAGAGAGAGAGAGAGAGAGAGAGAGAGAGAGAGAGAGAGAGAGAGAGAGAGAGAGAGAGAGAGAGAGAGAGAGGGAGATAAAGAGGGGAGAGAGATAAGAAAGAGAGGGAGAGAGAGGGAGGGAGGGAGGCCTTCACAACACATTTTCCATGAGCACAGCACTTGTTGACTCATACATCTGAGGAAGTGCTTGTCAGCCGTGTGCCGTTTTGTCTCAGGATGCGTTTGAACCTCCAGGAAACACAGGATTAGAATAATTACACACAAGTGCATTTGATGTGCAAATGATCATATGGAAGAAGTAGTAGTCCTTTTTGATTTGTATTCTTATTAAACTAGCAGTGTATCCTAGCATTTAGTGTACTGTATTAAAAAACGGAAGAAACAAAAAGTATATGTATACTGTACTAATATATTGTATATTATTTTCATTGAATGATGAATTTTATTTCATAATTGTTTTCATCCTTTTTGATCAGACAAAATAAAGAAAAGCGAGACCAAAGCGAGAAGTAGCCTTGGTTTTCAATACCCACCCATACACACACACACACACACACACACACACACACACACACACACACACACACACACACACACACACACACACACACACACACACACACACACACACACACACACACACACACACACACACACACACACACACACACACACACACAGACACACACACACCCCCACCCACCCCCCCCCCCCACACACACACACACACACACCCCACACACACACACACACACACACACACACACACACACACACACACACACACACACACACACACACACACACACACACCCCACACACACACACACCCCACACACACACACACACACACACACACACACACACACACACACACACACACACACACCCACACACACACACACACACACACACACACACACACACACACCACACACACACACACACATACACACACTCGCCAGTGATTTACTGTACAGAAAATAAACACACATTTCCCGTTTCGACATTCACGCCACAGGCAGCCAATCATCATGCAGAGTGACATCATCCCCCATCCCCCCACCCCCCCACCCCCCCATCCCCCGTCGTAATCCTCCTCGTTACCACGTATCCCTCCGCTGTCAATCACAGGCCGACAAGCCTGCCTACCACCAGTCTACCACAGAGGGCCTGAGCTGTCTGCTCTGAAGGACCGGCGATGGAGAGAGAGAGAGAGAGAGAGAGAGAGAGAGAGAGAGAGAGAGAGAGAGAGAGAGAGAGAGGAGAGAGAGAGAGAGAGAGAGAGAGAGGATGTGTCCTTGACATGTCCGGGAGGAGGACAGCCACCGGGTGTGAAGGCTTGGACACAACAAGGGGGGGGGGGGGGGTGAGGATGATGATGTGGGGGGGGGGGGGGGGGGGGGGGATGAGGGGGATATATACTGTAGGGTCAGAGGATTAATGTTCGGTGTGATGCAATGCGGTGGTGATGACAACAACAGACACTGCAGAGTGGGGCCACACGACAGCACACGGCCATCACACACACACAAAAAGGTCCAGGCCCCAAAAAGGTCCAAAAAGGTCCAGGTCCCCCGGTGTTCATTCATTTTGGGGGAAGTAAATAACCTTGAGGGTTTCATCGGTGATTGAGATGCACTGGGGATCATTAGGAGTGACACCATCTATTGAATTTGTCGGCCCTCACCGGTTAGCGGTGGGGCCGGGGGCATTCTCTGACTGGACGGCAGCCTGCCTGACATTCACCGCCGGGCGCGATAAGACGAAAAACCTCTGAGCCGCCAATCGCTCACAGCGGGCGGTGGTGAATCCAGTGCTGCTGCTCGGGCCTCTCTCTCTCTCTCTCTCTCTCTCTCTCTCTCTCTCTCTCTCTCTCTCTCTCTCTCTCTCTCTCTCTCTCTCTCTCTCTCTCTCTCTCTCTGTCTCTCTCTCTGTCTCTCTCTCTCTCTGAACAGAAAAGCTGTTGTTTATTACCCCGGTGTAGTGAAGTTCACGTGTTAGACGAGTGCGAGACGGACAAATGAGAATGAGGAGAAGGGGATAAGGAGGGGATTGAGCCTCTCTGCGCCTCACGCCAGCAGGCGTAAGCCCCGGATGAGCCGCCCCCGCCGCCGACGACGAAAGGGAATGTGTCAGATTCGACTTCCCCCCCCATCCCACCCATCCATCCCATCCCACCCAACCCCCCCCCCCCCCCCCCCCCCAACCCCCATCCATCCCGGCAGAAAATAAATAAATACAGCGAGATCCACATCCACCTTTGGGAGGCTCACCGTGATTATGTTCAGCCGAGCAGCCCCCACATTAAACCCTGGAAAAGTACTGTACATTTAAATGTGTACCGTCGGGTGAGTCGCTAGCCAGCCGTGGCTAAGTAGGCTTCAGGCTCCACGCCGACGCACCACGGGTCTACTCTTAACGGTGGATGTAGGTACGCTTCCAGAGTGGTTGTGAACGAGAGAGTGTAGAAAAAAGCAAGCCAGAAGATCTTGAAACTTAACAACAAAACAACGTGTGTGCTCCCCTCCCTCCATCCCTTCCTCCCTCCTTTCCTCCCTCCCTCCCTCCCTCCCTCCCTCTCTCTGCTCCATCTTATTCCTCTCTGTTCCTCTTCCACCGTTGAGAGGGGCGTTGCACCTGTTGTGGACGGGAAATGGACGAATCCTTCGAAAACCAATCGGGAGGAAGAGATGCTTCTCAGATGCTCAGAAAGGAGCCGGGAGCCTGTTTTATATTTGGCTCCCACAGAGGTGGAATATGTCTTAAAGCTGTTTGCTATTAGTGAGTATTTCACTTCATGTCGCTAAGAGCCGACAGATGGCTCACCGAGTTCTACCGCATTACACTCAAATAGCGGCGGCTCTGGTCTTCAAACCTCACCTGCTGTGCCCTGAGCAGACAGGTGGATGCATTCCGTGTTTGGTTATTAATTCCATGAAGTGTACTGGTGAATTCTGCAATAGAAAAGGTTGGAGGTTGGGGAAGAACGGAACGCTTTCCCCGTTGGCCGATGTACTTGCATGGATACACTGAGTCAATAATGCATGCCACACACACACACACACACACACACACACACACACACACACACACACACACACACCACACACACACACACACATACACTCACAGGGCAGAGAGATAGAGAGACAGAGACAGAGACAGAGACAGAGACAGAGACACAGACACAGACACAGAGACAGAGACAGAGACAGAGACAGAGACAGAGACAGAGACAGAGACAGAGACAGAGACAGAGACAGAGACAGAGACAGAGACAGAGACAGAGACAGAGGACAGAGACAGAGCAGACAGAGACGACAGAGACAGACAGAGGGAACATGCTTTTAAAGCTTGGGATCAAATTAGGAGGAACACCTAGGAAACACTACACGTGTCACTTTTGGCGACCAAGAAGGGCAGTTCCTTGTGCGAGACGGAGACGGAGACGGAGACGGAGACGGAGACGGAGACGGCCGGTGAACTCGGACACGTTTTACGAGTCAGGCTAGGTTGTGGTTGTTCACGATTCACAGGGAGCATAGCGCTGGCGTCTCTCTCTCTCCCTCAGAGGAGCGTGGTCCGTGTACGCCTTATACCCCTCGCTGGATGACATGGAACTCCTGAAGCTTACATAATGCAGATCTGCCCTAATTTCCCCGGCTATCCCCGCAGATCTTGGAGCGACGAGGCAACGTTAAAACCGGTGATGCGTCCTGAGATCAAAGGCGCTTTTTATGTGGGCTAATGATGCTGGGAAATGAATACGGGAGGCCCATGTGGAACCATACGCCGTTTCCATTTTTAAACTCACGCACACAGTGCCGTGCTTTTTGCTGTTGTTGTAGTTGTTGTTGTTTGTTGTGTACCTCTTGCTCCATGACAAAGATGTTTTTCAAACACACAGGTGATTAGAGGTTTCCATGGATACACAACTCCCAGGGAGAAAAGAAAAAAAAGAAAAGAAGCCACGTCTGCTCCAAGAATAGCTGTTGTTTCGGTAAGCGTCTGTTGGCATCCACGCATGCAAATTCATCTGCGGTTCTCGATGGAGGCTACGCGGATACACAGAGAGTCAGATCCCAGGCCAGTAGCCCACACACGGCGGCTGACGTCGTCCCCGGTGAGACAGCAAAACAATACGGGGGGAAGAGAGCATTGAGGGCATTTTAAATGTAGCGCTAATGATTTCATACTGCCGTTAATTAAACGTGAGGTTCGTCTATGGGTGTAGTGAACCAACATCTTAATGTGTTAATGTGTCATCGCGTGATCTCTTCAATAGCGCTTGAAACCGGGTAAAACTTTAACCCTTCACTATTACAGATGAAGCTAAATGGATTAAGATGTCTATTCTGGAGTCTGTAAACTTCAGCTCACCCTAAAGGGGGCAGAATGCTAAATGCTAATAGCCCTTCACGGGACATTAGTATTAGCATACAAATGAAGCGACATACATAAAACTAAATTCATTCACATATTTTATTCATTTATTGGACAATTCTCCGGACCCGTTTTAAACAGTAATTCACATTTTTCAATTTTCCATTGGCTATCCCCTGTGTGTGTGTGTGTGTGTGTGTGTGTGTGTGTGTGTGTGTGTGTGTGTGTGTGTGTGTGTGTGTGTGTGTGTGTGTGTGTGTGTGTGTGTGTGTGTGTGTGTGTGTGTGTGTGTGTGTGTGTGTGTGTGTGTGTGTGTGTGTGTGTGTTGTTTGTCTGTTGCTCAAGCAGTTCACATAACAAGGTAGGTAGTGTTCTATTTACAATAGATACAACACAAAAGATAATAATAATAATAATAATAATAATAATAATAATAATAATAATAATAATATAATAATAATAATATAATAATAATATAATAATAAGATTATTAATAATAATTATAATAATTATAATAATTTTAATTGTTATTTAACCATAGTTTCATATCTGGTATAAAAAATTCCAATGCTGAACAATGCACATCTGGTCATCTCGGAAAGAGGTGTGTTCAAATTGCCATATGTCTCACATATTGAAGCTAAAGGCTGCTGAAAGTTCGGAACTGAAAGTGAAAGTACTGAAAGTGAAAGTACTTGTGTGTGTGTGTGTGTGTGTGTGTTTACACCACTGCTTTTCACTACACTGTATTTCTACATTGAGGGAGCTAAGAGGTGATGTGGCACAAGAACAACATAGCTTTCAGTGTTGTTGGGAAGTGGCTCAAGTACATTTCATCCACTTGTGATGGGGGGTCGCTCCCACAGTGCATTAACCAGAAGAGGCGGAGCATCATTCAAGTCACTGGTTTAGTCCTGTTATCGCACAAGAGATCCAGGAACCCGTGGGAGAGGTGTGCCAGCTCCCAACCCAGGGTTCAGTGTTCAAATCGATGTGTGTCAGCACTGTGCACCACATAAAACTGAGCTTATCAACGGTGCAACACTTTTAACTGCATTTGTACCCAACACATAACTGTGATGCAGTTGCATAGTCATGCAAGCTGAATTTCTAATCTTTAGTTTCCAAACAAATCGGACTGTCTATATCACACACTGTCTATGAGCCTTGAAATGGGTGTAATGATGTTACTAAATACCAGTTGTGTATGTCCTATGGTATATTAGATATGGGATGTATAATGGTTTAAATATGATGTATTATCTATAGAGAGTATAGGGTTTTAGTACAGACAAGCAGCTCCTGGCTCTAGGGCCCCTGGCTCTATCACTGCATAGTGCAACACTGTTTAATGGTCGTATACTTTTAGATGTGCCAGCGTTTTATTAAGTACAATTTGCAAATTGCAATTTAATCGAAAGTTTGCAGATGTTTTACATCTAAGAAAGTGACATCTCATTGGCAACGCGTACAGTCAATAGTGCATTTCTGTGCAAAGAAAACAACAAGAAAAACAGATACACACATTAGTGTCCTTATATTGTATAAAAATAAACATATACAACAAACCAAATGCATTGTGTGGGGCCAAAGGCCAAAAGTTTTCAATCTATCATTTATAATTCCCACAACAACAACAACAACAACAAACAAAAAATAAAAATAAAAATAAAAAGAACCAAACATTCGCACAGCTTAAAGTCTTTTTCCGGCGTGCAACAAGCGTACATAATCTGTGAGGGAGGGCGGCCGCTTAGTGATGGGAGATTTGGAAGCTCAAAATGACTACACCAGAACAGAGTTCCGTACAGGTTATCCCCCAGCGGTGGGTAAATAATGCATTTACCAACCGGTGGCGGTAGCAGCGTGACCCCCAGATAGCGCCGGGTCCCCGATTCCTGCCTTCAAAAAACGTGGTCTCTGGCTTCCATTGGCACCCGCTTCTGACATCGTTAATATTGACAAAGCTGTCCACGCGAGTGCCAGATAAAACTTGTTTGTGTGTGTCCAAACACGTTAGCCTGTTGATGTGGCTGTTGCATAGTTCAGTCGCTCTAGGGGGGTGTATCTTTTTTCTTTTTGTTTGTTGGGAGGGGGGGGGGGGATAGAGGTTTATTGATGGTTGGCCCCATGCCAGGTTCCTGCCTCTGCCTTTGGAATAATATTGGAGTGAATTCCCTGCCCGAGACCCTATCCTGTTACACTTTAAGGATAGCATACAGTACAAATACCCTCAAACGCTTATCCCCTCATCAAGAGGGAATCTATTCACAAACTCTGTTCACACACACAAATGAATTAGATTGTGCTCAGAACGAATCGGCAATAAAAACATGATTTAATTTACACCAGTGCCATATATTCCACAGTGGATATCAGACACCGTTGTGTATATACTGTATATATATATATATATATATATATAGTATATATAAATATATATATATATATATATATATACTGTATATATATATATATATATATATATATATATTTATATATACTATATATATATATATATATATATATATATATATATATATATATATTTATATATATATATATATATATATATATATATATATATATATATATATATTTATATATACTATATATATATATATATATATATATATATATATATATATATATACACACACACACACACACACCCGTATGAACCTAAAACTGTGAATACGTTGTGTGTTTCTCACGCACTTCAAGGTAATCTGGATCAACGTGAAGCTTGGCTTTCAATTCCCAGTACTCCCTCTGGCTGGGCTGGGCGTAAACAGAGCTGGGAGCGCTGCAGTACAGGATGGTCTGTTGTTGTACTCTCTCCGGGTGCACACACTGGTGTCTCGCGTCAAAGTCTGAGTTGTAACCGCCGGACGAAGAGGCGCTGTGCCTACACGAAGGCATAGCGCCGCTGTAGGGCCTGTGTTCGTCGCCCGGCTCCAAGACATCGCTGTAGAAGTACGGATCGTCCTGGGAGGTGGACGAGCGCCGGTTAGCGGGCTCCAGCGTGCCGGTAGTGCTATATTCAGAGCTTAAGGCCTCTTCGTCGCCGGCCTTACCCAGGAACGGCCCGTTTAAATCCTCAAAATCTCTGTAAGCGTCCGGGGGATTGCGCTCCGCTGGGGCCACACAGGCGGCGCTCTGGGCCCCGTGCGGGATGTACTCGTACACGTGGCCTGCGGACGTCCTGACCTTGGGGATGGCCGCCTTCCTGTAGAGGCCGTACTCCATGTTCAGCGAGCTGATGCAGGCGTTGGCGGAGTTGTTCTGCTCGCTCTGGGCCTTGAGGTGTCTCTTCTTGGAGGCCACGAACAGCCCCGCCGTGATGAATACGGACGCCACGAAGATGAGGAGCAGGGCGAGGATCAGCACGGACAGGGGGATGCCGTCGGGCGGCTCGTCCGAGTCCAGGAAGGCCTCGATGGTGACGGTGCTACCGGGGAAGGACTCCTCGGAGGGCGGGACGGCGGAGGCCACGGCCGCCGCCGCCGCCGCCGCCGCCGCGGAGATGTTGGGGCAGAAGTTTGTGGTCTTGATGTACCTCATGTCCTCCCCCGCCAGCTTCTTCGGGGAGCCACATAGGACGTTGTTCACGACCGTGCCGGTGCTGAGCTGCTCCAGCCAGGTCCTCAGGTCCAGGATGACGCACGAGCAGTCCCAGGGATTCTCGAACAGGTCCACTTGCACCAGGGCGGCGAGCCGATCCAGCACGCCGCCGACGGGCAGCGATCGGAGGTGGTTACTGCGCAGATTTAGCCTGGCCAACGTCAGCCCATTAAATGCGCCCTCTGGGAGAGCTTTTAATAGGTTGTTGTTGAGAAATAGCAGCTGAAGGTTGGGGACATGCTGGAAGGTGTTAATGGCAATCTCTTTAATGACATTGTATTGTAAATATAAAAACTGTAGGCTCTCCAATCCATAAAATATATCGCCCGTGAGGCGTTCTATTAAGTTGCCGTTCAGGTATAGCCGGCGTAAGTGTGTCAAGTCGCCAAATGCTCTCTCATGTATATGAGCTATTCGATTATTACCCAGATGGAGCAAATCCAAACCCGTCGCCTCAATAAAATCTGACCTACGAACAGCCGTGATGTAATTACCAGTGAGATACATCTTTTTAGGATTGTACGGTTTGGGATTTAAATCTGAGATACGCTCTATTTTTCTCTCTTGGCAATTAACGTTCAGGCCCAGGTCTGAAATTTGAAGATTACAAGAGCAGGCGGCAGGGCAATCTAAAGCCACAGGGGGTTTGGTCTGATACGAAACTATTTGACCGTAATTTTGCGGTCTATTCGACGCGACCCGAGCGGTGGGCTTCGTCTTCGTCAGTTTGCCCGACTGCCGGGGTCCTTTGGTGGGCCTCAGCGAGGACCGGGCGAGCCCCGAGGAGGTGAGCGAGGACGTGTCGGCCCGCGCGGGAGGAGGAGGAGCGGGCCTGCGGTACGCCTCGGTGCTGGCGTGAGGCAGCTCGTACTCGGCGATGGCCCTCCGGGGACACAGCTCCTGCTTGGAGAGCTCGTCGGCGTCCCTCCCGTGGAGCCGGAAGGGGAACTCGCAGACGACGTCGCCGACCAGCGCGGTGTAGGATATGCTCTCCAGCCAGGTCTTGAGGGCGATCAGCTCGCAGGAGCAGTTCCAGGGGTTGTCCTCCAGCTGCAGCTCCACCACGTCCGTCATGTGCTCCAGCAGACCCGAGTAGGGCAGGGTCTTCAGCTGATTGCCCCGCAGGTCCAGGTGAGTCAGCGGAACCCGCTGGAAGATGTTGGTGGGCAGCGACGAAATCAGGTTGTCGTTCAGAATCAGGACCTCCAGGTGAGTCAGCGCGCCCAAGGCGTTGACCTCCACGTGCGTGATGGAATTGTAGTCCAGCTGCAGGTACTCCAGGTTCTCCAGGCCGAAGAACAGCTCTTCCTTCAGCGCGTCGATTTTGTTGTTGTTCAGATGCAGTCGCCTCAGTCCCCGGAGGCCGTTAAACGCCCCCGACTCCACCTCGGATATGTCATTGTTGCCCAGGTGCAAGATGGTGAGGCCGGTGTACTCTGCGAAATCGTCCACGGAGAGTTTGCTCAGTAGGTTCCCCGAGAGCAGGAGGTGGTACGCGGGATGGTGCACCGGCTGGATCTGGGAGAGATTTCCGATGCCTTTGGTCTCACATCCCACGGTCAGAACGTCCTCCTTCTCCTCGCAGGCACACAGACGCTCACACGTCTCCCCGTAGCCTTGGAGCATTTCCACGCCGCAAGCCGATGTCGCGATGGTCAAGAGAAATAAACGCCAGAGATTCATCTTCTCTCTCTCTCTCTCTCTCTCTCTCTCTCTCTCTCTCTCTCTCTCTCTCTCTCTCTCTCTCTCTCTCTCTCTCTCTCTCTCTCTCTCTCTCTCTCTCTCGTACCCCCGGTGACACCGCTCACCGAGTGGCGGTTGTCGGTTCTCCTCTGGAAACAAAAGACATCACAGTGTTAAGGGATGAGAGGAGGAGAGGCACAGCACAATGATATTATGCAATAGACATAAGCCGTGCCTAAAGTGTTGCGTTCCCCCCCCCGAGAAGTAACTTCCTTTCTGTTAAGCGTGAACACAGTGAAGCAGACAGATCATCCAAATGAACAACACAGGCCAATTAAACGGCTTGGTAAAATAGCCACGTCTATTAATCCCAGCACTTAGACTAATAGCTAGAACAGGCAATATCAGTGTTTGTGTGTGTGTGTGTGTGTGTGTGTGTGTGTGTGTGTGTGTGTGTGTGTGTGTGTGTGTGTGTGTGTGTGTGTGTGTGTGTGTGTGTGTGTGTGTGTGTGTGTGTGTGTGTGTGTGTGTGTGTGTGTGTGTGTGTGTGTGTGTGTGTGTGTGTGTGTGTGTGTGTGTGTGTGTGTGGGAGGGGGGTGTGTGTGTGCAATATATAATACGTCATAATAGGCTGCTAATAATATCGCATATTTAATTAAGAAATCCACTAATGACTACATGGATATAAATAGCACCTGTGCGTCTTATGTGACGAGCTGGCTCCCAGCTCACGCAACCCCTGTTCAATTCCTCCGGGTCGGGTGTACGTACCTCACACGAACTGTTGAGGACGCCCGCTCCTCGCCGACACGCGTCTCTCCTCCGTGTTCATTTTAGATCCGTCCAATGTTTTAAGAAGAAGAACAACAACAACAACAAATCGACATCATCACCATCGGTAGGTAGTAGACGCAGGGCGGCTCTCTTCTCCTCCATCGCAGCGCCACAGAGGACTGAAGAACTGCTGATGGACCATATCTGCCAAACCCTGCCTCTTTGTAACACCGCGCGCCGGAGGAGAAACACACACACACACACACACACACACACACAGATATGCAACAAAGTTGCTTATGCTCTCTCTCTCTCTCTCTCTCTCTCTCTCTCTCTCTCTCTCTCTCTCTCTCTCTCTCTCTCTCTCTCTCTCTCTCTCTCTCTCTCTTTTCCCTGTTCTCTCTCTTCCCTGCTCACTCTCTTCCTGCTCTGTCGCTCTCGCTCTCTCGCTCTCTCTCTCTCTCTCTCTCTCTCTCTCTCTCTCTCTCTCTCTCTCTCTCTCTCTCTCTCTCTCTCTCTCTCTCTCTCTCTCTCTCTCTCTCTCTCTCTCTCTCGCTCTCTCTCTCTCTCTCTCGCCCTCTCCCACTCTCTTCTGCTCTCCCTCCATCCCTCTTCTAGAGAAAAGACCCAACGGCTCTTAACGCTCGCGCTCGCGCACACACACACACACACACACACACACACACACACACACACACACACACACACACACACACACACACACACACACACACACACACACACACACACACACACACACACGACGTCAGCACTCATCGACACGCTAGCATCGTCCACACACCAACACACACAACACCAACACACACACACACACACACACACACACACACACACACGCGCGCGCACGCACACGCACACACACACGCACGCACACAGTGGTCAGTGAGTCACGAGTGTTTCAGCTCTACTTCCAAGTCTTGTTTTATCCGGTCTCGTCTCCGTCATGACTTCAGACAAATCTATACCGCGACTATACGACTAGTATAGTATAATAAATAGAAACATTTGTGGAATCAAATGTTATTAGTTTTAATATTCCGGACCACCCCTCCGGATCACTAGGTGGTCTCTTCCTGGACGTATCACTTCTAACAGGGGACGACCAAGTGAAGGGAGCCGACCGGTGTCCTCTGATTCGATTCGATTCGATTTGATTCGATTAGATTCTAATGTATTGTCATTGCACAGCACAGTACAGCGAAAAAAACTTAGCATCCAGAGTGCCAATGTCGCAGTAAAGTGCATGGTTATATAATTTACAGTTACAATGTACAGGTTAAAAGACAGTCTACTGGGTATTAAATGGGATATGGGCATAATAATAGGTATATATATATATATAGGTAAGTGAGTATTTAACAGGTAGTGATTAGGGTTTAATATATCTAGTAACTCTTAAGTAAACTTCAGTAAATCTAGTAAAGTGAAACTACAGAGAGGTAGGTAGTTACAGTATACATTTGTTTTTACAGTTTGTTTTTCCTCCTCCGGTAAAAGGTCTCGGCATCCTTCTGGCATCCTGCTGCTTCTGGATTGCGTGTGAATGTCAGTGGTTGACGTTACTGTTGCGCATAAGTGTTGCATTAAGTACCGAATCTGAATCCCTATGCCTTTATTGTCATTGTACAAGCACAACGAAAGTGTATAGCAAGCAATCCTAGAAACAACAATTGAAAAAAAGTATATTAATTATGTAAAAAAAACTAAGCTAAATAAAATAAAAGCAGGTTTAAGAATGTCCATATACAAACTGTATGTATATGTACACGTATTGCGAATTAGAAATGTATTCCCATACAGAAGGTGCATTGTGACCATAACTGGGTACCTTACATTACAGTAATTTGTATGTAGTAGGTATGTGTTGTATGTATTGATACAATACAGGACAGTACACGGTATTGTAGAGACACAGACAGTCCAGTAACAGTCAAACAGTCACTGTAGAGGACCTGATGAACGTCCAAACTTTCCCCCCACACACGAGTTCACCTCAAATGGACAAGGTGAGTATTTATACGTCATGTCCTCAGTTTTAATTAGCTTCCCATGGATTCCGGGGAATCAATTAAAGCACGGTTGTCGAGTTATATTTGAGCCTGCACTGTCAAACATAACATTGAAAGGATTGTCTGTGTGTTGCATCACCTGTTTTGCTTCTTCAAAATAATAAGTAATTTAAAACACAACTGTAATGCACATTATTCTAGTGCTATTTACAATAGAAGTCTTGGTATTCGTGTAGCCACAGTGTCTGGCAGCAGCCTCATAGGCTCGATAGTCTAGATAGTATGCTACTACAGTACTAGTACTATAGTAGCCTAGTAGCCTAGAACCATGGCATGACTGAGCCCTATAGCCGGCTTAGTAGTGACTAGTAGCAGATGTAGCCTGTAAAATAAAGAAATAATGATCTGGTGACATGGTGGGTGGAAAGGAAAGGTGAAGGCGGGAGCAAGGCAGGGGGGGAGAGAGAGAGAGAGAGAGAGAGAGGAGAGAGAGAGAGAGAGAGAGAGAGAGAGAGAGAGAGAGAGAGAGAGAGAGAGAGAGAGAGAGAGAGAGGGGGGGGGGGGCTGTCAGAGCCTCCGTGGTGTGGAGGAGAGGCCATGTCGAGCATCATTGTGCATCAGTGGGGATTGGCGCTGTACATCCGTCCTCCTCTGGGCCTGAGCTCTGCTCGGCTCCTGGCGGGGGTGAGGAGCCAGCAAAGGGGCACAGCCCTTAGCCCTTAGCTTAAGGGGTGTGAAGCCTGTGTGGCTTCCCTTTTGCATATCCTCCCACGTTCTATTTAGAGCCGTGTGGCACCGCATCGCCGCTATCTCCCTACCCGGAGCTACAGCATACATTAGCATACATTTGATGTTGTTGTTGTCGTCGTCGTTGTGCTAACTTGTCAGTAAACTATGCAGCTGTTGTTATTTTGTTTGGGTTATATTGTTATGTTTGCAGCTGTTGCGAATACAGAGGCCTACCGCTTAGTTATGACCTCCTGTTGATGGATTGTGGTGTGTGTGTGTGTGTGTGTGTGTGTGTGGTGTGTGTGTGTGTGGTGTGTGTGTGTGTGTGTGTGTTGTGTGTGTGTGTGCATGCGTGCATGTGTGTGTGTGTGTGCATGCATGCATGTGTGTGTGTGTGTGTGTGTGTGTGTGTGTGTGTGTGTGTGTGTGTGTGTGTGTGTGCGTGCGTGTGTGTGTGTGTGTGTGTGTGCGCGCGTGCGTGTGTGTGCACGTGTGTGTTTGTGTGTGTGTGTGTGAGAGAGAGAGAGAGAGAGAGAGAGAGAGAGAGAGAGAGAGAGGAGAGAGAGAGAGAGAGAGAGAGAGAGAGGAGAGAGAGAGAGAGAGAGAGAGAGAAAGCGTAAGGGAGATGAGGAGGAGCTGAGATGAGATAGTGATTATTGTATTGTTGTATTATTTCATCGTCCGTGTCATTGAACGCGTGACATCATATCACACATGAGGGCTGAACATATTACCCTAATCGCAATATGGCCAAGTACAAAATCCAAGCAATTACTTTGCTAGGGGTAAAATGTGTGAATGTTCACCATTAGACCACAACAACACCACCATTATAACTGAAGTATGGTACAGCTGCAGGGAGGCCCTGGCCTTCACATCTCTCTCTCTCTCTCCAGATGCAGTAAGAAAACAGGGTTTGGGTTTGGTGCTCAGCCCAACACATCCTGTCACATCACCATACAGTAAGTAGTTCAGTGGAAATGAAGATTGTGATGCAAAAATGCTAATTTCAACTATAGTGAATCATATGTGCACACATGGCACACATGCACACGCACACACGTGCTCACACACACGCACGCACACATGCACACACACACACGCACACACACACACACACACACACACATGCATACGCATACGCACACACACACCACACACACACACACACACATGCATATGCATATGCACACACGCGCAAAATCACCATGACCTACTTTGAATCATGTCACTGTGAATCATATGTCGTTTTTGTTTGTTTGTTCATTATATATATATATATATATATATATATATATATATATATATATATATATATATATATATATATATATATATACAAGATACAAGATACAAGATTTGTATTTGCCATTTGTAACAAGTACATAGGAATGCTTACTCCCCATTCCCTCCCGCAGTAAACATCTCAATATATATATATATCATGAATATGAATTTCGAATGCTGTAGTGTTTTCCGGGTGTACAATCAGAATATATATTTGTGTAAAATGTATATAAGCGTGCAAGTGGTTAAATTAGCCCTTCTGCCTATTCCCCATTACACCCATTTTGATAAACTAATCTAATGTAGGACAATTAAATATCGTCCTAAAGACCTCTTATGCAATGTAATTGTTTGCTATCCAGTGACTATTGCTATTATTTAGAGATGGCTTCCTCATACAATTACGTATGGAGGATACAATGGAGGATACAGCCGTTTGACTTCAATAATCACATAATGAGCATAATGAGCCACAATGGAACCTGTGTTCTTGGCAGGGTTGTTGGCGCCATCTAGTGGTGAAAGGCAAGAGTTACAACATAATATCGACGAAGAGGCCCATGAGATAAATTATTGGTAGTTCAAATAATATAAATATCAATATGGAGTATTTGAAGTAATTGTGCATCGTGAGTAAGCAAAAAAATAAGCGGTAGGAAAATAAACAAAACAACCCGGAACACACTGTGTGTAATTGAATTGGGATCCATCGGAACCAGCAAATATAATAAGACTATCAGAGAGAATAACTGCAATTAATAACTGGCTTGTGATTTGATTTTTTTTGGCTAATGGTTTCCGGAGGGCTGAATTTATTATCTATCCGTGTGCTTGTGAATAGACCGTTACGAGCAATATTAGCCTAATTGTCCTTGTGTTATTTCTCCTCAAACCCATTGGGTGTCACTAGACTGACCAAACATGTTCATATTTTCAGTCGTGGTCTTTGGAGTCAGCTGTTTGACTGACGGCCCGTGGTCTCCTGCAGCTTACGGGTTTTATTAGATATTCAGGACGACTGCAGCCTTCATCCCCAAACCACAAGGGATGGCTTTAAGATATTCATATATATATGGGTTATATATATGGGTTATATATATATATATATATATATATATATATATATATATATAGTATATATATATATATGGGTTATATATATATATATATGGGTTATATATATATATATATATATATATATATATATATATATATATATATATATATATACATATAACCCATATATATAAATATATATGGAAACCCAGTATTATACACCATCAACCTCTATCCTATTTGCATATTTTCGTTTCGTGTGCAAGCGTGTGTGCTTGTATGTGCGTGTGTGTGTGTGTGTGCTTGTATGTGCGTGTGTGTGCGTGTATGTTTGTGCGTGTATGTGCGTGCGTGTGTGTGTGTGGTGTGTGTGTGTGTGTGTGTGTGTGTGTGTGTGTGTGTGTGTGTGTGTGGTGTGTGTGTGTGTGGTGTGTGTGTGTGTGTGTGTGTGCGTGCGTGTGTGTGTGTGTGCATGCGTGTGTGTGTGCGTGCGTGTGTGTGCGTGTTTGTGTGTAAGGTAGAGTGTATGTAAGGTAGGAGCCACTAGTGAAGAAGAGAGCCCCCCCCCCCCCCCCCCATGTCCAGCCCACCTCATTCAACAGAGCACCATCCTTTATCGGCAGAGCCTCACACACTACGGCCCACTCACACATCCTTTGATTAGTATACGATATGCTAATGGAAAGGAAAGCATGGGGAGAGAAAAGGACAAGCACTCCGTGGTGGACGAATGGAGAAACCCAGAGAGAGGAGAGAGAGAGAGGAGGAGAGGAGAGGAGAGAGGGCAGGAGAGAGAGAGAGAGAGAGGAGAGAGACTCCCATCGAATACAGAAAGCTATTTCCGCGGTGGTGTGGTAGGAGATGCTATACTATAGACTGGTAGACTGGGCTAATTAGTTAGGTCAGAAGGATCGTTATATGGACAGTCTAACTGATGACCAACTTGACAGTTACACTCCCACCCACCCCCCCCCCCCCCCCAACCGCCACCACCACCACCACCACCACCATCACCTCCACCACCACCACCTCCATCCTCACCACCACCACCACCACCTCCACCACCACCACCCACTCACTACCACCTCCACCACCATCACCACCTCCACCACCACCACCACCACCACCACCACCACCACCTCCACCACCACCATCCTCACCACCATCCTCACCACCACCACCACCACCACCACCTCCACCACCACCACCATCCTCACCACCACCACCTCCACTCCACTACCACCACCACCACCACCACCTCCACTCCACCACCACCACCACCACCACCACCACCTCCACCACCTCCACTACCCCCATCACTTACATCACCTGTGTGTGTGTGTGTGTGTGTGTGTGTGTGTGTGTGTGTGTGTGTGTGTGTGTGTGTGTGTGTGTGTGTGTGTGTGTGTGTGTGTGTGTGTGTGTGTGTGTGTGTGTGTGTGTGTGTGTGTGTGTGTGTGTGTAATGAATGTGTTCATTATTTAAGCCCACCATTACGGTCCAAGGACAGATGTGTACTTTAATTAGGCATTGGTGGCTGAACGCACCTAAACACCTAAACACCTAAACACCGTGGATAGAGAGGAGCCATGTAACAGGTAGGAGCATGTTGGTATACCCATGCACGTCCACAGAGAGAGAGAGAGAGAGAGAGAGAGGGAGAGAGGAGAGGAGAGAGAGAGAGAGAGAGAGAGAGAGAGGAGAGAGAGAGAGAGAGAGAGAGAGGAGAGAGGGAGAGAGAGAGACGAGAGAGAGAGAGGAGAGAGAGAGAGAGAGAGAGAGCAGAGCAGAACAGAATAGGAGCGATTGCGCACAAACGGTCCCTCAGTACGACCAGCATTCAAATCCTCAGGTCCCTCTGATGTTGCCAAGGTAACACACACACATCGCGGTCCGCCTCTGCCACTCGCATCTTCCGCTGCACGGCGGCACCGACCAATAGGGTGGCAGTATCACATTTGCGACGCGCAATAATTATATTATTAAATAATATTAAAATAATATTAATTTTTTCAGCGCGTGGTAATATTACACTGTTCTGTTGGAAAATAGAAGGCAGTGACGATTGTTTTGTGTTGTGTGTGTGTGACAGATAGTGTGGTTTGTATGTGTGTGTGTGTATGCATGTGTGTGTGTGTGTGTGTATGTATGTGTGTGTGTGCGCGTGTGTGAATGTGTGTGTGTGTGTATGCGTGTGTGTGCACGTGTGTGTGCATGTGTGTCTGTAGGGTGTGTGTGTGCATGTGTGTGTGTGTAGGGTGTGTGTGTAGGGTGTGTGTGCGCATGTGTGTGTGTGTAGAGTGTGTGTGTGCATGTGTGTGTGTAGGGTGTGTGTGTGTGTGTGTGTCTGCATGTCTGCATGTATTATGTATATGCGTTTCTTTGCTTGTCTGCATAAACATGTGTTTGGTGTTATGTTGTGGTTCCACTCCAGTGGTGTTGGTTCGACTGACCGTTTTCCCTCCCTCTCTCCCCCCCATCTCTCTATAGCTCCCCCCCTCTATCTCTCTATAGCTCTCTCCCCCTCTATCTCTCTATAGCTCTCTCCCACTATATCTCTCTATAGCTCTCTCCCCCTCTATCTCTCTATAGCTCTCCCCCCTCTATCTCTCTATAGCTCTCTCCCCCTCTTTCTCTCTATAGCTCTCCCCCCTCTATCTCTCTATAGCTCTCTCCCCCTCTATCTCTCTATAGCTCTCTCCCCCTCTATCTCTCTATAGCTCTCTCCCCCCCTCTATCTCTCTATAGCTCTCCCCCCCCTCTATCTCTCTATAGCTCTCTCTCCACTCTATCTCTCTATAGCTCTCTCCACCTCTATCTCTCTATAGCTCTCTCCCCCTCTATCTCTCTA
>CM051015.1:22181109-22188609 GCA_027704905.1 Muraenolepis orangiensis | reverse complement strand
CAGCACAATTCTCCCGCTGATTAAATTGCAATTGATTTCTGCCACATGTCAGGAAGCAAGGCACACAGGGGCCGTTTAGCCAACGCTCTGCTGGGAGCCGGAGGTGCACGGTGTGTGTGTGTGTGTGTGTGTGTGTGTGTGTGTGTGTGTGTGTGTGTGTGTGTGTGTGTGTGTGGGGGGGGGGGGGGGGGGGGGGCTGGGGGGGTGGGGGGGTGGGGGGTTGCCGGTGTGATTCCCTCGTGTGCCGCCCCGGCGAGAACATGACAGCCCTCTGGTAGAACCTTAAGATGCGTTGACACGTGTGGAGGAGGAGGAGGAGGAGGAGGAGGAGGAGGAGGAGGAGGAGGAGGAGGAGGAGGAGGAGGAGGCGGCGGTAACGTTTGGTTTCTTTCAAGGAACACTTGTCGATAACCGACAAGTCAGAGCCGGTTCTTCTCTTCTCGGCTTGAAGGAAAGCGTTTGTGTTAAATATATAAATATATATATCTTTGTTTGTTTTCATTTTTTCCCGGTATTGATTTGACCCTTTTTGACGCCTGACTGTGGTCTTTAGAAGCCACGGCGGGAGTAAGAGTAGCTGGCGGATTGTGTGAACCCACGGCGACGACGTTTGTTCACACAGACACTAGAGACGACGTTCTTCAAGAACCTCAACATTTGATTCTATTCGTTGTGCAAACGGAGGTTCTACTACAAACTTGATTCTCAAAACAAAAACAAACGCAAAAGCACAACGCCTGCAAAACAACCCCTTTAATTAAAAAAAATAATGTTTGCCAATTGTTTTTGCTACGCCATGCACAACCTCTAAATTAATTAACGATTGCCATGCATAAAATGACTCTTTGGGTAATGCTCTGTTTTTCGTGAAAATGCTCAGAGTGGCGTCTTGGTCTCAGGTAAGAAACGACACACACAATGACTCCACTAATTAGGCCACGCCCCCCCACCGCCCGGCCCCTGTGTTTCACACACCTGAGATGATTATTATGGTTTGGATTAACGAAGTGACTTTGAGCGAGAAGAAGAAAAGTCGTTAATCAGCCCTCTGCCCTCCGGTCAGAAGCGGGCGCCACGGCACAAAATAGCTTTAAGCTTTTCATTTCGGCACGGAGATTTCCGGCAAAGCCATAAAGCAGGGCGTCGTAAGTGACTGGCCACACTCCAGAGCCGTTAATGATGCCATGATTGAACCCTCATTCATAGAATAACCACAGACTCTTAAAGTGTCATATCGGGTTTGTCAGTGGAAATCACTGTGACAGGCCAAGGTCACGCACGTTTGATGGTTTTGATTTAACGTCAGGGTTTTTTTTTTCTTTAACCAAAGGCGCCAAGCTGAATACTATAGTAGGCCTTGATCACACCAAACAGAGAGTCGTCTGGCGGGGCTTTGAAGCCCCGGTCTTCTTCTTCTCTTCTTCTTCTTCTTCTTCTTCTTCTTCTTCTTCTTCTTCTTCTTCTTCAGCAGGAGTCACATCAACATGTTGCTGTTAGCCAACAAGACCACGGTTGGTCACGTCCTTCCTACACATTCAAGACTCAAGATTCTTTATTTGCCGTGGGTAGTACTATGGAAGGCCTGCTCCACATCCCGCAGTCTGAATCTCAACAACAATACTATACGTTACTACACAATACTATGCTATTCAATACTATACTATACAACACTACACTATACTGTGCAAAACTGTACTATACTATACAATACAATAGTGTACTATACTATACTATACTAACAGTGCTGCCACTATCATAACACTGTCATAACATTGTCATTAACATTACAATAACATATTTTGCTGGACTTTCTGGACTCATTACAGTTACTGCTCTGTATTCATGATGCTGCTGCACTACTGGCACTTTAAATGTTTTTACATTTCTTTGCACAATTCAAAAAATGTAAATATCATCTGTCACTTTATTGTTTTTTTAATGTTCATTTTTAGTAGTAGTATTTTTTATAGTATTGTTTTATGAAATCATACTGTGGGAGGGAACCAGGAGTAAGAATTCCATTGTACTTGTTGCAAATGGCCAATAATGCATCTTGTATCTTGTATCTCTTGTTGTACTATATACTATATAACAACACTCGACTATAACAATACGATACACAATAAAAATAACAATACAGAGACTAATGTGGATGATATATACATATGGTGCATGGTGCAAAAAGCAGACACAGTGTGTGCAGACATTCATGTGTACAGTACAAACCATTGTGTCTCCGCCACCGCTGCCGCCATGTGAGAGAAGAGGGCTATTGAGATCCCCAGCCACGAGGATGATGACTTTTGTTTAGCTCCGGTGCTAAGCGGTGAAGATGTGGTTGAATCAGTCAACATGTGTCATGTTTCAGTGACCTTGGGCATCCCGGGTGAAACACGACCTCACGGTCTCTGCAGGTCCACAATACAAAAACAACAACATGCAGAAAACACTCACATTATATTCTATGGTAGACTCTGCTTTGCGGCCGTTGTATGATGTGCTAACCAGAAGGATATGGATTTATGGAGTTTTTCCCTCACGTTCGTCTTCTTGTTGAACCTTTTAGAAACATTTGATTTGGGTTAGAGGGGGGGGGGGGGGGGGGGGTTGTGTTTGACTGAGACCTGAAGACGGCAACTTAAATTCATCACTGCCTAGAAAACATTTCTTCCAAAAGTCACAATCAAAAATGTGGATATGTGCTAAGAATGCAAAATCTCACGAAACAACAACAACATTCAGAAACGACAACATATTCAGAAAATATAGACGATCATTTGTCGATAGGGGCGAGCCAAGTGGGTTAACAGACAAAACTATAATAGCCGTTAGAAACAGCCTAGCGGAGACTTTTTAAGTGATGGTGTCATTCGAGTTCGATTTTTCCCGAGCAACTTACGAGTGAAACGGACAAAACCCTTTGAACTGTGAGCTGAACCCAGAGCTGTACTGTTGGCAGACAGCCACACGCAGGCTGGGAGCGCAGCCCGTTTCACTTTGCGCAAAACGATGACCATAATATTCATCTTTGTGTGCACCGTTGAAAGGTCAGCATGCTGCAGCTCAGCACGCTAACCTCGTGAATCCAATTAGAATCCAGACCATATTTTCGCACCCTTGTCAACGTCATTGACGAATTAAACATAGGCAGCCCACTCGAGCTGGACTTCTGGGACTTGGACTTGAGGGACGTTCCTTAAGCGGGTTGGAGGACGGCGGCGGCGATGTGCCCCCCCCCCCTTTATCATCTTTTATCTGGATATCTTTTAGCACTTAAATGTCCTTGGTTGTTAGTGTGAAGAAGAGGACGCGGTTCGTGCTAAATAGAAGGCCAAAGCACACAGCTTTTTTACAATTCAGGGGGGAAAGTATTGTTAGGCTGAATGCGTCGGAGGAGGCTCGTTCATTGAGGAAAGGGAGGACCATCCTCCCTAACATTTCAGAGAAAAATTAACTAGAGAAATATATACACATAAATGTAACGGATGAATCTGTAAAAATACTGATAATATAACTATTTTAACCCTTTGAAGGCACACCAATCATGTCCCTGTGTCAAAATACCAACAGCGCCCCCTACCGCAATTGAAAATGACGGAGGTCCGTCCTCCCCCAAGCTCCCCATTGAAGTCCATTCGAAAACTGCCGGACCCGAGCGGCCGGTGAGGCCTGGTTTTTAACATGAGTATGTATGGCGCTAATACCCCCATCATACCAAGCTAGTTCTCAATACGTTCGTGAACATGTTGTCAAACGGGCTCCAAACTGTGTATGAACGTAGTGGACGTAATAGCAACTATTTACAATCTGTTTATGAACTAGATGGACTGGCTCGGACGGGGAGGGGGCTGTAGAGGGCCAATAAAGATGATTACACATGTAAATGTGTAGTAAATGTGTAAATGTATTCTAGATAGGCACGCATTCTGTTTCGTTGACATAATAATAATATTTGATTTGGCTTGGCCTGTCTTTCTGAATGGACTTCTCTTTGGATGCATGATGATCGGAGATGGTAGATGTATACGGAGCCCTGAACCTGAATGATTTCAGGACGTATTCAGGACGCGGGTCCGCCCGCACTATAGGGACGAGATGAGGACGGAGTGAGAACCAGTTGGTCGGGTTAAGAACTAGGTAGAACTGACTTGGACGAGGTTGAACTGGGTACAAACGGACTGCAGACTGGCTAAGAACGAGATAAGAACGAGATAGACGTCTTGAGGACTGCTTATGAACAAACTAGCACCGTATTTTAGGCCAAACTACGCATTCTACCGCAATCACAGCCCGTTCTAGAATTAGTTTAAGAACGGGGTACAACTACTTTGGTGTGATGGGGGCATAAGGGAGAACTATCCACCCCTAGCTAGAGGCTCTGTGAACCAATCAGCAGAGCTCCCTGCGCTGGTGAATACCCAATCAGAGTTTTTGGGGGGGGGGGGGGGGGGGCGGGTCATCATCATGCAAGGATCTATCTTGTGTCATTCATTAATTCCGTGTTCCAGAAAACTACATTTTGTATATTTCAGACTTGAAACTTTCGATTTACCAACTCGACGCAAATAGAAAGCATGGCTGACCGTGACATGGTGCTGTTTCTTTGAATCGCGATTAGACAATTTACGTGAATTACGTGCATAACTGGTTTTACTATATGATAATATGTTGTATATGAATAAAATACAGCAAAATATATTTTACACAAAAAACGCTTCTCCCTCAATTCTCACTCAATTTAAATTCTGTGGTAGAACTAGCCACTGTGCATAGAATTTCTATTCCGATTTTCATCATTAATGGAGTAATCACTAAATAGCTCTTTTTCATCAAATCAATGCTTCTTCTCCCTCAGATCACAATCAATTTCAATTCTGCACGGCTTGTCTGCTAAAATTACCCACTAATACACTGTGATAAAGTATGGCTGGATGAGCTACTGCATCATTGAAGCTATCTTTATAGTAGGCTTATTGTCATGTGAACAGAATATAACTGTCATTAACTGCCCAGGCTATGCATTATTATTACTATATCTTTATGAAGTTCTGTGGTCAGACCAACTCCTGAACATGTAAGAATTAATAGCTTTCACAGCACAAACTATATCTCAAAAATACACCAATTTGAATTCTAGCAAGTTTTAATCAGTGCTTACTTCCAGAGGAACGGAAAATTCAAAAGAAGACCTTATCTTTGTCTAGTCTAATTCTCCTAGACAAGACTGAGCTTCATTTAAGATCAGAATGAGATTTTGACCATTTTCTTAAATGTCAGCTTAGCTAGTAATAGACTTCTTCTTGTTTCACCATAGGCTGTTCTATTCGTTTGGTCCCTACTTACTAAGGTGTAGGAGACTATAGGTCAGACTAAATAAAGAGCTGATTTTATTCATGATATATAGCTCACTAGCTATATATCATATATCATGGACATAGCTCACTAGTTACACCAATCTCCTGATGCTGCTTCAAATGTGTCTGGGTTTTACATGCCTGCATATTCCCTCACTAACACCCCCACCCACCTCCCCACCCAACTCACAACTACACCAAGCTTCACTAAGATTCTTTCCTTCCTCCCCTACTCTTTATATATATATATATATGTATATATAGTATATCTCTTCTTTTCGTGTATCATCATCATATGTCCAGCTCAGTGTCACAAAGCCACGCTCTCGTCTCTGGTCCCACATGGAAGAGGCCACATGGAAGAGGCCACATGGAAGAGGTACATGTCATAGTATATGACATGTACATAGTGCATGATAATATGGGGAACACAGAATCTCCCGAGTCAGTCAGATCAATTCAATTTCTCGAGGTGGTGTGGTGAGGTTCAGACGTTCCCCAGCCCCCCGCTCTGCTTCCCTCCACATTATTATCCTGCCTGCCATCAGATCTCACAGGAAGTATGACAACACAAGTGTGTGTGGGGGGGCAGACAGACAGACAGACAGACAGACAGACAGACAGACAGACAGACAGACAGGCGTGCGTGTGATAACATGCACGACTGACCGACGCTCCGTGAAATGTGAAAAATGAAAAACAAGAGACAAAACCAGAGCCCGATAATTGGAATTGAGTACAGGCCTAATTTAACAATTTGTTTTTTCAGGGCTGTCTCTCTGGTGCATTACTAAAACGTAGCCCGAAACCGCCTGCCCATCCCGGCCGGGCCGACAGGAAAAGGCTGCGGCGGTTGAAGCGGAATTAGCGTGGAACTCCCCCCCCACCGTCGGCGGCGGCGGCCGAGGACGGCAAACGCCCACTCGTCAATGCGACCTACATAGGCTAATAGCCATCATACTCCGCTATCGGAACCCATCGTGACGGGGGCTTCTCTAGCAACAGCGTCACTAATGGCCCTCTTACCGGCGGAGCCCACGGACTGTCTCGTCGGTGGGATTGTGTTAAATGGCACAGACGACGTCTGCTATTTTCTTTTCTTCTCTTCGCTCAAATGTACTTCTGTGACAGAGCGCTTTTTGCATAATCTCGCCTTCAGGTGGGAAACAAAAGAAAGAGAAAGAGAGGGTAAACACTTTTGAATGTTCGGCCCGGGAGGCCCCTTGTTCTGGCAGAGGAAGGCGCGGTGTGGTGAGAGAGGCAGGTGACCAGTCGCTGGTTGACAGCTGGCATTCTGGTCAGACGAACGGACCGACATCTTGCTGGTATTCTGTCTGCAGCACCGGATAGAATACTGATTTAATAAACTGTCTATCGATTCCAAGAGAGGCTACACAAGGCTGTGTGCCCTCTACTGCTCTCTCTCTCTCTCTCTGTCTCTCTGTCTCTCTCTCTCTCTCTCTCTCTCTCTCTCTCTCTCTCTCTCTCTCTCTCTCTCTCTCTCTCTCTCTCTCTCTCTCGATCTCACTCTTCATCTCTCTCTCCCGCTCTCTCTCTCTCTCTCTCTCACCATCTTTCTCTCTCTTTCTCTTTCTCTTTCTCTCTCTCTCCTGATCTCTCTCCTGATCTCTCTCTCTCTCTCTCTCTCTCTCTCTCTCTCTCTCTCTCTCTCTCTCTCTCTCTCTCTCACCATCTTTCTTTCTCTCTTTCTCCCTCTCTCTTGTGCATGTGAACGCTGACTCTCTCTCTCTCTACCTGTCTACCTATCTACATGTCTCTCTCTTTATTTTTCCCCCTCTCTGCCTTTCTCTCTCCCCCTATCTCTCTCTTTATCGCTCTCTCTCTCTCTCTCTCTGCCTGTATTCAGTATATCTCTCTACCCGTCTCTCTCTATACTTGTTTCTCTCCCTGCCTGTTTCTCTTTCTCTGTCCTCTCTCTCTCTCTCTCTCTCTCTCTCTCTCTCTCTCCTCTCTCTCTCTCTCTCTCTCTCTCTCTCTCTCTCTCTCCCCCTGTCTCTCTCCCCCCTCTCTCTCTCTCTCTCTCTCTATCTCTCTCTCTCCCCCCCCTATCTCTCTCTCTCTCTCTCTCTCTCTCTCTCTCTCTCTGTTTCATTCAGCCTCTGAAGTCAGAGCATCTCGTCCAGTG
>CM051015.1:22146109-22168609 GCA_027704905.1 Muraenolepis orangiensis | reverse complement strand
CGCTGCCGACACCGCCGACACCGCCGACACCGCCCTCCTGCCAACGGATTCTTTCATCCCCTCTTAAACCACCTCCTGCTCTCCGCCCCCCGCACACACACACACACACACACACACACACACGCGCGCGCGCACGCGCACACACACACACACACACACACGCACACACACACTTCTTCATGTCATCTTGGCAAACAACACAGCGACTCAGGGTTTCCAACAACAAGTAGCAATGAGGGACAAAGGGGGGAAGGGGTGGGGGAATTAAAAGAAAACCCCCGGAAACAGCAGCTGGCCTGCAGCTACGGGGGGCGTGGTGCCATTTCTGATTGTGCTCACGTAGCGGGCGACAGAACGCTGTTTGAAGCCTGTTGCTATCGACAGCGTCGGCCAGGTGAAAGACCTCGCTCTCATCTCGTCTAGTCGCCGCTCCGCTACCAAGACGACGCCTATATCCAACCGGAGGCGTCCTGCGGTGCTGGGACACTTAGCAGCCCAGCAGGGGGCGGGGGGGGTTTGAACCTGGGGTGGGTGTGTGAAAGGACGGCCACGCTCGGAAACAAGAGTGAGTTAGGCGGCGTCGAGACGCACGCCAGGCGGAGGGAGAGAGAGAGAGAGAGAGAGAGAGGAGAGAGAGAGGAGAGAGGAGAGGAGAGAGAGAGAGAGAGAGAGAGCAGCCACTCACCCTGCTCGAGAGGCTGGCCATTAACGGCTGTGGCTTTCATCTTGAGGGCCTCCCTGGCAGATGTGTCGCAGTGTGAGCCTTTATTAGTATCCTGGTCACTATCGGCCTGGTCACTATCCCCGTGGCCGCTGTCTCGGAGGCTGGCCCGCTCTGCATCCTTAAATGTTGAGCTGCGGCACGGGATTGGATGGGGGAGGACAGTGGGAGGACGGGGGAGAGAGAGGAAGGGTGGACGGGGGAGAGAGAGGGGGGGAGGACAGTGGGAGGACGGGGGAGAGAGAGGGGAGGGGGGGGACAGAGGGGGAAGAGAGGGGGAGGACGGGGGAGAGAGGGGGGGAGAGAGTGGGGAGAGAGAGAGGGTTCGAGGACAAGGAGAGGGGGGAGGATAGGGGAGAGAGGGCGGAGGAGGATGGGGAAACAGAGGGGGGAGGACGGGGGAGATAGAGGGGGGAGAACGGGGGGGGACAGAGGAGAAGGGGGAGGATGGGGGAGACAGAGGGGGGAGGACGGGGGAGAGGGGGGAGGATAGGGGTAACAGAGGGGGGAGAGAGGGGGGAGAGGGGGAGAGGGGGGGGATGGGGAGACAGAGGGGGGTGAGAGGGGGGAGGATAGGGGAGAGAGAGGGTGGGGGAGGATGGGGAGACAGAGGGGGGGGAGAGGGGGGAGGACGGGGGAGAGAGGGGGGGGTGGACAGAGATAAGAGATGGGGGTGGGCGGGGGAGAAAGAGAGGGGAGGATTGGGGAGAGAGGTGGAAGGATGGGGGGGAGAGAGGGGGGAGGACCGGGGAGAGAGAGCGGAGGGAGGACGGGGGAAAGAGAGGGGGGAGGACAAGGTAGAGGAGGGGGAAGAGAGGGGGAAAGGGGGATGGAGAAAAGAGAAGCAAGGCATCACTCATCACTCTGCGGTGCCCCCTGTGCACGGGGGGGGGGGGGGGGGGCACCGCAGAGTGATGAGGGGGGGGGGGGGGGGGGGGGGGGTGGGGGGGGGAGTGTGTGCATGTGGGGGGGGTGTGTGCATGTGGGGGGGGGTGTGTGTGCATGTGGGGGGGGGGGGGGGGGGGGGGTGTGCATGTGGGGGGGGGGGGGGTGTGCATGTGGGCCCATCGGTCAGGAAGCGATTGCTTATGAGCCTTACCTTTGAACAAATGGCTGCCTGCTGCCAACGTAATTGGGCTCTGAGGGAAAATTATCCGTCTGAAAATGAGAGGAGAAAATAAATAAATAAAAAATCGCATCCAGCCATCTCGAATCACCGCCAACGTGTTTCCGTATCAATCAGGGGAGCATCATAAATAAAACAACAACAGCCACAAAAAAACAAACAACGAAAACCCCTTCTCTCGGTGCTTTATCGGCGGTTTTAATCGCCCGCAATAAATACTTGATATTAATGAAATCAGTCTGCCGAAAGAACGGCTGGAATCGGCGGGCGGTGGACAGATAATAAGAACAAATCTCCATTATGAGCCGATGTGCCTTCTTGGCAAGGGCAAGGCACTAATGCATTAGCCTACCGCCATGAGCATCCTCCATCCGCCCCGATCTTGAGAATAATGTGTCCACGCTGATCACGCCCACTTGCCCTAGCAACTGGTGACACCGCCTCCACGAGGCCTCATCGTCGCCTGTGCTATCGTCCTCGAAATGAGACCTGAGGGCTTCTCTCTCTCTCTCTCTCTCTCTCTCTCTCTCTCTCTCTCTCTCTCTCTCTCCCCATCTCTCCCCATCTCTCTCCATCTCTCTCTCTTTACTTTCGCTCTCTGAACGTCCTAGATTAAAACATTTTTAAAAGATAAATAAATAAAAATAATTCCTAATGTTCTAAATAACACCGTGAGCCCCGTCTTCTGGCCACTATGTGTGCCAGTAGGGTAGATGTGGTTATCATCAGCACCAGCATCATATCCACCACCAAAGGCGGCCCACTCCCTCTTTAATTGCTCTCATCTCTCCGGGAGCCGGAGTGGACGTAACCTACGCCCTGGAGGAGGAGGAGGAGGAGGAGAGGAGGAGGAGGAGGAGGAGGAGGAGGAGAGGAGGAGGAGGCAGAGGAGGGATGGGTGGAAAAAATATGCTATGCTGTGCTGTGTGTGGTGGTGGGAGAGGGGGGAGGCAGAGGGGGGAGGTGGGGGGTGGAGTTAAGCCATGTGCGTGGAGCCGCCTGGCACACAGCGGTTGGGTTAATGTGATGGGACAAGCTGCTCCAACACCTGTCCGCTCCACGCCTCTCAGCCACGCCGTGGCTCCGGTTCCCCTGCGCTACGCCGTCTCGTCTGGTTGGGGGGACGGGGGGGGGGGGACGCGGTCGTCTTGTTCAAGACTCACTCTTGTTTGCGTGTCTAACGGAAAGGTGGTCCTGATTATGCAAACCAGCTGTAAGGTGTTTTCTTGCTGAAGGGGACTTATAATGGTCTAATTAAAAGACGAAAACTCTTGCTCTAAAAATTCAGATTAAAAAGATAGCCACGAGGAGAGCAACTGACGTTTCTATATATAATAACACAATAACCTCCACCGAAGTACTTAACAAGTGACATAGCGCGCTTTATCAGCTGAATGCGGTTGACACTGGAAAGCCAAAGAAATGACAATCCCATTGTTTTGGTTTACTTTTTTCCCCCACTATATTGCATATCTGTTGTCAGGTGACGGCAAAGCGCAGTGTGCAGTGTGCAGACCAGGGAGCAGGAGGGAACAGAGAACACACAGGGACCGGAGGGGTACATTGAGTATACACTGTGCATCGGCAGGCCCATACCTGGATCACTGACATCCTATTGCTCGGCGTGTCGGTGCTCAGGCCGGCAAAGCTGGAGTGGCAGGCGGCCCTGGGCACAGTCAGGCTGTTGGGGGTGGTCTTGAGGTACATGACCTCGGACCTGGGCAGGGTGAGGGGCAGGGGGCTCTGGTAGTCGAAGCAGATGGGTGAGGTGATGAGCGAGGGGCTGCTCACCACGTTCATGCGGCTCGCCGAGTCCCTCTCCTCCATCTCGCTCTGCACCAGCATGATGTCACTCTTGTGATCCTCTTCTTCTTCCCCTTCCCCGCCGGGGGGTTGGTGTACTCGGCCATGCGGCAGCCGTAGCTGCCCGTCTCCTTGTCCTGGTGCTTGGACTTGACGGCGATGGCGGTCATGACGGCCAGCAGCATGACGGAGATGATGCTGAGGGTGACGATGAGGGGCAGGGACACGTCCCAGGGCTGGGGCTCGCCGCTGGTGCTGGAGCTCCCGCCCGTCGCCGCCTCTGGGTTGGCCTTGATGATCAGCTTGGCCACAGCCGACAGCGGGGGCTTGCCGTGGTCGGTGACCTTGACCACCAGCTCCACCACCGGTGCCACTTCCTCCCAAAGGGCGTGGGTGGTTCTGACCTCGCCGGCCCCCGGGTCCATCTCGAAGAGGTGATCGTCGTTCCCCTCCGAGATCTCGTAGGTCAAGTGGCCGCTCTCGCCGTGGTCGTGGTCCACCGCTTTCACGGTGGTCACGATGTAGCCGATGCCCACGTTCCGTGGCACGGGGATTTCGGCCGTGTCGTTCTGCAGGAGCGGCAGAATGATGACGGGGAGGTTGTCGTTGACGTCCAGGATGCTCACCCGGACCGTGGCGCTGCTCTCCATGTGCGGGGAGCCGGCGTCTTTCGCCTGCACCCTGAACTCAAAGAACTTGGTCTGCTCGTAGTTGAAGGAGCGCGAGGCGTATATGGCGCCGTTGGTGGGGTTCACGGACACGTACGTGTAGACCGACACGTCGCCGATGTGGGACGGCAGGATGGAGTAGGACACGGTTCCGTTGCGGCCCACGTCGGGGTCGTGGGCCAACACCGAGCCCAAGTACTCCCCGGGGATGTTGTTCTCCGGCACCTGCAGCACATACACCGCCTTGGTGAAGCGTGGCGCGTTGTCGTTCTCGTCCAGGATCTTCACGGTGAACGACTTGGTGGAGTTCAGCGAGGGGATGCCGTTGTCCCGGGCCACGATGGTGATGTTGTACTCCTCCTTCAGCTCCCGGTCCAGGGGCCGGTCGGTGAGCAGCGTATAAAAGTTGTCGTTGTTCTCCTGCAGTCGGAAAGGCACGTTCCCCAGCACCCTACACTGCAGCTGGCCGTTCCTCCCCGAGTCCTTGTCCGTCACTCTCACCAGCGCGATGACGGACTCCGGAGGGGCAGCCTCACTGATGGCGCCCTGCCGGACCGACACAAAACTGATCAAGGGCCAGTTGTCATTTTTGTCCAGCACTTTGACCGTGATTTTACAGTGCCCCGGTATGGGGTTGGGGCCGAGATCCTTAGCCTGCACGTCAAACTCTATGATCGGATTTTCTTCGTAGTCGATCTCCCCTTGGATCTTGATGACGCCAGTGTTGGGGTCAATGGAGAACAAGTCCTGCATTCTCTCCGATGCGTATCCGGTGAAAGAGTAGACGACCTGCCCGTTGCTGCCCTCGTCTTGGTCTGTGGCGTTCAGGTCGATGAGGATCTTCCCAGGTGGGGAGTTTTCGGGAATCTCGATGACGTAGGATGATTTCTCAAACACGGGGCTGTTGTCGTTGGAATCCGTGACCCTGACGTTGATCTGCATAGAGCCCGATCTCGGATATTCCCCTCCGTCGATGGCTGTCAGAAGAAGGGTGTGATGGCTTTGGTCCTCCCTGTCCAAGGGTCTCTGCACGACCAGCTCGGGGTATATGGTTCCATCTCCCCGCACTTTTAAATCCAGGGAGAACGTATTGTAATCGTCCCGCGTGACCTGATAAGTTTTGATCCCGTTTTCCCCGAAATCCAAGTCGTGTGCGATGGTCAGCGGGAAGCGTGTGCCGGCGGCTGCGTTCTCCGAAATATCAATGTTGACGTGGTCCGAGGGGAAGCTGGGCGAGTTGTCGTTGATGTCTTGTATGTCGATCTTGACCATGCAGATCTCCTTGTCGTTGGCGAACACCTCCATGGAGAGCTGACACTTGGGGCTGCGTCTACACAGAGTCTCCCTGTCAATCCTTTGTTTGGTGAAGACCAGTCCGCTCTCCGGGTCGATATCCACAAGGTGTGGGGCGGAATTCTCCAAGACCCGAAAGTTTGATTTTTTGCCCCTCTCCAGCGTACCGTATCCGGCATCTTTTGCGATGTTCCCGATGACGGTGCCCGGTCCCTGCTCCTCGGGAACAGAATAATTGAGGTTCTTCAACGTGAGGGCTTGAACCCACAGGAGAAAGAAAAAAGGTGAAGCAGAGAGGCGCATCCCTTCAACTGGATATGCGGTAGAAGGGGAGAAAAAAAAAACACACCTCTTTGACTTTCAACCTGTTGATTACGACACAAAAAAAACCCTAGAGGACTAAATCCGACCAGACATGTGGCTTCTCCTCGCTGATCCAAACCCGATTGGAAATGCGATCGACAGATGATGATGAGCCGTGCTCCCCTTTCATCGGTTTTTTTTTTGTTATCTTTCCCCCCCCCCAAAAAAAAGCTATTTTACATTCCGTTTAGCCACGGGGAACTCTTTCTGTCCACAGAGATGACCGCCCGGCGACACCTTCTCCAGGAATGACACACTGAATTCAACATGGCTTGACGGGGAACCCACCCCGCTCGGATGAAACGGACGGAGGCTTTACTGAAATCCAAATAGGAGGGTTTTTAAAAAGGACGCTGCTCCCTCTGTACCGCATCAAGGTTAAACCCGTTCGGGTGTCTGTGGTGAAGGTTAGAGCGGAGCTCACAAAAGCGCATTTGCCCTCATGCGACATCTACACCTAAGCTACGGCAAACACTGACATGCCCGCTCGGAAATGCAGCAGCGTTGCTCATTATTACTATTCACGGTGCATTTACTTTTGTTCCTCTCTCTCTCTTTCTCTCTCCCACTCTCCCTCTCTCTCTCTCTCTCACTCGCTCTCTCTCTCTGTGTCTGCTGTGCGGCACACTGTTGCATACGGGGTTGCGCTCACGAAGCAACACGCACACACTCACACACACACACAACCAAACACACACACTCAAACACACGCACTCACACATGCACACTACACACACGTACACACACCCACAGACACACACACAGACAGACACAGAGACACACACACACACACGGTTTTAGTGCAATGCTCCACGAAAGTGCACGAAAGCCGGAGATGAAGACGCGTCGACCCTGGACAACCACCTTTGTATTCCCGTCATTGGAGGAGCGACCCTATAGCGAGCGAGAGGCTGCGCTGCTGATGCTGATGCCACTTTTGTCCGGTCGAGTGTCCGAATAATAAAAACCGCTACAAACCGCTACGGTGATGCCGTCGTAATCCACAGTCCGCTCGGACCCAATAGTGCATTTACATCCTTCATTCGGATTATTCTCATCCGACGACTACTACTACTACTACTACTACTACTACTGACTGACTGACTGACTGCTGACTGACTGCTGAATGACTGCTGCTCCCGGTAAACGTAAATAGAAAAGAAAAGACGAAAAGACAGGAGGGGGGTTTAAGATTGAACAGATTTCAGACCGTCAGAATGAATCGCAGTCCATCCATCGTCCTCCCCCCCCCCATTCGAGTCTCTCTCCTCCGCCGCTCCGCATCAACTGGTGAACCCAATCCCAATCCCGATCCGGATCCTCAAGCACGGTGTTTTCGAGTCGACTCTCGATGCATTCATTCATTCAACGTAGTTGCTTGCTGGTCGTCGTCGACGTCGTCGTCGGTCGTCGGTCGTCCTCGTCGTCGTCTCCTCGTTAAAGCGGTACCGGTGGGGTTGTTTTTTTTGTCTCTCTCTCTCTCTCTCTCTCTCTCTCTCTCTCTCTCTCTCTCTCTCTCTCCTCTCTCTCTCTCTCTCTCTCTCTCTCTCTCTCTCTCTCTCTCTCTCTCTCTCTCTCTCTCTCTCTCTCTCTAGCTCTCTCGCTCTCTCTCTCTCTTTTTTTCCCCTCCGGTGTCAGGGTCTGGAGAGATGGCAAAAGAAGGGCTGTTTCCTGCGCTACGTGATTCTGTTACTGATGGACGCGCCTCAAGCGAAGCTGGAGATGAGAAACGCCGCCCGGCGGTTGTGAATCCTATGATGCGTGTGCGTGTGGATGTGGACGTGGACGTGGATGTGGATGTGGATGTGGATGCGAGGTAGGCGTGTGGCGACGAGTGCGTCTCCGAGCTTCCTTAGTTGGGGTGTGTATCTATCTGTTTTTCTATAGGCTAATACGGTCCGTGCAGTATGGGTGGGGGGTGGTGGGGGGGGTGGCTTGACAGGTGGTCGTGGGATCAGGTGGTCGTCTCGTTTACAGGGGGAAGTAGCCTACAGCATTGGAAAGAGAACAAATAAAGAGAGATGTGCTCCTTCAAAATAATCGGCCACCCTCCACCCACCCCCGTCCATCCTCTCTTCTCCTGTCCCCTCCACCCCTCTCCTCTGAATTGATGTTGTGTCGTATTTCAGCAAACATAAACTATTCCAAGCACTGGGCTATACCACACTAGAGGCTATTTCTATCCGAGACATTGAACAAGGCCAGTCGGCTAATACAAAAGGAACACATTTCAATAACAGAATATAAAAATAGAGTAAAAAAAACCCCACATTCAGCCTCAACCCACGTATGAGGGCAAAGGGGACCTGCTTGAATGACTCGACTAGACAAATAACCTATTTGGTTTTCAATGTCAAAACGGTCGCTGAATTGAATTGAATTTCAACACAGCCTTTTTTTACAGTATGTCTAGGAGCTATGGCTCTCCTAGACCAGAATCCACTGCCCCACACACCGCCACGAGATGGCTGTCATTAGCCGTCTGAATGTTGTCATCCCACAGGTTGGTTCTGAGCTGCTGTTACGTCTGCCATGTGAACATCTGGACATCGTCCGCCCCCCCCCCCCCCCCCAACACACACACACACACACACACACACACACACACACCACACACACACACACACACACACACACACACACACACACACACACACACACACACACACACCTCTGGGTGCCACAGGCAGGGGCGATCGCAACAATAGGCAATTGCCTGGGGCCCCGAGCTGGAAGGGGGGCCCCCGAGGACGACATATATTCTCCCCCCCCCCCCCCCCCCCCCGCGCGTTTAATGATGTTCCCCCCCCCCCCCCCAGTTGGACTTCGCGATCACCGAAGGCCCCCCCCCCCAAAAAAAATTGGCAGATTTTGCATAGGACCCCCAGAAACCCTAGAAACGCCCCTGGCCACAGGTGCTATGCAACATGCGAGGCTTCCTCCCCCCCCCCCCGCCCCTCCCCTCTATAGAAGGGAGTCAACAGGAGGTAAAGACCAGAGCTCGCTTTTCCTCTGCTTTTCCTCTCCCCCTTTTTAATTTCCCGTTTGCCCGGGATCTGAATCAACCTTGAGTCGTCCGTCCGACCGTCCGTCCCCTAACCACCCCACCCCACCCCACACCCCTCCACCCCACCCCACACCCCCTCCACCCCACCCCACCCCACACCCCTCCACTCCACCCTCCCCACCCCACCCCACCCCACCCCCCTCCACCCCACCCCCCTCCACCCCACCCCACACCCCTCCACTCCACCCCACCCCCCACCCCACACCCCTCCACTCCACCCCACCCCACCCCACACCCCTCCACTCCACTCCACCCCACCCCACACCCCTCCACACCCCTCCACCCCACCCCACACCCCTCCACTCCACCCCACACCCCTCCACTCCACCCCCCTCCACCCCACCCCACCCCCCTCCACTCCACCCTCCCGGTTCATTTCCATTGTCTGGATGGAGCGTGGCTGGATGGCCTCCTCCTCCTCCTCCTCCTCCTCCTCCTCCTCTCCTCCTCCCTCCTCTGGGGAGGGGGTCGAGCAGCAGCAGGGCTGCTGCAGGGTGTGTCGGCCAGCATAAATCGGCCCCCGCTGCAGGTGAGAGATAAGGGCTGTACAAATGGGGACCGGCTAATTATCACCGGGGTCTGTGCTGAAGCACGGGGGGGGGGAAGAACGCAGCCGTAGAAGCGGCTGTGTTGTCTCACACACAAATGCACAGTCACTCACACACACACACACACACATTATATATAGGGTTAATATACGTATATATGATCTGTAGAAGAAGAGAGGCTCGAGTACTTGTGTTCACCTTATAGGCGGGAGGGGGTGGAGGGAGATGTGTGACTGTGGCTGTCTTTGTTGTGACAGAGGTGGAGCAGCTCGCCTTGCAGTCAGGAACAACAGGTCTGCAACACACTCTAATCAAGCAACAATGCTTATATTCATCTCTCTTTCTCTGCCTCTCTCTCTCTCTGTCTCCTGCACTGTCTCTGTATCTCTCTGTTGCTCTCTATCTCTATCTCTCTCTCTATGTATGTGTCTCTCTCACTCTCTGTCTCTCTCTGTGTTTGTCTCCCTCTATCTATCTATCTATCTCTCTCTCCCCCTCTGTTTCTCTCTGTCTCTCTCTCTCTCCCCCTCTGTTTCTCTCTGTCTCTGTCTCTTGCTCTCTCTCTTTCTCTCTCTCCCTCCTCGTCTCTGTCTCTGTCTCTCTCCCCGCCTCCCTCCCTCTCCTGCTCTCTGTCATATCTCTCTCTCTCTCTCTCTCTCTCTCTCTCTCTCTCTCTCTCTCTCTCTCTCTCTCTCTCTCTCCTCTCTCTCTCTCTCTCTCTCTCTCTCTCTCTCTCTCTCTCTCTCTCTCTCTCTCTCTCTAAACATGCTCCGTGCCTCCTAGGTTTGCCATCATACCTTCTTACACTGTCAGTGCCACGTTCCCTGCATCAAAACGGTTGCTATTCAACAAAGGATTCTGTGTGTGTGAGTGTGTGTGTGTGTATGTATGTGTGTGTGTGTGTGTGTGTGTGTGTGTGTGTGTATGCTTCAACCCAACAACAACAGTTTGCTTGTTAGAGGGAAGGGAATGTCTCTTTGTTGTAATTCAGATTCCACTCGGCACAGCCGTGATTAAAGGTAAGATGGAGTTGTTTATCATTCGGCGGATGGATGATACGGGCACCACTGTGGAGCAACAGTTGACACTCCGTTGTCACGGTGAACCAACGCGTTGGATTGAATAAGGCATATATATTAGACATCAGCCCCCCCCCCAAATAAAGCCCACTTGTCTTGTCACGTTCCATGTCACTGCTGTTCATGCAGCTTAGTGGGGAAAAAACATGGAGGATTTGTATTTTTCGTAACAAAATATATCCCATATATCAAAACACTGATAAATACGGGAGAGGGATTTCATAACAACGCAACACACCATACACGTCTGAAATTGAGGAAATAGAGAACATATTATGTTATTATGTGACATGCTATTATAGATCACATTCAAACAAACACATACATTGTGTTTGTTGTTTGAAGGAAGCCCACAAGAACCACTAGTCACCAGAAGTCATAAGTGCATTTCCTTCCTATAACAAGCCATAATAATCTAATGTTTACATACATATACACATATATAATAACATCATATATAATACATTACATTACAATAAGGTCATTCAACAGGTAGGCAAGATAACTACTAGTCACCAGAAGTCATAAGTGCATTTCCTTCCTATAACAAGCCATAATAATATAATGTATACATACATATACACATATATAATAACATAATATATAATACATTAAATTACAAAAAGGTCATTCAACAGGTAGGCAAGAGAACTAGTCACCAGAAGTCATAATTGCATTGTCTTCCTAACAAGCCATTATAATGTAATATATACATACATATACACATTATATAATAACATAACATATTATCCATAACATTACAATAAGGTTCATTTAACAACAGGTAGGCAAGAGAACTACTAGTCACCAGAAGTCATAATTGCATTTTCTTCCTAACAAGCCATAATAATATAATATACATACATATATATACATACACATATATAACAACATAATATATAATAAATAACATTACAATAAGGTCATTTAACTGGTAGGCAATAGTCACCAGAAGCCATAAGTGAAGCCAAAAGCTCAGGTACATAAGTTAGCGAACAGAAGAACGAACAATTGGCTAACAATAGAACTAACAAGCAAACAACCGAGCGCCCATTAGCGCTAACTCTAGCAAGTGCTAAGAGGAAGGATCAGGGCTTCTGCTTCCTGCAGAAGTGGGTCACCGAGGAGGCAGGACTGGGATTTGTTTACCAGTGTGAATACAAAGTCCATACAAGGCAGGATAAACCACCCGTGCGTGAAGCCTAGCCTCTGATTACCTGATAGTGAGACGCCATGAGATGCCTCACCGATTTCACGGTCTAAATGTCTAAATGTCATCATCACATCGCAACATGTGCTTTCCTTTCTATGCGCGTGAACACGCAATTGCTGTGCCTGGCCACAAGGGGCTGTAGGCTGGACGCTTTGAGCTCTGAGCTAGTTCCCTGGCCACAGTTCTAGGCTGGTTTAAATGCATCTTCCCCTCCGGTTCAGGTTCATCTGAAATAAAGACTTTGTCGATGAATCAATGATTGTATGATTGAGCCATTCATCAGATGTCTTCCCTTCGACCTGAGAGGCCGAGTGCCTCAGGCATGTTCTCGCATGGACAAGGTTGCATGTTTTTTAAGAAAACAGTTGCTTTTTCAAGCCTTTTTTTCTGTCGATATTTTAAAAGGGCTTATTCTAGCTGCTTCATGTTTTCTAAAGAAGGGATGTGGGGTGTGGAGGGAAGTGAGGATGAAACCCAACACGTCACACTGGACCTCTCAAACAGCACCATGCAGAGGTCTGGTCTTGTCTGAACCGAGGTGGTCTGGTCTTGTCTGAACCGAGGTGGTCTGGTCTTGTCTGAACCGAGGTGGTCTGGTCTTGTCTGAACCATTGAGGTCTGTTGTTATCTGAACCTTGGTGGTCTGTTCTTATCGGAACCGTGGAGGTCTGTTCTTATCTGAACTGTCATGGTCTGTTCTTATCATAACCGTGGAGGTTTGTTCTTATCTGAACCATGGAGCTGAAATTGAAATGTGGTCCTATGGCGCTTACAGCATAATTGTTTTTACGTTGTCAAGAAAACATCTGGTCGAAAACATCTGATTCAGAACCAAAAAGGCAGAATTGTCCCGTTAATGAACGATACGGACCAATCGGAATCAAGCATCTGCCAACAGCGTGATATAATTGGCCCCTCAGATTCACATTTAGCCTCCCCCCCCCCCCCGATAATTGCGGGACCTATTTAATGTCCGACTGCATGCATTCCGCATCCAGTCCGGCCATTACGAGGTCGCCCTGCTCCACTTTTATTTCCTGTTTTAAATACTTGCCCTTGTTGTGTGACCCCTGCTGCTCGAAAGCGATGCTAACATAACTACAGGGTGGCCACAGCCCAGGGCCACCCCCTATAACTGCAGTAGCACACTCTGCTAGTAGCTAACCACTTTGAATATTTATTTCCCCCCCCCCCCCCGAGCTGATGCGAAACATTTCATCCTGGCGACAGGACCACAGGAAAACTTCAAAAATCCACTGCGAGGCCACGTTGCGGTCAGACTTCCAGAAGAAATTCGTTTGGATGGCTGATTCGTGGACTTCATGTTTATGTTTAAAAAACGAAAGAGAGATACGGAGTTCTGGTGTGGAAACCCAAACACTCCTCAGACCTTCTCTGCTCTTACGTCTGAGGCGAGGAGGGCTGGGTATTCGAAGATGTCTTAAGGGAGTTGCACTAGAGTGGTAAAGACCCGTTTTATCTCAAATGTTCATTCAAATTAACTTTAAATGTCAGCATGTCCATTGTGGTTTCTATATATATATACGGTGTATATATATATATATATATATATATATATATACACACACACACACATACACACAGTATATATATGTATATTTATATATATACACATATATATTCAATTTTGTTCAAAATATTGATCCAAGTAGCCATATAGACACCATGCCCTGACCTCCTTCAGTATCCCACCTGGTTCTCCATCTCAGTAACGAGGCGTAAGGAGAGGCGGAGCGGTAACACTCGAGACTGCCACTCAGACGGGGGGGGGGTGTTCGGCGAGCGTTTGATAACACTGCCTTTGAGATCATGGGAATACCTTATGGGAAAACCCCTTTACCACAAGCTCCACTTCTCTGAAGACGGCTTTCGCATCCAAAGCCCGAGCTATATCTAGATGCGGCGAGATTGGCGTCTGATGAAATCTGAAATCGTCTCAGAAATACCAAAAGGGGGGGGGGGGGGGGGGGGGGGGGGGTTTGGCTCACGACGCGGGAGAAGGTCAAAGGATTGTATTTACATATTTCTCTATTGTTATTTATTGACCTTTTTGAAACTCAAACATAATTGTTCCCTAGCATTGCAAGACAATTATTTACAGTGTCACTAATTGGAAGAAGACAAAGACAAATGTTAAATCATTTGCATGATGGGGTGAAGCGTCCCACCACCACCACCATCACCACCACCATCACCATCACCATCACCATAATCACCACCACCACCACCACCACCACCATCACCATCACCATAATCACCACCACCACCACCACCACCACCATCACCATCACCATAATCACCACCACCACCACCACCACCACCATCACCATCACCACCACCACCACCACACCACCACCAGCACCACCACCACCACCACCTCCACCACCACCACCGTCAGCGCCCCCACCACCGCTCTGTTGTTTACGCAAAACTAAAAAAAGCCTGTATTATCTGACAGGAAACTGATACTCCCTCGTACCGAACTAAGTATGCGGTGAGGCTCCCTCTCTCCCCCCCCCCCCCCCCACCAAACCCCCCCCCCCCCCCCCCTCTCTCTCTCTCTGGCTGCCTTTAGTTTTTCCGCCACCGTCGGCCCCTGCATCGCATCGCACTGCTGGGGCTGCAAATCTAGCACAGCGCTGCAACCGTCTGGAAGGTTGTTCCAGTTGCCGCGGCGACTCACGCTGAGCTGGAGTGTCCCACATACAGCCCGCGCCGAGTGAAGAATACAGAGCCGGGGCCCTGCTACCATGCACCGTCTGGACTGGCATCGCAGCGGGCTGGGCCTCCCCGAGGGATGATTCAAGGTATCCGAGAGCCTGGGAGAGGAATAAAGAAAATGCAATTTCTAAAAAGAGAAGGAGGAGGAGGAGGAGGAGGAGGAGGAGGAGGAGGAGGTCGAGTAGGAGGAGGAGGAGGAGGAGGAGGAGGAGGAGGAGGGGATGGGGGGGGGGGGCGGATAATGGAGGTCACGGCGTTCGATGTTTCTCCGCCGGTCATGTAAAATACCTCTGGGTGACCGGCTGGATGAGTCAGTCGTAGCCCGAGACAAAGTGGAAAGGGAACAAGAGAAAGGAATGCAAATGAGCAGGCGTTTGACTTTGCTCCGTTTAATAGGACTGTTGAAATCAGACCCTTGATTTGATTCTCCTGATTTATAGGACTGTTGAAATCAGACTAATGTGTGTTGATTTGTCTATGTTTAATAGGACTGTTTAAATCATACCCATGCATTGAATTTTCCGTGTTAAATAGGACTGTTGAAATCAGAACCATGCGTTGATTTTGCCGTGTTTAATAGGACTGTACAAATTAGACCGATATGCAGATTTTTCTGTGTTCAATAGGACTGTTGAAATGTGTTCAGCGTTCTGTGTTTAATAGGATTGTGGAAATCAGAGACATGCATTGATTTTTCTGTGTTTAATAGGACTGTTGAAATCAGAGCCATGCGTTCAGACTCTCTGTTAAAAATAACTGTTGAAATCAGACCCATGCTTTCAGTGTTCTGTGTTGAATTTTCCGTGTTCAATAGGACTGTTGAAATCAGAACCCTATGTGTTGATTTTTCTGTGTTCAATAGGACTGTTGAAATCAGAGCCATGCGTTCAGTGTTCAGTGTTTAATAGGACTGTTGAAATCAGAGCCATGCGTTCAGTGTTCAGTGTTTAATAGGACTGTTGAAATCAGAGCCATGCGTTGCTGCTGACAGAATGAAGTGCACTTATCTGAGGGCTGCCTGGTGGTATCCGGTGACTCCAGGCAATAATACTTGAAAAGTGATGGATGGCTGTTTTCCTGGTATTCACCTCTCCTGCCTTTTCCCTTTTTTTCCTCTTTGTGTTGTTGTTGTTGTTGTTGTTGTGATGAGTAAACACAAGGTCAAAATACAGTTTATCCCCCTGGTATCACCTGCCAGTCTCGGCAGAGGAGGAAATCAAGGTGACATCCCCCCCCCCCCCCTCGCTGTCTGTGAGACATTCTGTTCTATTCCTTTCCCAAGTCCACACACACACATTGTAAACATCCGACCGAGAGGAATGAGAAAGATAATAGGAATGTAATGAGCCAGCAAAGCAACAAAGTCCACCTCAGCCTGAACGAAGCGCAATGTCGGCGGCGTCAGAGGAATACACGACAGACGGGCCTGTTTTTGGTTTGGCAAAAACAGCGCAGGAGGAGAGGGTTAAGCGCTCTGATTACGCCTCGAGCCGTAAACAATTCAGTGACCCGCACACAAGCATCAGCGTTAGTTAGTGTTTGTGTTGGGCTTTGTTATCTGCACGGGGGGTTTCACATTTCGACTGCACCGTTTAGTAGCGGATGTGCACATATTGTGAGCGGCGATAAGGCAACCGACGAACGAGCCATAATCCGATCACACCCAAAGCAAAGTTTGGGTGACAAGCGGGTGGGGGTGGTGGGTGGGGGTGCCAATAGCAGCTCTCTCTCGCTCTCTCTCTCTCTTTGGATGCTGTCTGTGTTGTAAGCACTGCTCTCAACACGGGCGCACCCCCCCGCTCCGCTGATTAGCATGCGGTTGATGAACCAAGCGTTGTCAAAAAAAGAAAAAAAGTCCTTTGAATGAACTTCTCGGGGCAGATATCTACCCAGTTAGCTATCAGAAAATGAAAGGGTACATCGCCCTTTAATTGTGTGGGGGCTCAATTGAAATGGAACAAAACCCAAAGGGGGGGGGGGGGGGGGGGGGGGAGGGCTCTGCACACGTCCTCCAGTGTGTCAGATTGCCTTGTTTGTTTCTTTTCTCCCTCTTTTCCCTCTCTCGGTATATTTGTCTTCATTTTGTTTTAGTTTAGTTTTTGCTAATTCATTACCAGAGAGAGAGAGGGGAAAAAACAGAGCTCCACTTTCTGCTCAATTCTTGGGCTCATCTTCCGCTGTCGGGTGGCTCATCGCTCTCCTTTTTTCGATTACGCATTCAAGACGGCGGACGACTCGAAAATTGGCAGCCGTCTGTTTGCATGCAAAGCGATCCGTGGTGTCCCCTGAAAACCACGGGCCAAATCCATTATACACAAAACATGCTTCAATTTGTCGGCATTTCAACACAACTTGAATTGAACGGCTGCGCCGGCCTTGGGTCCTTTCTTTTAACCCAAATGAAGACAGTTACGGGGGGAAAGAAAAGCGACACGTTTTTTGGGTCTCGCTGGGAGACGTTTTTGATGTAGTGCGCGTCTAATTGCCGACGAGGTTTTAAATTAAAACCGGCAGACGCGGCTTGAGTAATGGGTGCTTACCGGGGCCCCTGCTGTTGTCTCAACTTCCTAAAGAGCTAATGTCATCTTCCTGGAGGAGGCACGTCGCGCGTCTTCCGCCGACGATATTAGCCCCTCACACCAATTTATGAGTTTAGCGCCTTTCCTTTACTCGACTGCCAAGCGTGTCGCGGTGACATGGGCCCTGGAAGAAAGGTCGGGCGCCGCCGCCGCCGCCGCCACCGCCGCCGCCGCCGCCTCACAGGGCGTAAATAACACATACATCTCAGCAACAATTAGTCTGGGCCCCGCGCCTTTGTGTGACAGGTGTGGCAGACAAGAGGCGGGAAAGTCACCTAGAGAGAGAGAGAGAGAGAGAGAGAGAGAGAGAGAGAGAGAGAGAGAGAGAGAGAGAGGAGAGAGAGAGAGAGAGAGAGAGAGAGGGGGAGAGAGAGAAATATACAGCCATTGTTTTTTATCACTTATTTATTTGTCTCAGGAAAGAGACGGCCGTCAAGTGTTGTCACCGAGGCTTTCCAATTACATCAAGGCCAACGGGGAAACGGCGATAACTTCAGGGGGACTTGGGAAACAAAACATGTTAGCTAATTACAGAAGCAAGTCATTTAGACTGATTGCTGGAACATATTAAAACACTTTTTCCCAGTATTTCTCCCCCACCACACCATTCTCTCTCTCTCTCTCTCTCTCTCTCTCTCTCTCTCTCTCTCTCTCTCTCTCTCTCTCTCTCTCTCTCTCTCTCTCTCTCTCTCTCTCTCTCTCTCCCGCTTTCTCTCTCTCTCTCTCTCTCTCTCTCTCTCTCTCTCTCTCTCTCTCTCTCTCTCTCTCTCTCTCTCTCTCTCTCTCTCTCTCTCTCTCTCTCTCTCTCTCTCTCTCTCTGTCTCTCTCTCTCTCTCTCTCCCGCTTTCTCTCCCTCTCCCACTTTCTCTCTCTCTCCCTCTCTCTCTCTCCCTCTTCCTGTCTTTCTCTCCCTCTCCCGCTTTCTGTCTCTCTCTCTGTCTCTGTCTCTGTCTCTGTCTCTCTCTCTCTCTCTCTCTCTCTCTCTCTCTCTCTCTCTCTCTCTCTCTCTCTCTCTCTCTCTCTCTCTCTCTCTCTCTCTCTCTCTCTCTCTCTCTCTCTCCTCTCTCTCTCTCTCTCTCTCTCTCTCCCCCTTCTTTTCTCTCTCTTCATGGTCCTATCTCCCTCTGCTTTAATTGTTCTCTAATGTAGAGACCATGTTTTCCTGTGGCAGCTGTCCCCTCGACGGCTCCCACTGACACACGTAATGAGACTCTCACACGCCAGTAAAGCACAATCAACTGGTGGAGGACTGACAGCTATTTATAATCATCAACCATCTCTCTCTCTCCCCCCCCCCTCTCTCTCTCTCTCTCTCCCCCCCCCCTCTCTCTCTCTCTCTCTCTCTCTCTCCCCCTCTCTCTCTCTCTCCCCCCTCTCTCTCTCTCTCTCTCTCTCTCTCTCTCTCTCCCCCCCCTCTCTCTCTCTCTCTCTCTCCCCCCCCCTCTCTCTCTCTCTCTCCTCTCTCTCTCTCTCTCTCTCTCTCTCTCTCTCTCTCTCTCTCTCTCTCTCTCTCTCTCTCTCTCTCTCTCTCCTCTCCCCCCCCCCTCTCTCTCTCTCTCTCTATCTTCACGCTTCTTTATATATATATATATATATATACATATATATATATATATATATATATATATATCAGTATCAGTGGTGAACCGTGTCTATCACAACTGGACCTTCTGTAGTTACATTAAGTGTTTTCTTCTCGTTAAGACGTTTCCTTACTGGCTCAATAGAGAGGAAAACACTTAATGTCACATAACGTCCATAATGGGAGGATTTAAGTTGAGATATTTTGACAGGTGAGTGCTAATGACAAGACATATGCCGGAGAAATTTGGTGATTATTGATGGCGGTTTTGTAACTCTCAGTTACGTTTAGTATTTTCACGTTAAGCGATACAAAGAAAGATCAAGTCTAAACTCTCAATTTAAATGCAAAACAATGCTTAAGAAACTCAAGACAGCCATTAACTAATCAGTCAACAAGTGTGTGGAAACAAAATGCACCAACCAGCTCAACGAGACGCAACACTGAGACAAAACCAGCAAAGACAAATGAGTCTCACTCACCAATGATGTTCACTTAAAGACCAAATCCATTCTCCTGTCCTTCTGGATGGATGTTTCGATAACCCGGTCATAAAGCTGATCACTGCTTTTCAGATCCAAAAGAAGTTGCCTTTCAATCGCTATGGAAGCTAATGCAGTGAGTCGGGATTGTCCTGTTCTGTTCCGCGCATGTTTTTATCCGTTTGAGGGCGTAAAATGTCCTTTCCACAGATGCAGTGGTGACGGGGATCGTTACAACTTTTTTATAATGTCAATCTTTTCACTGAATGGACGTCTTGTAAAGGGTACTAACAACAATTCCGCAACAACATCATCTTCACCTGTTGCCATTTAGACGTAAAAAAAACCTACGTAGTAAAAAAACAACGTAGCACTAAGCTAGATCCTCTGTCTCGAGCCAGTGAACTAAATGGACCTTCTAGCGTATTATGGACCTGTGGGGAAATCTGAAAGAATACGCCCATTGGCTACAAACAAATATATGATTGGTTGATCAAGTTGTCAATCCAAACGTACGCTGTCATTCAGTTTAAGGGCCAAAGCATTCAGGAGTACTTTGGTTGAAGGATATTCGTCCCAGCAACCCAGAAAAATATCGGTTGGTTGATTGTATTTTTTTTCTAACTCAAAACCACTCAAATGCGTCGTGCATGGACCGAGAAAGACAAACAAATCAACGTAACACTGTAATATTACAGATCAACAACACAGATACCATTCTCATTTATTCATTTTATTTAATTTTATTCATACAATTAATTCGATTTTTTATTTGTTTAATCTGAGGGTTCCAGGGTTTTCGCTGAATACCTTGAAGGCCCTGATGCTTCACCACTGGTATATATAGGAATGAAGACTATATATGTATATATATATATATATATATATATATGTATATACTAGTTATATATATATATTGGTATGTATATATATATACTAGTTATATATATATTGGTATATATATATACCAATATATATATATAATTAGTATATATATATATATATATATATATATATATATATATACCAATCCACGAGGTTGGTTGGTCAGTATATAACTAAAGCAATAATCCGCTCACAATTAGAGTGCTGCTTGTGCTTCTTGAACGTTCCGCCTCGCTGTGTGTGCGCCGTTTCCCCTGGCAACGATAACAACATCATAATGTTGACGTTTATAAAAATTGATAAACACAATAAATGCGATGACAATTTACGGGGGAACGCCACATGTCCCTTCACCTCCCTGTGTCGGGGGCCGCATGTCCCTTCACCTCCCTGTGTCGGGGGCCGCATGTCCCTTCACCTCCCTGTGTCGGGGGCCGCATGTCCCTTCACCTCCCTGTGTCGGGGGCCGCATGTCCCTTCACCTCCCTGTGTCGGGGGCCGCATGTCCCTTCACCTCCCTGTGTCGGGGGCCGCATGTCTTGTGTTGTGTGAAGTTTCAGTGTTTTTTTCCCGCCACAACTTTGAGGCGTCACGTCGTGAGCATAGCGTGCTAATCGGTGAAGCCGGTGAATAACACAATCTATAAACTTTGTTTATCTCTCTCCGACACACACACACACACACACACACACACACACACACACACACACACACACGCGCTCCTCCATTCGCTGCTTCTCCTTGTCTCCCCCCGTCTGAGGTGTGTTTACTCGCACGCTTGGACGAGTATCAAAGGATGAAATGTCTACACCGCAGAGCAGCGAGGAGATGTTTGTCTGCCAGAGAGAGAAGCGTTTCATCAGCCGTCTGAATTCACCCACCGGGGGGTTGCTCGGAGAGAACGGCTCTTACCGTCTTTTCCACATCACGTCTCGTGTATCATACGTCATCTCCGATATGGCGCCGGGCCCAAAAAGAGTCACATTAGTGCAAAGCACATCCGGTGTGTCTTCTTGGTTTGTGTAGCGTGGTGTCCCCCCCCCCCCCACACACCTTTAGTGGTACCACAAGTATTGGAGCGTTTCGCCGTGCGCTTACGGCACGACCATGGACTGCAGTGGAGGAGGGCGGCAGTACAGCTCAGCAGGTAGAGCGAACCTGGTAACCTGAAGGTTGCTGGTTCGATCCCCCCCCCCCCGACTCCGACATCTTCAACCTCTCCCTGTCCCAGGCTGATGTCCCTGCGGTCTTCAAGATGTCCACCATTGTGCCTGTCCCTAAACAACCCAAGGTAACATGCCTGAATAGCCCTCACCTCGATCGTTAGCAAATGCTTCGAGAGGTTGGTCAAGGACTTTATTTGCTCCGTGTTACCTACCACGCTGGACCCATGGCAATTTGCATATCGTCAAAATAGATCCATGGACGACGCAATTGCCATAGCCCTCCACACTGCCCTTTCCCACCTGGAGGGAAAGAACTGTTATGTGCGAATGCTGTTTGTGGACTACAGCTCAGCGTTCAACACAATAGTTCCTGCCAAGCTCGACACCAAGCTTAGCGGTCTAGGCGTACCCCCATCCACGTGCAGCTGGATACTGGACCTCCTGTCGGACCGCTACAGGTGGTGAGGATGGGCAGCACCACATCAGAGCCACTGACCCTCAACACGGGAGCCCCCCAGGGATGCGTGCTGAGCCCTCTCCTCTACTTCCTCTACACCCACGACTGCATGGCTATGCACAGCTCCAACGTCATCGTCAAGTTTGCTGACGACACGACAGTGATGGGCCTGATCGCCGGCGACGACGAGACAGCCTACAGGGAGGAGGTCGGATCGCTGGAGCAGTGGTGCCAGGAGAACAGCCTCGCCCTCAATGTCAAGAAGACCAAGGAGCTGATCGTGGACTTCAGGAAGCAGAGGGGAGAGCGCAGCCCTATCTCCATCGACGGCGTTGCAGTAGAGAGGGTCAGCAGCTTCAAGTTCCTCGGCGTGCACATCTCCGAGGACCTCACATGGTCCACGCACACCACACACGTGGTGAAAAGGGCCCAACAACGCCTGTATTTCCTCAGGCGTCTGAAGAAATTCAGCATGGGCCCCCGCATCCTGAGAACATTGTATAACGGCACCATCGAGAGTGTTCTTACAGGGTGTATCACCGCCTGGTACGGGAACTGCACCGCACTCGAGCGCAGAGCGCTTCAAAGAGTGGTGCGGACGGCCCAGTATATCGTTGGAGGTGAGCTCCCCTCCCTCCTGGATATATACAATCAGCGGTGCGTGGCCAAGGCCAAACGCATCATAAAAGACATTGTCCACCCCAGCCACGAACTGTACTCACTGTT
>CM051015.1:22131109-22141109 GCA_027704905.1 Muraenolepis orangiensis | reverse complement strand
AGTAGTAGTGATAGTGGTAGTGATAGTGGTAGTGATAGTGGTAGTGGTAGTGATAGTAGTAGTGGTAGTGGTAGTGGTAGTGGTAGTGGTAGTGGTAGTGGTAGTGTAGTGGTAGTGGTAGTGGTCGTGGTAGTTGTAGTAATAGTGGTAGTGATAGTGGTAGTAATAGTAGTAGTGATAGTGATAGTGGTAGTTATAGTGGTAGTGATAGTGGTAGTAATAGTGGTAGTTATAGTGATAGTGATAGTGGCAGTATAGTGGTAGTATAGTAGTAGTGATAGTGATAGGGGTAGTGATAGTAGTAGTGATAGTGGTAGTGATAGTAGTAGTGATAGTAGTAGTGATAGTAGTAGTGATAGTGGCAGTGATAGTGGTAGTGGTAGTGGTAGTGATAGTGATAGTGATAGTGGTAGTGGTAGTGGTAGTGATAGTGGTAGTGATAGTGGTAGTGATAGTAGTAGTGATAGTAGTAGTGATAGTGGTCGTGATAGTGGTCGTGATAGTAGTAGTGATAGTTGTAGTTATAGTGGTAGTAATAGTAGTAGTGATAGTGATAGTAGTAGTGATAGTGGTAGTGATAGTAGTAGTGATAGTGGTAGTGATAGTGGTAGTGATAGTGGTAGTGATAGTGGTAGTGATAGTGGTAGTGATAGTGGTAGTGATAGTGATAGTGATAGTGGTAGTGGTAGTGGTAGTGATAGTGATAGTGATAGTGGTAGTGGTAGTGGTAGTGATAGTGGTAGTGATAGTGGTAGTGATAGTGGTAGTGATAGTAGTAGTGATAGTGGTAGTGATAGTGGTAGTGATAGTGGTAGTGATAGTAGTAGTGATAGTGGTAGTGATAGTGATAGTGGTAGTGATAGTGGTAGTGATAGGGTAGTGATAGTAGTAGTGATAGTGGTAGTGATAGTGGTAGTGATAGTGGTAGTGATAGTGGTAGTGATAGTGGTAGTAATAGTAGTAGTGATAGTGGTAGTAATAGTAGTAGTGATAGTGGTAGTGATAGTGGTAGTGATAGTGGTAGTAATAGTAGTAGTGATAGTGATAGTGATAGTGGTAGTGGTAGTGGTAGTGATAGTGGTAGTGATAGTGGTAGTGATAGTGGTAGTGATAGTAGTAGTGATAGTGGTAGTGATAGGGGTAGTGATAGTAGTAGTGATAGTGGTAGTATAGTAGTAGTGATAGTGGTAGTGATAGTGGTAGTGATAGTGGTAGTGATAGTAGTAGTGATAGTGGTAGTGATAGTGGTAGTGATAGGGGTAGTGATAGTAGTAGTGATAGTGGTAGTGATAGTGGTAGTGATAGTGGTAGTGATAGTGGTAGTGATAGTAGTAGTGATAGTGGTAGTGATAGTGGTAGTGATAGTGGTAGTGATAGTGGTAGTAATAATGATAGGGGCCGTAGCGACTGTGGTGATAGTGCTGGTGATAATAAAATCGTCGTGAAAGCAACAGTGTTAATATAACAGTTGTGACAGTGACAGTGTTAATGTAATATAACGGTTGTGACAGTGACAGTGTTCATGTAATATTGCGGTTGTGACAGTGTAAATATAACGGTTATGATGGTGACGGCGTTAGTGATATAGTGACAGTGGTAGTTATATTGAGCTGCAGTCAGAGCCCCCGTTATAGCGCTTGTGATAATGTCCCTGTCCCCCCCCCCTCCCCCCCCCCTGCCCAACACAATAAATCACAGAAAGTGGCTCTCAGAGCTTTTCCTCTGCACCTCCACACCGCGGTCCCCGGGGGCCTTTGGGAAGTAGCCAGCGGAGCTAATGGCTAACCGTGATAAGACTCAGTACTGCTGCAGTCCAGCAATCATTGGAGGAAGAAATCTGGTGGAGAAAGAAACTAAAAGCCGGTGAGTCTCGAGTGGCCTGCTCCCGGTGGGCCGAGACCAGGAGGATAACCAAAAGAAAACAGGGAACCAAAACAAAACCCATGCAAACTCGAGGTATAAGCAGACAGGAGCTGTGGCGGTGTTTCAAACCACCGATGGAAAGCCCCCCCCCCCACCCCCTTCCGGGCTAACCGTGCCCACCCACTGAGCCACGGAGGGGGGGGGGGGGCATGTCCTCGGGGTGTGTTCACATATTATCAATATTCACATAGTATATCATATGGGGACTGAAGAAGAAGGCACTCCTCAGAACACCTTGTTATTGTCCTTGTGCAACGACATTGAATAGCAATCTCCATGGTGCACTCTTTCCTTACACACACATAACAAGCAATTGAGAGACATAATGTTTGTTATTTCAAAAACTAAACGAAACAAAATAAACCGATTTAAAATTGCCATGAACCATGGCAATTTTAGAACCATAAAGATCCACGCTGTTGTGATGAGCACTTCATACAAGTATCTCCTTTTGACTATCTGGTATCAAGTATACAGTGACTACAGCTCACACAACAACAAAGACATACATTTCAGCATACAGAAAAAATATTACAATATTTGACCTGAGAAGACTGCAATGTGTATATATGTATATATAAATATAAATATATATATTTATATATAAATAACATACATATGTTCACGTGGAAGGAAAAGGAAAACATATGCGTGTTTGAAACGTGGATCTCCAAAGTTTGGGATGAGGTGGTCCGGTGGGACTGTAGCTTTGGCAGAGTCTGTCTTTTAGCACATTGAGAAGTTGGCTCCATGTAGCAGCACACACTGGGATATGTTTCAAATTCAAATATATGTATATATATATATATATATATATGTATATATATATATATATATATATATATAGACTATCAATGGTGGTTCTATCAATAACAGCATTTGTGTGAGGTAATTACAGAACATGTCAGCCCCCCCTCAGTGATAACCTATCATTTTAGAAAGCACTTTCTAGAGTGTCTCCCTGCCTCCGTGTGTGTGTGTGTGTGTGTGTGTGTGTGTGTGTGTGTGTGTGTGTGTGTGTGTGTGTGTGTGTGTGTGTGTGTGTGTGTGTGTGTGTGTGTGTGTGTGTGTGTGTGTGTGTGTGTGTGTGTGTGTGTGTGTGTGTGTGTGTGTGTGTGTGTGTGTCTATCCACCACCCCGATGTCACAGATCACAACCCTGATGCTCATGTGGGCGTTGACTCAGACTCCCCATCCGTGATCGACCGCGACACGGCCAACGAGCGGTAGCTACACCCACCACAGAAGATGACGCATCACCCACCTACCCCTACCCCCCTCCCCCCAAGGGGACCACAAGGCCACATGACTATCTATCCAAAAAGCCCTACGTCTCCATCACACACAGACTGAAAGGTATCTTTAAAAACCGCGGGGACAGACGTTGCGGCAACCGCTGTAGCAGTGGTGTGATGCTGATGCTGCGTGTGCTACCCCCCTCTGTCATTGGTCGGCGAGCTGAGCAGCGGACCAACGCAACGACAACAAGACGAGTTGTCTTGGTCACAATGTGTGAGCCGTGTGAGCGCTGAGGGGTTCTCAGAGCGCAAGGTCACTTTGTTATGAATGACCTATAGTTTAGTGACAGACACACACACACACACACACACACACACACACAACCATCTCCCCCCCCCCCCCCTCTACTAAGCTCTGCATATACCTTGGCAGTTGTTATTGTGGGACTGTAGTGGTAGAGTGATAGTGATAGTGGTAGAGTGATAGTGATAGTGGTAGAGTGATAGTGATAGTGGTAGTAATAGTTAGAAGGCACACCAGAGGCGAGGTGCGCCCCCCCCCCCACGCCCTGCTGTGACCTACAAGAATACACTCCAAAGCAAGAGGATGAAGGAGGCCATAACGTATTGATTGATAAGTGCATTCTCTGTGTGTGTGTGTGTGTACAATCGGTTATCTGTCAGACCGCCGCAACGTCACCGGGAGACGAGCGGTGACCTTGTTTGTTTCTTGATGGGTTTGTGTCGCGCTGACATAATTAGCCAATGTGCATCTATCTGAAAGACTTGGTGGATATGTGCATCACTCTGAAAGACTTGGTGGATGTGTGCATCAATCTCAAAGACATGGCGGATGTGTGCATCAATATGAAAGACTTGGTGGATGTGTGCATCCGTCTGAAAGACTTGGTGGATGTGTACATCACTCTGAACAACTTGGTGGATGTGTGCATCTATCTGAATGACTTTGTGGATGTGTGAATCTATTTCAAAGACTTGGTGGATGTGTGCATCTATCTGAAAGACTTGGTGGATGTGTGCATCCATCTGAAAGACTTGGTGGATGTGTGCATCACTCTGAACGACTTGGTGGATGTGTGCATCTATCTGAAAGACTTGGTGGATGTGTACATCGATCTGAAAGACTTGGTGGATGTGTGCATCACTCTGAACACATTGGTGGATGTGTGTATCACTCTGAATGACTTGGTGGATGTGTGCATCTATCTGAAATACTTGGTGGATGTGTGCATCCATCTGAAAGACTTGGTGGAAGTGTGCATCCATCTGAAAGACTTGGTGGATGTGTGCATCACTCTGAAAGACTTGGTGGATGTGTGCATCTATCTGAAATACGTTGTGGTTTGTGCATCACTCTGAAAGACTTGGTGGATGTGTGCATCTATCTGAAAGATGTGGTGGATGTGTGCATCTATCTGAAAGACTTGGTGGATGTGTGCATGACTCTGAAAGACTTGGTGGATGTGTTCATCTATCTGAAATACTTGGTGGATGTGTGCATCACCCCGAAAGACTTGGTGGATGTGTGCATCTATCTGAAAGACTTGGTGGATTTACATCTATCTGAAAGAGCTTGAACTTAGTCACACAGCACACGACAACAGAGGAACGATGTCATTGAAATTGGTCACGGCACCTCAGCCACAAGCATCAGAGAAAGGAAAAAAAATATCACCGTCTGAGCGGAGAGACAGAACGCTGTGGCAATCTAAAAAAACAGATGTAGAGAGAGAAAGAGAGAGACAGAGACAGAGAGAGAGAGAGAGCGAGACAGGGAGAGAGAGAGAGAGAGAGAGAGAGAGAGAGAGAGAGAGAGAGAGAGAGAGAGAGAGAGAGAGAGAGAGAGAGAGAGAGAGAGAGAAAGAGAGAGAGAGAGAGAGAGGGAGAGACAGAGAGATGAAGGCATCCAATCAAATCTTTCCTCTTGCATGCCATCACCCGATAGTTTTGGTGGTAATGCAATATATATATATGTTAATATATATATATATATATATTTTTTTTTTATATATATATATGACTATAAAGGTCAGTCGAGGTATGGCACTTTTTCTTTGTAAGCAGATTTTGAGATGCCAGATATACAATTATCATAAAATAACATATTGCACATGCTGTGCATATGGCAGTTTGTAAAAAATATATAATAAAATAATAATAATAATAATAATAAAAGATGCAAAATGTTTGCCAGCGATTGATTTGAATGTCACTATGTGACACAGCTGAGTCCCTTCAGTCAAGGGCGCACCCTAAATTGTTGATTAAAAGGCGGAATGAGAGACGACCCCTAACATCTGAAGCGGTTGATGGAAGTCTCTTGGCCTTCGCCAATGCACACGGCCCCTCGATTGACTCATATTTATTAATTGATTTCATCCCGCTGCGCTTGAAAGGGTTTCATCTGAGATTCCTCTCAACTGTGTGTATCTAATTTCTCCTTCATATTATTCATTATCTTGCCGAAGATGGCATATGGTTTGTGAAGTTAAAACAGTCCTTTGAGTGCTGTGCTTAATATTAAAGTGCCTTATGTTTGTTCATTTGATATAAGCCGACGTTTTTAGTGTTCATGCATGTGTGCGTTCGTGTGTGTGTGTGTGTGTGTGTGTGTGTGTGTGTGTGTGTGTGTGTGTGTGTGTGTGTGTGTGTGTGTGTGTGTGTGTGTGTGTGTTCATATATTTTCAGTGTCATAGTCGCCCCCGAGGAAGAATAGTCGTCGAAACATGACTTCACTCAAACACCGACAACCTAATTCGCAGGTCTAAAGGACGCAATCCATTTTTACCGTGGCGGGCAAAATAGAAATTGAATCATTCAATAGAGTCGTTTTATTACCATTTTACTTTTTACACAAAATGTTTCACACCTTCAACATACATGGTGAAGAAAAATGATCCAAACACATCATTCACGACAAGGGAATTTCCTGCCTCTATTCCCCGTGTTGTTTCATAGAAAAAATAAACATATTCACTCTACAGGAAAAGTAGCACCCATATCAATACATAAATAACACAAACCGTATGTACACGCACACACACACACAGAGACACAGACACAGATGCACACACACACACACACACACACACAGACACAGACACAGATGCACACACACACACACACAGAGACACAGACAGACACAGACACACACACACACACACATCCTTTTGGTCAAAGAAGGGGTCTGCCAAGCTGCGCCACTTCATTATGTTCATATCTACATCTGAACACGCCCATGGTGGTCCACACACACACACACACACACACACACAAAACCAACCTATCGCACTTCAAACTTTGTTTCAAAGAACAGTCGCCACATCCACGGCGAAGGTCGACGTTACGGCATGTGGAGCGGAGGGAGTTTCTCTCCTCTGCTGCTGCTGCTGCTGTTGCTGATGATAGTGATGGAGATGGTGCTGGTGCTGATGGTGCTGGTGGTGGTGGGCGAAGTAGGACTGAAGGGTCCCAGCCGCGGTGAAGCCCTGCAAAGAAGCGGCGGTGGCAGTAGTGCCGGTCGTGTCGGTACCGTAGCCCTGATGAGAGTGTTTCCAGGTGCCCGGGGGGTTGCGGACGGCCGCCGACGATGATGATGATGATGATGATGAGAAGCCCACGGTGTAGGAGGCGCGGTCGGAGCTGGAGCCGTCGCTCTGGCAGGCCGGCGTCTGGGTGTGGGCGACGTCAGCCGAGCCTGAAATGAAACGGGGCCCCAAAAACAAACGGCGGAGGCGGCGGTGGAATTAGATTAGCGGGCGATGAGATTATGATATGCGATCGAGCGGTAATGCGTTCAGCCGTGGTGTGTATTCTGTCACCCTATTGATTGTTTAGGGGGAGTGGGATTTAGGGGAGAGAGAGAGAGAGAGAGAGAGAGAGAGAGAGAGAGAGAGAGAGAGAGAGAGAGAGAGAGAGAGAGAGAGAGAGAGAGAGAGAGAGAGAGAGAGAGAGAGAGAGTAGAGAGAGAGAGAGAGAGAGAGAGCTCACCCGTGTGCAGAGGGTGGAAGGTGCTGAGGGTCTTCTTGCCCACGTCTCCGCTGATGTCAGAGTCGCTGTCGTTGAAGTCGCTGTCTCCCTTGCCGCTGTCCTTCACGCTGAGCTGGTCCGTGTGTCCCACGCCACTGCAGAAACAGATTATTAGCACACTGATATCGATGTGATGTGTGTGTGCGTGCTCTCTCTCTCTCTCTCTCTCTCTCTCTCTCTCTCTCTCTCTCGTGTGGACTGACTTGTTTTTTAATAATCCATACACACCACTCCACAAACACACAGTAATAATTATGCAAATGCACGGCAATGCAATTGTGCTCACACACACTACGGTGGTGAGGCAACGATAAACCCAACAGAATGAAAACAAAACAAACAAAGTGTGTGCGTGCGTGCGTGCGTGCGTGCGTGCGTGCGTGCGTGCGTGCGTGCGTGGTGCGTGCGTGCGTGCGTGCGTGCGTGCGTGCGTGCGTGCGTGCGTGCGTGCGTGCGTGCGTGCGTGCGTGCGTGCGTGCGTGCGTGCGTGCGTGCGTGCGTGCGTGCGTGCGTGCGTGCGTGCGTGCGTGCGTGCGTGCGTGCGTGCGTGCGTGCGTGCGTGCGTGCGTGCGTGCGTGCGTGCGTGCGTGCGTGCGTGCGTGCGTGCGTGCGTGCGTGCGTGCGTGCGTGCGTGCGTGCGTGTGTGTGTGTGTGTGAGCGCCCTCAGCAGTCTGCTTCTCCTCACCTGACTTGCAGGCAGTACTTGTCGCCCTGCCACGCCGCCGTGGGTTGGAAGGAATGTTTTGAGGGCAGGAACATCTGAGGGAGACGGACGGCGAGGACAACAGGAGGGTTAGGGTTCTGACCGCCGAGCCCCGAGATAAAGGAAACGCTCGGAAACACAGTACATCCGACGCATATTAAAGAGAGAAGCCGAAAACACGACACCCGGCGGACTCACCTTTGTCTCCGAATCCCGGCTCCTCTCCTCCTCGTACGGGCCGGAGTCGTCCAGAGACGAGGCGGTCCTCTCGCGGAAGAACCCCCGTTCCCCCGGGCCGCCGAACGAGAAGGGGGCGGGGGGGCGGCCGTCGAACAGCCCGTCCCTCTTCGGCCGACGGGGGTCCCTCTCCCCGCCGGGGCTCAGCTTGCAGGAGACGACCACGATCACTATGGCGACCAGCAGCAGGGCGCACCCCCCGCCGAGCATGACGATGGCGACGAGGGAGCCGTCGAGGCCCGGACGCTCCTCGCCGCCGGGCTGCGTCCCCGCCGCCACGACCGCCCGCTCCTCCGAGAGCTCGCCGTCGGAGACCACCAGCCTCAGGGCGACGGCGGCCGTGCGGGGGGTCCTGCCGTGGTCGCTGGCGCCGATCGTCAGCTCCAGCGCGTCCCCGACGGACGCCGACTCCGGGAGCCGGCGCCTCAGCGCGACCTCGCCGGTGTCTGCGTTCACCGCGAAGAGCGCCAGGTCGCCCCGGACGATGCGGTAGACGAGGCGCCCGTTGTCGCCCTCGTCCCGGTCCAGGGCCTCGGCGCGGAGGGCCAGGTAGCCGGCGGGGGCGTGGACGGGCAAGGGAACGTCCGCCGTGCCGTTCACGGGCGCCACGGGGAACGTGAAGAAGGGGGCGTTGTCGTTCTGATCCACCACCCGGATCCGTACGACAGACGTGCCGGACCGCGGAGGGGAGCCCCCGTCTTCCGCCCGCACGCCCAGCTCGACCTGCCGCAGCGTCTCGTAGTCGAAGGACCGCAGCGTGTACAGGGACCCCGAGAGCGGGTCGACGGAGAAGTACGTGGATATGTGCCCTCCTGCCGGGACCTCAGAGTCCAGGAGCGAGTAGGACACTCTGGCGTTCTTGCCGGCGTCGGGGTCCCGGGCCACCAGCGTGGTGACGTAGGAGCCCGGGACGTTGTTCTCCAGCACCGAGATGTCGTAGACGGCCCGGCTGAAGAGGGGGGCGTTGTCGTTCTCGTCCGTCACCCGGATGGTGTACTGGCGGGACGTCCGGAACGGCGGGCTGCCCAGGTCCTCGGCCACCACGGTCAGGTTGTACTCGGGGATCTTCTCCCGGTCCAGCGTGCCGGTGGTGACGATCATGAAGGCGTCGCCGTAGGCCTGCTGCAGCCTGAAGTGGTCGTGGCCGTGCAGGCTGATGCGCACGCGGCCGTTGGCGCCCGAGTCCCGGTCCACGGTGCCCACCAGCGCCACGAAGCTCTCGGCCGCCGCCGCCTCCGTGATGTAGGCAACGCCGTCGCTGCCGGAGGTCATGGGCTTGACGGAGAGCTCGGGCGCGTTGTCGTTCACGTCCACCACGTCCACCAGCACGGTGCAGGTGGACGGCGGCGAGGGGTCGGAGCCCGCGTCGGTGGCGCTGATGGTCAGCTCGTAGGACCGCCTCTTCTCGAAGTCCACCGGGGCCCTCAGCGTCACGTCGCCGGTGTGCGGGTCCAGGTGGAACACGGGCACGCCGTCGAACGAGGGGCCGTCCGCGAGGGCGTACGTCACCTCGCCGTTGGCGCCTTGGTCGGGGTCAAACGCGCGCACCCTGAGCACCCGGTGACCCACGGGGGCGTCTTCGTACAGCTGGACCTCCAGGGAGGAGACCTCGAACGTCGGGCTGTTGTCGTTGAAGTCGAGGACCTGGATGTGCACCGTCACCGAGCCGGACCTGGGCGGCGTTCCGCCGTCCGCCGCTGTCACTTGGACGGTGTAGTGGTCCTCGACCTCCCGGTCCAGCTCCCTGACCAGCACCAGTTCGGCGTACTTGAAGCCGTCGTCCCCAAGGCGCTCCTCCACGACGAAGTGGCTGCTGGCGGAGATGTTGTAGCTCTGGATGTAGTTGTCTC
>CM051015.1:22123609-22126109 GCA_027704905.1 Muraenolepis orangiensis | reverse complement strand
TATTACTTTGGGTTTGTGACAACAGCAACAAAAAAGATTGTAATTAAGCAAACACATGAGCACATCGGATCATTTATTAAGAAAACAAAAGCCATTGGCATCAACAACAACAGCAGCAGCAGCAGCAGCAGCAGCAGCAGCAGCCAGCTTGGTATCTGGGAGGTTGGTCATCACGCTACAGGCAGCACCGGTCCACACACAACACGATAGAATAAGTGTGAACAGAGAGGCATATATACACCTCCATCACTACCACCACCGTCACGACCACCACCATCACCATCACCATCACCCCCACCACCACCATCATCATCATCATTATCACTAACCCCACCACCACCCCATCATTATCACCTCCATCACCACCACCACCACCATTACTACCACCATCCACCACCACCACCACCACCATCACCACCACCATCACCACCACCACTACTACCACCATCCACCACCACCACCACCCAGCCGGTTCTTCTTTCTCTCTAAATCCCCCCCTCCCCTCGCCCCCCATCCCTTCCTTTATCAGTTTCCTCATCTCACTCGTAACCTCGGGTTGCCCAATAAAGCGGCGGAATACATCTCCCAGCGCAGCCGTCGGAGGTCGCTCCCTGGGTTTAATCTGGGCCATTTGGGGGCTGTCTGGGAGGCAGATAAAACAAGATTACCCAGCACGTGGCGCCAGGCCCTGGGTGAGACACGAGGGTGCGAAGCCGGTGAGTAACAGCTGTGGAGGTGGAAGATCCTCAGACTGCTGGAGTGGTCCCTGCTGCTTTTGGCACCTCCAGTGGTGTTGAAGAACCCCTCTCCTCCCCCACCCCCACGCACACACCCACCTATCTTTCTCACACGCTCACACACACACCCCTACCAACACACAACCCCTCCTATCTGTCTCTCTCTCTCACACACACACACACACACACACGCACACATGTATGCAAGCACACACACACACACACACACACACACACCACACACACACACACACACACACACACCACACACACACACACACACAGCCAAACGCACACCCAGTGGCCTCTCTCTTACACACACACTTCTTTGCCTCACCCGCACACACACACACACACACACCTATCTGTCTCTCTCTGTCTCCTACACCTCTCTCACTCATACACACACACATGCCTGCACACACGCACAGACACACACACACACCAACCTCTCCCTTGCACACACCACACAACACCACACACACACCACACACACACACACCACACACACACACACACCACACACCCTCTCTTTCTCACACAGGCACACACACACACACACACCCCTACCTGCACACACATACACACACACACCTATCTGTCTCTCTCTGTCTCCTACACCTCTCTCACTCATACACACACACATGCCTGCACACACGCACAGACACACACACACACACCAACCTCTCCCTTGCACACCACACACACACACACACACCACACACACACCACACACACACACACACACACACACACACACACACACACACCTCTCTTTCTCACACAGGCACACACACACACACACACCCCTACCTGCACACACATACACACACACACCTATCTGTCTCTCTCTGTCTCCTACACCTCTCTCTCTCATACACACTAACATGCGTGCACACGCACACACAGACACACACAGCCAAACCAACCTCTCTCTTGTACACACACACACACACACACACACACACACACACACCACACACACACACACACACACACACACACACACACACACACACACACACACACACACCTATCTGTCTCTCTCTGTCTCCTACACCTCTCTCTCTCATACACACAATGTATGCACACACAGCCAAACTAACCTCTCTCTTGTACACACACACACACACACACACACACACACACACACACACACACACACACACACACACACACACACACCTCTCTGTCTCACACACACACACACACACACACACACACACACACACACACACACACACACACACACACACACACACATACATCCACCTGGCTCTCCCTCTCCCCACACACATACACACACACACGCACACACATGCACACACACACACACACACACACCACACACACACACACACACACACACACACACACACACACACACAAGCCCATACTGCAGCTCTCCAACTGATTACAACTGGACAACAGGTTAGCTGAGCAGCTCAGCAGAGTCCTCAGCCTCTGTGTTATTATCCTGGACCAAAATGAGTAGGTGGTGGGTGTGCGCGGGTGTGTGTGTGTGTGTGTGGTGTACATGTGGTGTGTGTGTGTGTGTGTGTGTGTGTGTGTGTGTGTGTGTGTGTGTGTGTGTGTGTGTGTGTGTGTACGTGTGTGGTGTACATGTGGTGTGTGTGTGTGTGGTTTGTGCGTATGTGTGGTTTGTGTGTGTGGTGTGTGTGTGCACATGTGGTGTGTGTGTGTGTGTGTGTGTGTGTGTGTGTGTGTGTGTGTGTGCGTGCGTGCGTGCGTGCGTGCGTGCG
>CM051015.1:22111109-22113609 GCA_027704905.1 Muraenolepis orangiensis | reverse complement strand
TTTATATTTGATTAGCTGAAGCGTGACTCTGAAGCTGGCGATATTACCTGCTATTCTGCTATTCAACTGCCGTTCTTATCAGAGCTATAGTACTGACATTAAAAGGGAAAGAATGTAATTAAGAGTAATTATTTAATTACCTTCATGTGAACCTTAAACAAAGTAGTGCGAGTACCCTCAATATTGTGTGTGTTTTTTTAAATATTTATTTATTATATTATATTCCCGAGTTTTTCTATATATATCACCTCCAAATATTATATTAAAAATGGATGTAATTAATGTGACGAGTCCTAGACCTTTCGACATTGAAGCTGTAAAAAAATAAAAAATAAATCGAACTAACTGTAAAATTGCTCTTATTATTCAGTTCATTCCTATTCTTCAAATGAATAATAATAAAAGTAAATGGTCTCAGCCGTAAATCAAGCAACGGGGACATATGTTATTTTTCGTCTGGATGAAATGATGTTCCTCTCCACCGTATCTGTGGTCGTCTTCAAGGACGGCGTGCCATCTTTCACTGCTGCAGAATCATCCAACAAGTGGTTTGTTTCTCTTCCCACACAGGAACTCACACAACAGGGTTGGAGGGAGGGAGGGAGGGAGGGAGGGAGGGAGGGAGGGCTGTGTTCCACCCGTCTTGTTCCCCGTCACGACCGGGGGCCGTTCTAACTACCCTGTGAGTGCTCAAGGACATTCACAGAGAAGAGAGGGTCTTAGATTGAACTTTGTATTCCCAGAAGAGCGACTGACTGAACCCATCCTGTCGAAGTTTGAGGGATACGTGATGCGAGTGCCATCTCCCCCGACTGGGTTCTATTGTCCCTGCGATGGCCTCGTTGCAGATCCAACTTATTAGCTTTGGTTCCTAGGTTACTGAATACCTATTTTAATTCCTCCATTCTCATTGTCCACCCTGTGGCCTTTTTTCAATGTGGATCATGACGTTTGATGATGTTTTAGCTCTTGAAACTTTTTTTCCAGAACGGAGACAGAAGTTGGCCGCACAGAGGAGGGCGGGACAAAGCAGGTTTAAATCATTAAAAAAAGCAGATGCTGTACACTATATGAAGGTCAAACTAATGAACAAGATAGGATTGCAACGGCCCCAAAGTTTTAACAATCAGCAGCGGCACTTTTTGTCTGGTGAACTCTGGTGATCCACATTGATTCCTTTTGAGAGAACTCCAACTACAAGTAGAATGGCACCCAACAGCAATTACAATAATATGAATAATTATATAACTAAACAAACATTTTGAGGTTTAAAGAGGCTAGTTCAAGAAATAGCTGTTAAAATAGCTGTTTGCTATAACCTGGAACACCCAGGGTCAGCGTTTGACAAAAGCGCTATGTTGCTATCGTTTACATTTTTAATAATTGCATACCTGTTTTTATACCTAGTGGACCGTTGATCATATTTAACCAATGTACATTGTATATTACTCTGCACTTTACTGCAACATTTGCACTCTGGTTAGATGCCAACTTCTTTCCGCTGTACTGTACTTGTGCTGTGCTGTGCAATGACAATCAATTTGAATCTAATTTAATCTAATCTAATCTAATCTAATTCGTGGCTTAGTGCACGCTTTTGCTAAATGCTCTTCGGGCGGAATCGGCACCACAAAGTCATTATGACTAATATATCGGTAACGGATGTTTTAGTGACGCCAGGGGAGACGGATACGATGGTTTTGTGCCATTTAAGCTAAGGAAGGCCATGCTTGGCTGTCATCAAGCCAGACCAAAACAGCCTTTCCCCCCCATGTCTCCCGGCCCTCTCCCCTGGCCTCCCGTGTCCCCAGACGCCACTCAAGCCGGTCGGGGAGAGAGTGTGTCTCGAGACAAACGGTGGCTGCGGCGGCCAGGCGAAAGGATCGATATATATCTAAATGAAAAGCCAGTCTAGCTCATGGCAGTGTGTCGCCGTTAAAACATAGAGAACCCAGTGGAATGGAAACGTGGCGCCGTTAGATTAACGACTTGTTGTTTCTCAACACAACATCATTTCCTCTAATTAGCCGGATGGAATCCATTGCAGCCTCCACCGCCACCCTCTCTGTTTTTCGTTTTTATTCCCTTTTATTTCCTTCTCGATGGAACTCTCCTCCTCTTCCTCCTCCTTCCCGCCCTCCCCCCCCCCCCCCCCCCCCCCAAAAAAAGGAGAAGCAGCCTTCTCCCTCCACACCTCGGAGACTCGGAGTGTCTCGAATAAATTCTTCATGGGTCGTAATGCCTTTTTCCCCCTCTTCTTCCTCCTCTCCCCGTCAACGTCGGAGAGAGAGAGAGAGAGAGAGAGAGAGAGAGAGAGAGAGATTACCGTCGTCGGTGTCAGAGTGGCTTCATCGTCCGCGCTCCATCTCCTCCTGGCCAGAGCCCCCGGTCTATATCCGGGAGTGCTGCTCTCTGAACTGTGAATTTCCTGATCTAGACAGCGCAGAGGGGTTGGGGGGGGGGGGGGTAGGGGGTTGGTTGGGGGGGTGGGGGGTTGGGG
>CM051015.1:22088609-22096109 GCA_027704905.1 Muraenolepis orangiensis | reverse complement strand
CTCCAGCGGCCCGTGGACTTCGAGGCCAAGGCGACCTACGAGGTGGACGTGCAGGCGTCCGACCTGGGCGCCAACCCGACGCCCTCCGTCTGCAAGATCATCGTCCACGTGAAGGACGTGAACGACAACGTGCCCGAGGTCAGCATCACCCCGATGACCTCGGGCGCCGCCGGCGTGGCGTACATCAGCGAGGCGGCTGACCGGGACAGCCTGGTGGCGCTGATCAGCACCCTGGACCGGGACTCGGGCATCAACGGCCAGGTGCACTGCACCCTCTACGGACACGACCACTTCCGGCTCAAGCAGGCGCACGAGGACAGCTACATGATCGTGACGGCGGCGACCCTGGACCGCGAGCGGGTCGGGGAGTACAACCTGACGGTGATGGCGGAGGACTTCGGGTCGCCGCCGCTGAGGAAGATCCTCCAGTACACCGTGCGGCTGATGGACGAGAACGACAACGCCCCGCGCTTCGCCAAGGCCGTGTACGAGGTGTCGGTGCTGGAGAACAACGCGCCGGGCGCCTTCATCGCCGCCGTGGAGGCCCGGGATGCCGACCTGGGCAACAACGGGAAGATCACGTACCGCCTGCTGGACGGCGTGTTGATGGGCTCGCCGGTCAACACCTTCGTGTCCCTCAACTCCGTCACGGGCGCCATCTACGCCCTGAGGAGCTTCAACTACGAGGTGACCAAGGCGCTGGAGCTGCACGTGCAGGCGGGCGACGGCGGCCTCCCGCAGCTGCAGAGCCGGGCGCTGATCCGGCTGAGGATCCTGGACCAGAACGACAACCCTCCCGTGGTGGTGCAGCCCGTCCTCTACAAGGGCCAGGCCGAGCTCTTCCTGCCCCGGGACGCGCACGCCGGCTACGCCGTGACCCAGATCGGGGCCACGGACGCCGACGAGGGCGCCAACGCACAGCTGTCCTTCCGCATGGCCGAGGGCGGCCATCTGGGCTTCTCCGTCAACAGGGCCACGGGGAAGATGCACGCCAGCCGCCAGCTGGCCTACGACCTGGGCGACACCGTCCGGGTCACGGTGGCCGTCAGCGACGGAGGGGCGCCGTCGCTCACCTCCACCGCCACGCTGCTGCTCAGCTTCGTGGACGGCCCCGTGGCCAGCGCCGCGCCCTCCCCGCCGGGCGGCGCCCATGCCGAGGGCCTCCTGGAGTGGGACGCCTCGGTGGCCATCATCGTGGTGCTGGCGGGGAGCTGCTCCCTGCTCCTGCTGGCCATCCTCCTCATCACCACCACCTGCACCCGGCGGCGGAGGAAGGAGAAGGGGGGAGGGGGGTGCGGAAGGGCGGGGAGGAGGAGGGGGAGGGGGACGGCGAAGCGGATGAGGAGGAGGAGGAAGAGGAGGAGGAGGAGGGGGGGAAGGGGGAGGGAGGCACGGCCAGGGAGGAGGACGCCGAGGCGGGGGAGAAGAGCGTGCGTGGCGACCCGCCGATGACCAAGCACAAAGGCGCCGGCAGCGCCGGCGGCGGTAAGCCGCTGGAGGTGCACGCCTACGCCGAGCCCTCCTCCCCCGAGGACGTCTGCGAGGATGAGAGACGACAGACGGCGATGGAGGGAAAGCTCAAGGTGAGTTAGTAGTAGTAGGCTTTCGGCTGGCGTGAGGTCATCGTTCCTCTACCTCCCTCATGCCGGCCAGACCGCCAAGAGAGTCCAGACACACAGACGTCCTGTTGTGTTGTTGTTGTTGTTGTGGTGGTTGTTGTGGTTCTCGTATTTCATTTCCACCGTGTTTCACTCCCTCCTTCCTCCCTCCCTCCAGGGCTACTCCACGCTGCCGGGATACGGGAAGGAGATGCTGAGGCCCATCACCATCTGGAAGGGCAACTCCTTCACCACCATCTCGGCCAGGGATCCCCAGATCAGCGGCAAGGACAGCGGCAAGGGGGACAGCGACATCAACGACAGCGACTCGGACGTCAGCGGGGACACGCACAAGAAGGACTCCTTGACGCCCCACAGTGAGTCCGTAGCTCCAGTCTTGGGCTCCAGGGGAATGGCGCTCTAGTCCGGTGTGTCGGGTGTTCATCTCAGCCGAGAGAGACGCTGGGAACCGTGGACAACATTGTGCTGATAATTCAATATACTCATCAGTGCATATCCCTTCAGCTAGTAGAGGGTAGACAGAGAGAGAGAGGGAGGGAGAGAGAGAGAGAGAGAGAGAGAGAGAGAGAGAGAGAGAGAGAGAGAGAGAGAGAGAGAGAGAGAGAGAGAGAGAGAGAGAGAGAGAGAGAGAGAGAGATACAGTACATGGAGAGATAGAGAGGAAGAAAGAAAGGTAGATAGAGATAGAACAACCAATAGATGGAAAGGCAGAAGAGAGAGAGAGAGAGAGAGAGAGAGAGAGAGAGAGAGAGAGAGAGAGAGAGAGAGAGAGAGAGAGAGAGAGAGAGAGAGAGAGATAGATAGTGTGATCAGAGAGAGGGAGGGATAGAGAGGGAGAGATAGAGCGAGGAGAGAGAGAGAGAGAGAGAGAGAGAGAGAGAGAGAGAGAGACATATTCATATAGGGCTGGGCAGTAATTCAATGTTATCATTTAAAGTCTTTAATGGGATTGTGTTGTCATGAGATGAAGATATTGACTTTTCGTGATACCCAGTTTTATACTAGAAATTAATTACCACGCTGAGAAGATCAGTAACCCTTAAGGTGATCAAATATGAGGTTTGATCAGAGAGAAGGGAAAACTATTAGCAACAATTAGCCTGACACCAATAGATTCATAGATAGCTATAGTTAACAGAATGCATAGGCCAAGCATTGCTACTGTGAAGCTAAAATCACTACTGTGAAGCTAACATCACTACCCTGAAGCTAACATTGCTAATGTGAAGCTAGCATCGCTACTGTAAAACTAAGAGCACTGCTGTAAACCTAGCATTGCTACTGTGAAGCTAACATTGTTACTGTGAAGCTAACATCAGAAATGTGAAGCTAACGTGGCTTCTGTGAAGCTAATATCGCTACTGGGAAGGTAACATTGCTACTGTGAAGCAAACATCGATACTGTTAAACCAACATCGCTACTTTGAAGCTAACATCGCTACTGTGACACTAACATCGCTAGTATGAAGCTAGCATTGCTACTGTGAGGCTAGCATTGATACTGTGAAGCTTACATCACTCATGTGAAACTAACATCGCTATTTGAAGCGAACATGGCTACTGTGAAGCTAACGGTATTACTGTGAAGCTGTGAAGCTGACATTGCTACTCTGAATCTAGCATTGCTACTGTTAAAGCTAACATTGCTACTGTGAAGCTAACACCACTACTGTGAAGCTAACATCGACTCGCTACTGTGAAGCTGACAACATCACTACTGTGAAGCTAACATCGCTACCATGAAGCTAACAACATCACTACTGTGAAGTTAACAACATCACTACTGTGAAGCTAACATTTCTACCGTGAAGCTAAGAATATCACTACTGTGAGTTACATGCTACTGAAGCTAAACATCACTACTGTGAAGTTAGCAACATCACTACTGTGAAGCTAACATTGCTACTGTGAAGCTAAGAACATCACTACTGTGAAGCTAAGAACATCACTATCGTAAAGCTAACACCGCTACTGTGAAGCTAACATCAGTAGCTAACAACATCACTACAGTGACGCTAAGAACATCACCACTGTTAAGCTAACATCGCTACCGTGAAGCTAACAACATCACTACCGTGAAGCTAACATCCTCTCTACTGCGAAGCTAACATCGCTATTGTGAAGCTAACAACATCACTACTGTTAAGCTAACAACATCACTACAGTTAAGCTAACAACATCACTACTGTAAAGCTAACAACATCACTGCAGTGAAGGCTAACATCGCTACTGTGAAGCTAACACCACTACCGTCCGCTCCACAGGTCTGTGGGCGTGCACCAGCGAGTGCAAGGTGCTGGGCCACTCGGACCGCTGCTGGAGCCCGTCGGCCAGCAGGCCCAACGCCAGCCTGGCGGCGGGACCCCACCTCTCCACCTTCGCCTCCCGGACGGCCTCCCTGCCGCGGGACGCCCGCCGGGACCACTTCTACCCGGTACACCCGCCCAAACCCCACGCCCTGAAGAGCGTCTATGAGCAGGTCCAGCACCAGGAGTTTGACTACATCCTGGTGGGCCCGCCCACGCCCGCCCGGATACAGGAGACGGACGAGATCTCCATCCCGGAGTATTCGAACTCGTGAGGGAGCGCTCGGAACGTTGTATAAAACAATGGGGGGGGGGGGGGTTTGTGGAATCCATCTTTTGACGTCTTCATCTTCTTCTTCATCTGCTTCTTCTTCTTCTTCTTTATCTTGACCCTGTTGTTTGTCGTGGTTGTGGTTGTGGTTGTTGTTGGTCCTCCCGTGTTTCTTCCCTTGTACAGGTTTATTTATGACAGTTTATTGTATCTTGTGAAATATGCAAATAGGCCAGATTTTTGTACATTGGATAATATATTTTTCATAATGAATCACTGTAAAAAAGGGAAAAAAAAGGAAAAAAGAAGAAGAAGGAAAGCAAACAAGTTTTCTTATGAATTGTTGGCTTTCTTATGAATATATGTAATGGGCATGAGGACTGGAGTACCAGCCTTCTAACGGTGGAAAACAATCTATTTCAAAAGAATATCATGTTTTATCGTGTGCTTGAGTTTGTCACATTGTTGCACAATTAAATAGCCTCTTGGTAAACCTATTGTTGGCTGAGGTTATAATGTGAGACCGTGCGTGTGTGCGTGCGTGCGTGCGTGCGTGCGTGCGTGCGTGTGTGTGTGTGTGGGGGGGGAGGGGGGGAGAGACAGTGGAGGAAGTTAAAAACCATTCGGTTGGGCTTATAACGCAATCAAAATTAATTGTGTGGGCAGGACCGCTGCCCATTTTCCTCCGACATTATGCATAACGCACTCTGAATACCATTCGTTAGCCACATGAACACATTTTATTACCGCTAAGGATTTTTAATAAAGTAAAACACACACCCCCTAAAAAGGCATAATGACAGGAAACCTCGCACCTACATTACTACATTACAGCGTTTGCATGCAAATGCGGCGGAGCTGATCAAATGCTTTTTCAATTATATATTTTTTCCGAGGGTCAGAGATTCTTTTCACCTTTCTGATTGCCTCGCAGCTTTCCAATTATTCCGAGTGTGATTCAATCGGTTCCTAAGCAACAGGGGCAGAGCACCTTTCAAGCCTCTCCCTCCGCCCCTTATACACACGAGGCAACCTTGACCGGGAGATCGGGTCCCTCTTGTTCTCAGATTAGTAGGAGGCGGAGGCCATGCATGCATTGCATGCATAGAGTCTACTGTACGCCCTGTACTGTACTGTACACGACTCCTATACTTGTTGGTTACAGACACTATGGAGTCCTCACGAACCCAGAGCCTAAACCTCCGGATCACACCAAAAATATAACAGCAGGCATCGGTAGCGTCTCTGCAAGATGTGTGTTTGTCTGTTTGTTTGTTTGTTTGTTTGTCGCAAGATAACTCTAAAAGTTATGTATATGGAATTGGTCAACAAACTCCTTTGCCCACTTACTTATGGGCAAAGGAGCATTTTTAAGGATTCCTTAGCAGAAAGGGCTACACAAATCACATAGTGTGTAATAATTCACAAAGTTACGAACATATTTGCACAAACCTTGGTGAGGGTTAAGGTAGAATGCCAATTATAATCTACTATGGCATTCAGCAACAACTCGTGAATCTTACAATTCACGACATGACCTGTTGCGTAAAAAAAGTAATGTTGAACACTAAGACTAATAACTGGCCGTTTAGAATCTAGAGCGCAAACTGTATCATCACTGTGATAGTGATAGTGCCGCTATACTTTGTATGTACTAGGCGCCTTATTGGAGTGTGTATTAGTTATACATATCGAGCTCTCCTTTCACAGTCTGCTGTTTAGGACGTGTGGATTGATAGATCAGGTCTTTAGGCAAAGCAAGTGAATGATGAAACAAATACATCCAAACAACAAATAGGTCAATATTTAGGCCTGGGTGGAGAGACAATAGATTAATAAGCTTATGTATACATCTGAATAAGAGATAACATTACACTGTGAATGTGGCCCAGGTTCATGATGCCTATTACAACACAGACAGACAGACAGGCAGACAGACAGACAGACAGACAGACAGACAGACAGACAGATAGATAGATAGATAGATAGATAGATAGATAGATAGATAGATAGATAGATAGATAGATAGATAGATAGATAGATAGATAGATAGATAGATAGATAGATAGATAGATAGATAGATAGATAGATAGATAGATAGATAGATAGATAGATAGATAGATAGATAGATAGATAGATAGATAGATAGATAGACAGATAGATAGATAGATAGATAGATAGATAGAAAATATAACAGCAGGCATCGGTAGCGCCTCTGCAAGATGTGTGTTTGTCTGTCTGTTTGTTTGTTTGTTTGTCTGTTCGCAAAATAACTCTAAAAGTTATGTATATGGAATTGGACAACAAACTCCTTTGCCCACTTACCGGATCTGAGTCCGGATCCAGGATTTATTTTTTTATTAAGGATTCCTTAGCAGAAAAGGTTACACAAATCACATATTGTGTAATATTTCACAATGTTACAAACATATTTTCACAAACCTTGGTGAGGGTTAAGGTTAGAATGCCAATTATCATTTAAGGACATTATAAGGGATTCGTATCCCTGGAAGTATTTGAAGGATTCTCAAGCATTGGGAGATAGGACAGTGGGGACTTGTTGCTATATGCTCCCTATATAATGATGTTCATATTGAATCACATTTTTAGTTATACAAAATGTAAATGAGACCCAGAATTGATTCAATAATAATATGTTAAAAGAAGAAAATAGCAACACACACACACACACACACACACACACACACACACACACACACACACACACACACCCACACAGGTAATATATTCCATGCTATTCTCTTTATTTTCGAGGGGAACCAAAATCATGTGGGTCATTTCCCCTCCTCATCTTCGAAAAATGTGGCGCGTCACTCACACCCAACTGTGAAACTGTCTGGAGATGAGCTTCCTCTCCTCTCCTCTCCTCTCCTCTCCTCTCCTGCTTCCTGGTCCACTTGAACTTCAGACCCCGACCGAGTCCCCCATCGGAGGACTATAGGCTGGCCTCGACCATGACTGACTTGACTTCAGAGAAAGTGCAGCAAAGTGGCTGTTCTTTTGGACCAACGCATCTCCAGCACAGCGCAGCTCCGGTAAGGTATAGGCATCAAGTATTATAGGTCAAAAATCTAAAAAAAATGAAATAAGAAAAAGGTATAAAAGCTAAAATATCACCTTTAGTTGACATATGACTTGACACGGTGGCAAGGCGCGTTTGTTTAATCCCGAAATGTTAATAACTCATGGTGTAGGTCTCAGATATATATATATATGTGTGATATATATATATATATATATATATATATATATATATATATATATATATATCTGAGTCCTGCAC
>CM051015.1:22043609-22083609 GCA_027704905.1 Muraenolepis orangiensis | reverse complement strand
CCTTCGACCCCATGCTGGACCACCTGGGCGTCTGCTGCGCCGAGTGCCGCCGCAGCTACACGCACTGCCAGCGGGTGTGCGAGCCCCTGCGCGGCCACTGGCCCTGGCCCTACAACTACGCCGGGTGCCGGGCGGTGTGCCGGGTCATCCTGCCATGCCGCTGGTGGGTGGCCCGCGTCCTGGGCGTCGTGTGAGCGCCGGCATATCAACTCATCATCATCAGTCATATATAAATATATATGTATATTTATACTGTATGATATATATATTTATATATATATATATATATATATTATATATATATATATATATATATATATATATATATATAATATTACACGTATAATTATAACAACTAGAAAACACGCCAGAGGTCTCAGAATAAATGTTGCTGTTTCTTAAAACGCGGTGTGTGTGTGTTTTTTCTGTGTGTGTGTGTGTGTTTTTTCTGTGTGTGTGTGTGTGTGTGTGTGTGTGTGTGTGTGTGTTGTGTGTGTGTGTGTGTGTGTGTGTGTGTGTGTGTGTGTGTGTGTGTGTGTGTGTGTGTGTGTGTGTGTGTGTGTGTGTGTGTGTGTGTGTGTGTGTGTGTGTGTGTGTGTGTGTGTCTGTGTGTGTGTGTGTGTGTGTGTGTGTGTGTGTGGGGGGGGGGGGGTGATATTTATACTCAGGTGTTAAAACACGTCCTTGTTGCCAGGGCGCTTAAGCTTGGTGAATCACGCCGGCGACGAGCATCTGGATTAGCGGGGTATGGAGTGTAAATCCGAGGTCACTTGTGAGGAACATGTAACGTGTGTGTGTGTGTGTGTGTGTGTGTGTGTGTGTGTGTGTGTGTGTGTGTGTGTGTGTGTGTGTGTGTGTGTGTGTGTGTGTGTGTGTGTGTGTGTGTGTGTGTGTGTGTGTGTCACACACACAGAGAGACACACACACACACAAAACCACCTTTTTTCATTTGCATATTTTTTCACGAATTCGAAACATTCCCGCTCTCCGCTTGCCGTGGATCGAGGTTCGTTACGCTTTTTTTTGCAGCAGCAGCAGCAGCAGCAGCAGCAGCACCAAGGTTAAAAACAAACCGGCGCCGTGTGAGCGTGAATTAGGAAGAAAGAACGGCCTGACAAAAACAAAAGATGTACTCCACCTCCCACCCTCCCCCTACACCCCCCCCCCCCCCCCCCCCCCAACACCCCCACCCCTCATTGAATGGCTGTCAATAAACGCACAAAAGTGGTGGAATTAGGGCCGTGAATATGCTTTGATTGGGATGAATGTGTCGCGTCGGGCGCTGTTCCCATCCCCCCCCCCCCTCCCTCCCCCCCCCCCCCTCCCCTCTCTCTCCTCCCGGGTCCTCTTCTGGTAAAGCCGATGTGACAGCGGCGGTTGCCATAACGCCGCGCATCAGGTGGAGGCGAGAGAGAGAGAGAGAGAGAGAGAGAGAGGAGAGAGAGAGAGAGAGAGAGAGAGAGAGAGAGAGAGAGAGAGAGAGAGGGAGGGAGGGAGGGAGAGAGAGAGAGAGAGAGAGAGAGAGAGAGAGAGAGAGAGAGAGAGAGAGGAGAGAGAGAGAGAGAGAGAGAGAGAGAGAGAAGAGAGAGAGAGAGAGAGAGAGAGAGAGAGAGAGAGAGAGAGAGAGAGAGAGAGAGAGAGGGAGGGAGGGAGGGAGGGAGGTTGCTGCTGTCTGTTTGTCTGCTGCTGACATATCTGCATTGATGTGAACTAATGCAACGCGAGTGTCACGCCACACACACACACACACACACACACACACACACACACACACACACACACACACACACACACACACACACACACACACACACACACACACACACACACACACACACACACACACACACAAAGACACAAACACACACACACACACAGACATGCGCACACGCACACACACGCACACACAAACCATGGCGGTTTAAAAAAACACCACTGGTGTTTTTTTTTTTTTCTTTTTCATTAAACAGCTCAACAGTGTTTTGATCTCAAGACCGGAAGTGTGGGCCAGGGTCTTTTCCCGCTCTTTGTCCTCCCATCCCTCCCTCCCTCCCCCCCCCTCCCTCCCTTCTCCGCCGTCTGCCTGTTTAAATGGGGCTCCTGTAGGGTAGCCTATTCTAAATGTCAGAATCGGGAATTAATCAGATGAGTATCTCCCGGAGCCATATGCCAACTTTCTAAATAATTGAAAAGAGCCTGTGTTGCAATCAGGATGATTTCACAGAGGGAGCTCCATCCCCCCCCCCCCCCCCCCCCATCACACACACACACACACACACACACACACACACACACACACACACACACACACACACACACGTCAAATTACAACAGATGTGAAATTGCGCCCAAATTTTTCCCACTAAAGCTGCACTGGAAAGTCGGAGAGGAGGAAGAGGAGGATGAAGAGGAGGAGGAGGATGAAGAAGCTGATAGGGTTTGGTTTGGAACCAGAAACCAAACAACACAGAGAGAGAGAGATGCGTGTCTCTGGTGTGGGGAGAGACCTCTCCTTGGTTGTTTCTCAAAGGGGTGCTTATCACATTCCGCAGTGCTGATAAGACGGTCTCGGGTACAGCCTCCGCAGGCGATATAATATTAATCTCTCTCTCTCTCTCTCTCTCTCTCTCTCTCTCTCTCTCTCTCTCTCTCTCTCTCTCTCCTCTCTCTCTCTCTCTCTCTCTCTCTCTCTCTCTCTCTCTCTCTCTCTCTCTCTCGCTCTTTCTCTCTCTTTCTCTCGTCCGCGGATGCACTTAAAGGGAGGTGACAAGCATGACATATCCAGGACCTCCTGACGGCTCGGTGCCTTGGAGTGCAGCCGCTAAAAGACCCCCAGAGTACCCCCCTGAAGTGATGTAAATGTGCGAGGGGGGGGGGGGGGGGGGGGGGGGGCAAGGGGGAGAGAGGGAGGAGAGGGGGGGGGGGGGTCCAATTTCCATCACCGCCGCTGTCACTGTCATGGTCATTAAACTAAATCAACCCAGCCCCGTGTCACACAGGGCTGCCTGTTTGAAAGTCTCCTCCATTAATGGAGTTATACTTGGACTGTGGATCGCTGCAGTGAGCCCGCGCACACACACACACACACACACGCACGCGCACACGCACGCGCACACACACACATGCACACACGCGCGCGCACACACACATGCACACACACGCACACACGCTCACACACACGCTCACACACATGCACACACACGCACACACACACGCGACACGCGCACGCACACACATGCACACACGCGCACGCACACACACACGCTCACACACCCACACACACAGGGGGCTGTCTGACCCGGGTGCTTTCGGTCGCCACAAGACACTTTATTCCATCTTTAGAAATCCCGGGTATCTGCGGTATCGACATGCCAGCAGCCGTGCAATTATTGATGGATAATTGAGGACTTCAGACCTCATTGAATCTCGGGCTGCATCAGTGATTTGTCGAAGGAGGGTGGCTGTGTGTGTTTGAGTGTGTGTGGCTGTGTGTGTAGCTGTGTGTGTGTGTGTGTGTGTGTGTGTGTGTGTGTGTGTGTGTGTGTGTGTGTGTGTGTGTGTGTGTGTGTGTGTGTGTGTGTGTGTGTGTGTGTGTGTGTGTGTGTGTGTGTGTGTGTGTGTTGTGGAGGAGGAGGAGAGGCGTATGTAATCCATAAGGTCTGTGATTAAATTGGGAGTTTAATTTTATCACCACATGCCGTACGGACGACAGCCAGGGGGAGGCTGAGGTGGAGGCTGAGGCTGAGGTGGAGGCTGAGGTGGAGGCTGAGGTGGAGGCTGAGGTGGAGTGTGTCAGCTGTTTCCTCGGGTTCCACTCAGACTGTTATTGCAGCCAGCCGTCACAATGAGCTGCAGCTCAGAGAAAGGGAGGGAGAGAGAGAGAGAGAGAGAGAGAGAGAGAGAGAGAGAGAGAGAGAGAGAGAGAGAGAGAGAGAGAGAGAGAGAGAGCAGAGCAGAGCGAGGAAAATAGAAAAACAGACGCAGAAGAAGAAAGAAAATCCATCACTACAAGCAACTCCAAAATATGGCATTTAAACCAGCGAGGGAGAAAAAGAAAAAAAAATCCACCCCCAAAAAACAGCTTTGTTATCCTGCGGCTCCTGTTCCTGAGAGCTGGTTTCATTTCGACCATTCCTCCACCTCAGAAGAGAAACGGGCTCCCGTCGAGTGAGGGAGAGAGAGCACACAGATGCACTGGGAGAGAGAGAGAGAGAGGAGAGAGAGAGAGAGAGAGAGAGAGAGAGAGGAGGAGAGAGAGAGAGAGAGAGAGAGAGAGAGAGAGAGAGAGAGAGAGACCCGGGGTCCGGTTGTGCGAGCCGGTTGTGGGTCTTCTTCTTCCTCTTCTTCCCCTCTTTTGTGTTGTCTCTCCCCCTCCTCCGGAGCGGCAGGTTCCCCGGGAGGAGAGGGAGGGAGGAGAGGGAGGGAGGGAGGGAGGAGGAGAGGGAGGGAGGGCCTTGGCAGGCCTCAGGGAACAAACAGCGCTTTGTAACCACTGACCCCGCTGGTAACCAGCGGCCAGGCTGCAAAACCTCCACTCCTGTGCTAATGGGCAACCGACAACAGACGAGAAAGTCCACAGACACACACACACACACACACACACACACTCGGTGGGACTCTGCTGCTGGCTTATTTTCCTGTTGTTTTATTCTCTGGGTCTGTCTCTCTTTATTTCTTTCTCCTCCCTCCCTCCCTCCCTCCCTCCCTCCCTCCCTCCCTCCCTCTCTGCCTTCCTCCCTACCTCCTTCCCTGCCTCTCCCTCCCTCCCTCCCTCCCTCCCTCCCTCCCTCCCTCCCTCCCTCCCTCCCTCCCTCCCTCCCTCTCCATCTCTCTTTCCCTCCCTCCCTCCCTCCCTTCCTGTCTCTCTCCCTCTGCACTCACACCCCGCCAGGTCCTCTTTTATCATCACCCATCAAAGCCCGGCCAGACGAGGGGTTGCCGTGGTGCTGGGGCTGTAATTGCGAGATCTGGAGAGACAATTTTCAGAAAATGTTCATTTTGCGGCGATAATGCGAGCGGCAGGCGGCCGGTGGACAAAGGAGACGTCTGTGTGTGAGAAAGGTGACATGATGGTGTTGTTGACGTCCGCCAGCTCTCCTAATCAGCGCTCTCTCTCTCTCTCTCTCTCTCTCTCTCTCTCTCTCTCTCTCTCTCTCTCTCTCTCTCTCTCTCTCTCTCTCTCTCTCCTAATCAGCTCTCTCTCTCTCTCTCTCTCTCTCTCTCTCTCTCTCTCTCTCTCTCTCTCTCTCTCTCTCTCTCTCTCTCTCTCTCTCTCTCTCCTAATCAGCTCTCTCTCTCTCTCTCTCTCTCTCTCTCTCTCTCTCTCTCTCTCTCTCTCTCTCTCTCTCTCTCTCTCTCTCTCTCTCTCTCTCTCGCGCATAGAGACGCGTGGAGGGGCCTAGCTCGATGCTACGGTCTGTTCCGTAGCACCGTGAAGTGGGATGCTGCTGCTCCCAAGGGGGTGGGGGGGATGGGGGTTGGGGGGGGGGGGCATTAGATTGGATGTTCGCCGGCACGTTCAGACACACGTGAAATTAGCGGGAGTGACGCCACGTTTTGCCCACCGTAACCGGAACACAGGAATCCTTTTAAGGCCTCCAACCCCTCATTATATTGTGCTTCTCCTTTCTCTCTCTCTCTCTCTCTCTCTCTCTCTCTCTCTCTCTCTCTCTCTCTCTCTCTCTCTCTCTCTCTCTCTCTCTCTCTCTCTCTCTCTCTCTCTCTCTCTCTCTCTCTCTCTCTCTCTCTCTCCCCACCCCACCCCCCTCTCTCTCTAAATGGACATAAATGCTTTCATTGTGACGATAGCGTCGAGTGACGACCAGAGACCAGAACATGAACCTTGCCTATGATGGTGGAGGTCTTCAATATCACCCTACCCTACTGCAAGTGGTCTTTTCTCTTTGCCTGCTCAGAAGTAAAAGGTTTGTTTTTAGTTTTTTTTTGGGGGGGGGGGGGGGGGGGTTTGGTACACGGCGTAAATGACTTTTAATCCCACGGTTGAGTGACCACTTGCATTTCTGCCCCGTAGCCCGGCTCTCTCTCTCTCTCTCTCTCTCTCTCTCTCTCTCTCTCTCTCTCTCTCTCTCTCTCTCTCTCTCTCTCTCTCTCTCTCTCAAGTTTCCCTGTTGCTATAGTCAGGAGTCTCACTCTCTTGCTCTCTATGTCTCTCTCTCACTTTCTCTCTCTCTCTTTCTCCCTCTTGCGCCCTCTCTATCTCACACTATCGCTCCCTCCCTCCCTCTCTCACTCTCACTCTCACTCATTCTCTCTCCCTGTCTCAATCTTACAGACTCATTCTCGCACTCACTCTCTGTCTTCCATTCTCCCCCTCCCCCTCCCCCTCTCCTCCTCCTCGTCCTCCTCGTCCTCCTCCTCTTCCTCCTTAAACCCTCTCTCTCACTCACTCACTCACTCTCTCTCTCCCTCGCTCTCATTTGCAATTCAAGCTGTGACATATTGGCAAATGAAATGCCTGCTTATTTGGGTCATTTATAAGCCTACTGATGTTTCATAGTACATATTTTATATCGCCCTCGCCTTGCAATTATTTTGCGATGCGATGGGAAGTGCTGTGCTGTTCTCTGGTCTCTTTCCCCGCCGTATTGCATCGTCTTGCGGTGGCGCCTGCTTCATTAGGTATGGGAGGTGGGTGTTTGTATAGGTGCTGTACCAGAGGTTCCAACCGCACGTCGGAACGGAGGGGGGAACCAGCGGCAAGGGATGGGTGAAGGGAACCTAACTAGGAGGAAGGTGATGGATGATCCAAAGCAGTGTGGACATCAGTGCCTCATTAGAGCTATTGGTTATACCTGTCACAAGAGTTTTTACACGGTGCAGCGGGCTCTCTCTGTATCGACTCGCTCTGTCTCCCCAGAGGACGGACAGACAGGGCGGTCCAATGATTGCACAGAAGAAGTTTGGAAATTGCGGGGTTTCGGGGATGAGTGACGTGTGTCAGGCCCTCGAAACGACGCCCGCCTGCCCGCCTGCCGCCGCCGCTGCTCCTGCTACAGTCGTGTCGGCTCCCGTTCGATTGTGTGAGTGTGTTTGGCTTCCCCTGTCCTGGGGTTGCCGCAGGATTCAAGCAAGTCCCCCGCCTGCTGTGAAGGGGGTGAGGCGGTACCACTAGCACCGGGCCGACACACACGGGGTAAGAGGTTTCACGAAAGCACCGGATTAAAATACAAGCAGCGTGCGTCCGACTCGCTCTAGCTTTAGATTACACTCCAAGCACAACAAATCGCGACCCCCCCCCCTTCCCCCCCCCCCCTCGCTCCTGCAAACGAGGAACAGATAGAATAGAAGGACGACAACAACAACCACAACAACAACTAGAAGTCAGCACTGCTCCCCCCGCAGAGAACATTACACAATAGAAGAGCACCCTCCACACGAGAAGTCCAGTACACCAATCGAGGTGTGTGTGTGTGTGTGTGTGTGTGTGTGTGTGTGTGTGTGTGTGTGTGTGTGTGTGTGTGTGTGTGTGTGTGTGTGTGTGTGTGTGTGTGTGTGTGTGTGTGTGTGAGCGTGCGTGCGAGCGTGCGTGCGCGCGTGTGTGTGTTTTAATGTTTTAAGTGTGTGTGTGGGGGGTGGGGGGAGGGGTGGAAGAAGTTTGAGCTGGAAAGATACACCACTCCCGGGTGCGGTGGTGCGGTACTTAAGGCTTACAACAGCCTCATTATCTCCCTTAACTCACATCACAGCTCCGCCTCCGCGCGCTTCTGTTACCGCCGCCAGCACCCCCTGCCGCTACCGCTAACGCCGCTACCGCCGCTACCACCGCTACCGCCGCTACCGCCGCCAGGCATCAGACCAACTCTCCAACACTACCGTACATAATTGCCATATGGACGGCGTTCTGAGCCAGACTTGGAGGAGACTTTTAAAAAAAAAACAGAAACGCCCTCAGGGCCGATTCCCCGGATAACTAAATGAATATTTTATCAAATATCCATCTAATTTGCAAGCGCATTATGATACCAAGAAGAGGATTTATTTTCTTTTTTGTTTTAATTAATTTAGATCCAACAACAACAGGTTTACACTTTGAAATTGTATCTGTGTGTCTTTTCTTTTGATGATGTGTGTACCCCCCTTGTTCCTCCACACACACACACCTCCTACATAGAGTCACTGAGGAGCAGGAATCAGGGGTCTTTTCTTTACGTGTGTTTTGGGTCCGTTCTGAGCGGCTCCAAACCGGCGGTCCTCTTACCTGCCACGCGAATCATTGATTAATTTCACACCCTTTAATTAATTAAACAGTCTGGGGAGGGTGTGTGGGTGTGTGTGGGGGGGGGGGGGGGGGGAGGCACCACGGGGAGTCCTCCCTGCGCTCCCTGTGTGGATACAGATTAGACCAGGGGGGGGGGGGGGGGGGGGGATGAGAGAGGGGGGGGTGGTGAACAAACCCAGTGGGCTGTGATGTCATCCTTCATCCTACTTCTCCTTCCCTCCTCCTCCTTCCTCCTTCCTCCTCCTCCTCCTCCCCCTTGAAGACAGCGGCGGCCATCGCGGTCTGTGGCTGTCATGTGACTGACGGTTGTGAGCGTTGCACCGCAGGGGAGGTGGATAGATCTGGTGGGGGGGGGGGGGGGGGGAGGAGGGGGAGGATTGGGGGGAGGGTGGGGGGAGGGAGGGGAAGGTGTGTGATCACACGTGGCCATTTGTTGCGTTCGCCTTCCGCCGGCGCTCAAAGTGTGACAAAACGCGTGTGCAGTGGTGGCAGAATCTTTTACGCCGTTTTTTTCTTTCCGTTTGTTCTTTTTTGGTTTGTTTGACGGCAACATCTGACGACGGCGAGGAGGCTGGCGGTTGGGAAACGTCTCCCCGCAGTAAGCAGGCACTCCAAACGACATGAGCTATCTTAAGCTACATAGGCACTCCAAACGACATGAGCTATCTTAAGCTACATAGGCTCTCCAAACGACATGAGCTATCTTAAGCTACGTAGGCTCTCTAAACGTACGTAGGCTCTCTAAGGTACATAGGCTCTCCAAACGACATGAGCTATCTTAAGCTACATAGGCTCTCTAAAGCTACGTAGGCTCTCTAAGGTACATAGGCTCTCCAAACGACGTAGGCTCTCTAAAGCTACATAGGCTCTCTAGGTACATAGCTCTCCAAACGCTAGTCGTAGGCTCTCTAAGGTACATAGGCTCTCCAAACGACAGGGCTCTCTAAAGTACGTAGGCTCTCTAGGTACATAGGCTCTCAAACGACATGGGCTCTCTAAAGCTACGTAGGCTCTCTAAGGTACATAGGCTCTCCAAACGACATGAGCTCTCTAAAGCTACGTAGGCTCTCTAAGGTACATAGGCTCTCCAAACGACATGGGCTCTCTAAAGCTATGTAGGCTCTTGAAGCTACGTAGGCTCTCTTAAGCTATGTAGGCTCTCTAAAGCTACGTAGGCTCTCTAAGGTACATAGGCTCTCCAAACGACATGGGCTCTCTTAAGCTATGTAGGCTATCTTAAGCTACGTAGGCTCTCTAAATCTAAGTAGGCTCTCGTAAGCTACGTAGGCTCTCGTAAGCTATGTAGGCTCTCTTAAGATACGTAGGCTTGCTAAAGCTTTGTAGGATCTCTGAAGCTTTGTAGGCTCTTTAAGGCTATGTAGGCTCTCTTAAGCTACATAGGCTTTGTACGCAATGTAGGCTCTGTTAAGGTACATAGGCTCTCTTAAGCTACGTAGGCTCTCTAAGCTACATAAGATCTGTTAAGCTACGTAGGCTCTCTAAAGCTACGTAGGCTCTCTAAAGCTACGTAGGCTCTCTAAGCTACATAAGCTCTGTTAAGCTACGTAGGCTCTCTTAAGCTACGTAGGCTCTTGAAGCTACGTAGGCTCTCTAAGGTACATAGGCACTCCAAACGACATGGTCTCTCTTACTCTCTAAGGTACATAGGCACTCCAAACGACATGGTCTCTCTTAAGCTACGTAGGCTCTTGAAGCTACGTAGGCTCTCGTAAGCTATGTAGGCTCTCTAAATCTACGTAGGCTCTCGTAAGCTATGTAGGCTCTCGTAAGCTACGTAGGCTCTCGTAAGCAACGTAGGCTCTCGTAAGCTATGTAGGCTCTCGTAAGCTATGTAGGCTCTCGTAAGCTACGTAGGCTCTCGTAAGCTACGTAGGCTCTCTTAAGATACGTAGGCTTGCTAAAGCTTTGTAGGATCTCTAAAGCTTTGTAGGCTCTTTAAGGCTATGTAGGCTCTCTTAAGCTACATAGGCTTTGTACGCAATGTAGGCTCTGTTAAGGTACATAGGCTCTCCAAAGTACGCACATAGGCTCTCTTAAGCTATGTAGGCTGTCTTAAGCTACGCAGGCTCTCTAAGCTACATAAGATCTGTTAAGTTACGTAGGCTCTCTTAAGCTACGTAGGCTCTCTAATGTCTGAGGCTCTCTAAAGCTACGTAGGCTCTCTAAGATACATAGGCTCTCTAAAGCTACGTAGGCTCTCGTAAGCTACGTAGGCTCTCTAAAGCTATGTAGGCTCTCTAAGGTACATAGGCTCTGTGCATTTAGTAGGCTCTCTAAATCTACGTAGGCTCTCTAAAGCTTTGTAGGCTCTCTAAGGCTATGTATGCTATCTTAAGCTACATAGGCTCTCTTAAGCTATGTAGGCTCTCTTAAGCTACATAGGCTCTCTTAATCTACGTATGCTCTCTAAAGCTACGTAGGCTCTCTAACGTCTGAGGCTCTCTAAAGCTACGTAGGCTCTCTAAAGCTACGTAGGCTCTCGTAAGCTACGTAGGCTCTCTAAGTTACATAGGCTCTCTAAATCTACGTAGGCTCTCTTAAGATACGTAGGCTCTCTAAAGCTACGTAGGCTCTCTAAGGTACATAGGCTCTCTAAAGCTTTTAAGGCTCTCTAAAGCTTTGTAGGCTCTCTAAGGCTATGTATGCTCTCTAAGGTACATAGGCTCTCTAAAGCTACGTAGGCTCTCTAAAGCTTAGTAGGCTCTCTAAAGCTACATAGGCTCTCTTAAGATACGTAGGATCTCTAAAGCTTTGTAGGCTCTCTAAGGCTATATGTGCTCTCTTAAGCTACATAGGCTTTGTAGGCAAAGTAGGCTCTGTTAAGGTACATAGGTACGTAGGCTCTCTTAAGCTACGTAGACACTCTAAAGCTACATAGGCTCTCTAAGCTACATAAGCTCTGTTAAGCTACGTAGGCTCTCTTAAGCTATGTAGGCTCTCTAAAGCTACGTAGGCGCTCTAAAGCTACGTAGGCACTCTAAAGCTACGTAGGCTCTCTAAAGCTACGTAGGCTCTCTAAAGCTACGTAGGCTCTCTAAGGCACATAGGCTCTGTGCGCTTAGTTGGCTCTCTAAAGCTACGTAGGCTCTCGTAAGCTACGTATACTCTCTTAAGCTATGTAGGCTCTCGTAAGCTACGTATACTCTCGTAAGCTACGTAGGCTCTCTAACGGCTGAGGCTCTCTAAAGCTACGTAGGCTCTCTAAAGCTAAGTAGGCTCTCGGTACATAGGCTCTGTGCGCTTAGTTGGCTCTCTAAAGCTACGTAGGCTCTCGTAAGCTACATAGGCGCTCTAAAGCTACGTAGGCTCTCTAACGTCTGAGGCTCTCTAAATCTAAGTAGGCTCTCTAAAGCTACATAGGCTCTCTAAAGCTACGTAGGCTCTCGTAAGCTACGTAGGCTCTCTAAGGTACATAGGCTCTCTAAATCTACGTAGGCTCTCTAAAGCTTTGTAGGCTCTCTAAGGCTATGTATGCTATCTTAAGCTACATAGGCTCTCTAAAGCTACATAGGCTCTCGTAAGCTACGTAGGCGCTCTAAAGCTACGTAGGCTCTCTAACGTCTGAGGCTCTCTAAAGCTACGTAGGCTCTCTAAAGCTACGTAGGCTCTCGTAAGCTACGTAGGCTCTCGTAAGCTACGTAGGCTCTCTAAGGTACATAGGCTCTCTAAATCTACGTAGGCTCTCTTAAGATACGTAGGCTCTCTAAAGCTATGTAGGCTCTCTAAAGCTACGTAGGCTCTCTAAGGTACATAGGCTCTCTAAAGCTTTGTAGGCTCTCTAAAGCTGTGTAGGCTCTCTAAGGCTATGTATGCTCTCTAAGGTACATAGGCTCTCTAAAGCTATGTAGGCTCTCTAAAGCTTAGTAGGCTCTCTAAAGCTACATAGGCTCTCTTAAGATACGTAGGATCTCTAAAGCTTTGTAGGCTCTCTAAGACTATGTGTGCTCTCTTAAGCTACATAGGCTTTGTAGGTACGTAGGCTCTCTTAAGCTACATAGACACTCTAAAGCTACATAGGCTCTCTAAGCTACATAAGCTCTGTTAAGCTACGTAGGCTCTCTTAAGCTATGTAGGCTCTCTAAAGCTACGTAGGCGCTCTAGAGCTACGTAGGCACTCTAAAGCTACGTAGGCTCTCTAACGTCTGAGGCTCTCTAAAGCTACGTAGGCTCTCTAAAGCTACGTAGGCTCTCTAAAGCTACATAGGCTCTCTAAGGCACATAGCCTCTCTAACGGCAGAGGCTCTCTAAAGCTACGTAGGCTCTCGTAAGCTACGTATACTCTCTTAAGCTATGTAGACTCGTAAGCTACGTAGGCTCTCTAACGGCTGAGGCTCTCTAAAGCTACGTAGGCTCTCTAAAGCTAAGTAGGCTCTCGGTACATAGGCTCTGTGCGCTTAGTTGGCTCTCTAAAGCTACGTAGGCTCTTGTAAGCTACGTAGGCGCTCTAAAGCTACGTAGGCTCTCTAACGTCTGAGGCTCTCTAAAGCTACGTAGGCTCTCTAAAGCTACGTAGGCTCTCGTAAGCTACGTAGGCTCTCTAAGGTACATAGGCTCTCTAAATCTACGTAGGCTCTCTTAAGATACGTAGGCTCTCTAAAGCTATGTAGGCTCTCTAAAGCTACGTAGGCTCTCTAAGGTACATAGGCTCTCTAAAGCTTTGTAGGCTCTCTAAAGCTTTGTAGGCTCTCTAAGGCTATGTATGCTCTCTAAGGTACATAGGCTCTCTAAAGCTACGTAGGCTCTCTAAAGCTTAGTAGGCTCTCTAAAGCTACATAGGCTCTCTTAAGATACGTCGGATCTCTAAAGCTTTGTAGGCTCTCTAAGGCTATGTGTGCTCTCTTAAGCTACATAGGCTTTGTAGGCAAAGTAGGCTCTGTTAAGGTACATAGGTACGCAGGCTCTCTTAAGCTAGTAGGCTCTCTTAATCTATGTATGCTCTCTCAGCTACATAGGCTCACTTAAGCTACATAAGCTCTCTAAAGCTACGTATATGGCTCCCTTAAGCTACGTAGGCTCACATAAGCTACGCAGGCTCACTTAAGCTATGTATATGGCTACCTTAAGCTACGTAGGCTCACTTAATCTATGTAGGCTCTCTACAGCTAGGTATACGGCTCTCTTAAGCTACGCAGGCGCTCTAAAGCTAGGTATACGGCTCTCTAAAGCTACGTTGGCTCTCTAAGCTATGTAGGCTCTCTATGGTACGTAGGCTCTCTAAGGTACGTAGTCTCTCTGTGCTATGTAGGCCTACCGCAACACGTTACGAGTTCAACAGAACAGTGGTCGGCGATGGTGTACATAGAATCAAAGTGGAGCTGAAGCTGTGTTCCTCGAGTGGTTATCTTCACTGAGGATCGCTGCTTAAAACCAGCGTCTCTGGGCCAACCAGGCTGAGTTATCCAACTGTCAAAGTGATGGAGATGGGATACAAAGCAACGAATGAGGGAGAGAGACAGAGAGAGCAAGAGAGAGAGAGCAAGAGAGAGACAGAGAGAGGGAGAGGGAGCCAGAGCAAGAGAATAAGAGAGAGAGAAAGAGAGAGGGAGAGTGTGAGAGAGGACGAGAGGGAGGCAGAGGGAGAGAGATGGAGAGTGTGAGAGAGAGGGTGAGAGTGTGATGAAGGTGCAGTCGTCACACCGCTCAGCAGGTGATAAAACCTGGGGGCTGTAAAACACACACACAACTTCCTCTGTCCTCTGGAAATCCACCGTTCTCTCGAGACGCTCGTCACACACAACAAGCACAACAGCTCACACATTATTTATTTTTCATTCAGCACAAATTTTAATTGACTCAAACATACGAACGATAAACAGATCAAAAGCGACATCCTTGGTAAAGGGTCCAGGGTGTGTTTATCCGTCTCCGGGCAAAGAGGCTTGAGGTAAATCTTAAACAGCGCGCGATAGAGAGAGAGAGAGAGAGAGAGAGAGAGAGAGAGAGAGAGAGAGAGAGAGAGAGAGAGAGAGAGAGAGAAGACTTAAGTGTGTTGAGACGGACGCCGGCCGCAATTGATGTAGCGGACGTGGAATCACTTTGTACATTGAGCGACCCCTCGCACGCCACTTCCTGTCTGAGCACGGCGCGGGGAGCTGGAGGACGCATCGATTTTGGCAGCTTGTCCGGCGAAGCGGCCATGAATACTTTAATGAGTCTGACTTTGAGGAGCAGACGGGAGAAGAAACAAACTGGCAACACTACGGGAGGCGTAATGTGGACCCATTCCCAAAGGGGTTCTGTTAATTAAAAACCCATTTATACATGCATCTATTTAAACTGTCTATACTTATACAGTATATATATATATATATATATATATATAAACACACACACACACACACATATATATATATATATATATATATATATATATATATATATATGTGTGTGTGTGTGTGTGTGTGTGTGTGTGTGTGTGTGTGTGTGTGTTTATATATATATATATATATAAAAATATATATATATAGTTGTATATACTATATATACATCTATATATGCTGTATATATATATATATATATACACACACTTATATATATACACATATATATATTTATATATATAGAAGACCCTGGAACCCTCAGATGAAACAACAAAAAAAATCGAATTAATTATATTAATAAAATGTAATACATTTGAATAAAACGTAATAACATTTAATCAAATTTAAATAAAATGAATAAATGAGAATCATATCTGTGTTGTTGATCTGTTATATTACAGTGTTACGTTGATTTGTTTGTCTTTCTCGGTCCATGTACTACGCAGTGGACGGTTTTGAGTTCAGATACAACCAATCAGATATTTTTCTGGGTTACTGTGAAGAATATCCTTCAACCAAAGTACTCTATAACCTTGATAGAATGCCCTGGCCCTTAAACTGAATGAGAGCGTACGTTTGGATTGACAATTTGATCAACCAATCATATATTGATTTGTAGCCAATGGGCGTATTCTTTCAGATTTCCCCACGGTTCCAGGGTACTCTAGAAGACCCGTTAGTTCACTGGCTCGAGATAGAGGATCTAGCGTAGTGCTAAGTAGCAATTCATTTGAAGTTTTATTGTTTTTTTATGTCGAAATGGCAACAGGTGAAGATGATGTTGTTGCAGAATTGTTGTTAGTACCCTTTTCAAGACGACCATTCAGTGAAAAGATGGACATTATAAAAAAAGGCTGTCTAACGTCCAAACTATATGCACTGATTAGTTTAGTTTTAATCGATTTTAACAATCCCCGTCACCACTGTATCTGTGGAAAGAACATTTTTCCGCCCTCAAATGGACAAAAACATATGGAGGAACAGAACAGGACAATCCCCACTCACTGCTTCCATAACCAAAGAAAGGCAACTTCTTTTGGATCTGAAAAGCAGTGATCAGCTTTATGACTGGATTATCGAAAAATGTGTCCAGAAGGACAGGAGAATGGATTTGGTCTTTAAGTGAACATCATTGGTGAGTCAGACTCATTTGTCTTTGCTGGTTTTGTCTCAGTGTTGCGTCTCGTTGAGCTGGTTGTTGCATTTTGTTTCCACACACTTGGAACTGATTAGTTAATGGCTGTCTTGAGTTTGTTAAGCATTGTTGTGCATTTAATTTGACTTGATCTTTCTTTGCATTGGTAATTGTTACAAACGCGTGGTTGTGTGGCAGCCAATAGTCCTAGTGGAGTGGAGTCGACCCTGGGGGTCTACAGAAGGTCCAGTTGTGATAGACACGGTTCGCCACTGATATATATATATTGTAACATCATGAGAGGCCGTCTCAGCGGGCTAGTGTTGGGCGGTGCAAAGTTCCAGGCAAAACAGGTCAAAATAGTAAAGTTTAAATAAAAATAGGCTTTATTTCCTCACAAAGGGCTTTTTTCCCCCCAAGCACAGTTCATCAAACTTAAATGAGGCTTTCCTACAAGTATCTCCGGCTCCTTCCAGCCATGTGCTCCCTGGTTCTCCCTCTGCTCCTCAGAGTCTGGGCTCTTGTCTGTTTCCCCAGTGCGGCTTCAATTAGGTGGCTTAAGCACCTACACCTGTCAGAGTTTTGGGGCATGCTGGGAGATGTAGTTTGTGGACCGGCGGCCATGTTGGGATCTGTAACGACTGTTCCTGATTGGCTTAGAGATGGATTGGTGTTAGAGCTCGGGTTGGTTCAAATGTTTTATATATATATATATATATATATATAATATAAATATTTATATATATAAATATATATATATATATATATATATATATATATATATATATATATATATATATATATATATATATATAGTTTTAGAAATTCCTACTTCGGGAGGGAATGGAAAGTAAGCATTCCATTGTTCTGGCCAATAAAAATCTTGTATCTTGTATATATAGATGTACATACATGGATGTATACATACATGCTCGACACAACTCGACAACTCGACACATTGCAATTCTAAAAAATGAGCAATTAACAATAGATTCGCAATTAAAAATAGCCTCATCATGGCGTGGTCTACACATTCCAACACGCAGCAGCAGAGCAGAGCCGGGCCTGCCCCCCCCTGGCTTGTGCTTCCTTGTCCTGTGACAGCAAGACCGATCAGGTGCTCACTACCACTCTCTCTCTCTCTCTCACACACACACACACACACACACACCCCCGCCCCCCCCCCACACACACACACACACAAACACACACCCCCCTCTCCTCCTCCTCCTCCCCCCCCCCCCCCACCCACCTGACCTCATTCTGTCATCCTCGTTTTCCTTCTCCTCCTTCTCCTCCTTCACTCCACCCCCCCCCCCCCACCCACCCCCCCACACTCCCAGGTCTTTTATAGTGGCGTTGATGTGCATTACACATTTAACAACGCCTTCAAAATAGGCCGCCATCAATCAGTCATTTGCCCGCCGTCGACAGAATCTACTCACGCCACGACATCCCAGATCGCTCGTTCGGGGAGGGGGGGGGGGGGGCGGGGAGAAAGCAGGGGAGGAAGCAGGGAAAGGAAGCAGGAGAGGAAGTTGGGGAGGAAGCCGGAGAGGAAGCAGGGAAGGAAGCAGGAGAGGAAGCAGGGGAAGGAAGCAGGGAAGGAAGCAGGGGAAGGAAGCAGGGTAGGAAGCAGGAGAAGGAGTTGGGGAGGAAGCAGGAGAGGAAGTTGGGGAGGAAGCAGGAGAGGAAGCTGGGGAGGAAGCAGGAGAGGAAGCAGGGGAGGAAGCAGGGTAGGAAGCAGGAGAAGGAGTTGGGGAGGAAGCAGGAGAGGAAGTTGGGGAGGAAGCAGGAGAGGAAGCTGGGGAGGAAGCAGGAGAGGAAGCAGGGGAGGAAGCAGGAGAAGGAGTTGGGGAGGAAGCAGGAGAGGAAGTTGGGGAGGAAGCAGGAGAGGAAGCTGGGAGGAAGCAGGGTAGGAAGCAGGAGAGGAAGTTGGGGAGGAAGCAGGAGAGGAAGTTGGGGAGGAAGCAGGAGAGGAAGCTGGGGAGGAAGCAGGAGAGGAAGCTGGGGAGGAAGCAGGAGAGGAAGCAGGGAGGAAGTTGGGGAGGAAGCAGGAGAGGAAGTTGGGGAGGAAGCAGGAGAGGAAGCAAAATGTGCAAGAAAAATGGAATAATAAAACATTATAGCACCCTGCGTGTCCCCCTACAACTTTTCCCACATTGAAGGTTACCTGTCACACACACACACACACACACACACACACACACACACACACACACACACACACACACACACACACACACACCACACACACACACACACACACACACACACACACACACACACACACACACACACACACACACACACACACACACACACACGTAACAATATGAAATATTCCCTCACATACCCGGGGCATGGCGGCGGTACTGTAATAGTAATAACAACAGTCATACAGGTGCAGACTGTACCAGCGCACCGTGACAGAGAGGATGCTGTTGTTGTCATGCCCGGTGAAACGCAACCACCACCAAAACGCTGGTTTGACACCCGTGATACATGACACCGGATGGCAATAAAAAGACACACGCACACACACACGCACACGCCACCGGTGATGTAACGGCTGAGGGGGAGACAGGCCCCGGGGCGGGCTGTCGTCAGAGCCGTCTCTCCCTCGGCTGGAGGACGAGCTGGAGGACTAAGCAGATGTTCACCTGACAAGACGCGGTAAACAGACGCCCATATATATATATATATATATATATATATATATATATATATATATATAGCCGATGACATCAGCACAGGTGCAGCGGTCGAGGCGGGGCTGGCTGTGAACTCCTCCTCTGCCACTGCCAGTAACTAACATTGGCCAAAGTCAAGAGTCAAAGATGTCTACACAGTGTGGAGTCCTAGCGTGTCTTGTTCTCCTCTCCTCTATGTGTGTGTGTGTGTGTGTGTGTGTGTGTGTGTGTGTGTGTGTGTGTGTGTGTGTGTGTGTGTGTGTGTGTGTGTGTGTGTGTGTGTGTGTGTGTGTGTGTGTGTGTGTGTGTGTGTGTGTGTGTGTGTGTGTGTGTGTGTGTGTGTGTGTTTCTCTGTTTGTGTAATGGAAAATGGACTGCATTAAGAGAGCGCTTTGACCAAAAAAACGCTTTAATGCAGTGATTGCCTCACATTCATCCATTCCTACCCCAGCGGCAGGCGGTGTCGGCCATGCGTGGAGACAGCCGGCTGGTCAGGGCGCCATCAGGGTTCAGGGGTGTCTTGCTCAGGGACGCCAGGGGGGGCCCAATTCATAGTGACAAACTATTTAAATCAGAGTTCTCTTGATTGCTGGCCTACTCATGGTGCCTGGAGTTTGGAAGAGAGGGGGGGGGGGGGGGCTCACTGGCAGCTCAGGTGGAGGTGCGTCGGTGTGTCGTTGTGGTGGCATGCAGGTGTGGTGGAGGTGGTGGTGTTGGAGGTGGAGGTGGAGGTGGTGGGATGTGTGTCTTTGATGTTGCTCTGCTCTGAGGCCTCCTCCTGCATCCTGGACTTCAAAACACACTGCCGCTCGTCGTGGTTAACAGCTTGAAGAGGGAGGCACCAGCAGAAGAGACACGCCTAAAAGAGCACACACACACACACACACACACACACACACACACACACACACACACACACACACACACACACACACACACACACACACACACACACACACACACACACACACACACACACACACACACACACACACACACACACACACACACACACACACACACACACACACACACACACACACACACACACACACACACACACACACACACACACACAGTCAGAAGAGCATATCAACTTTCATGATGGGATTAAGAGAGAGGTCATTTTTAGCGCGGCGGACAGATCTTGCCTTTACATTAACGTAATGACTATCATTCACACTGCTGAGTCAGCGTCTGTGACTGGGTGCTAATTCAGAGCCAGAGGTGACCAGTGTGTCAGATTGTCTGGTAGTCTGAGGGAGGTGTGTGCATGTGTGTGTATGTATGTGCCTGAGCGTGTGTGTGTGTGTGTATGTATGTGCCTGAGCGTGTGTGTGTGTGTGTGTGTGTGTGTGTGTGTGTGTGTGTGTGTGTGTGTGTGTGTGTGTGTGTGTGTGTGTGTGTGTGTGTGTGTGTGTGTGTGTGTGTGTCCCTCGACTACTCATTATAGTCATGTGCTACTCATGTGTTTTTCTCTAATTCTCATCTAATTCAGCGTTCTGCTAAAAAAAGAACGTCAGACCTTTGCATATGTCATCTTTGTAGTTAGTCTTCTTAATTCAGAATTAAAAACATGATGGTACAATTAACAACTAGAAAAACTTAACTTTTGTATGGCTGTGACTATAATTACACACTGTATTGTGGTTGGATATAGCCTCACATATATATATTCCCAACTATATCAGACTGTTAAAACAACAGCTGGTTTTCAGCATTGGTATTGCATGCATGTATGAATGAACTCAGTCAATTGGGGAGAAGTTTTACCTTGAAGTACTTTCTGAACCTCTTGCTGACCACATACAACGCAATGGGATTGATGCACGAGTTGAGAGACGCCATGTTGATCCCGATGTAGTCCAACACGAGGAAGACACTAGAAAACAAGCCACGGTTAGATTAGATTAGATTAGATTAGATTAAAATATATTGTCATTGCACACCACAAGTACAGTACAGTGAAAATAATTTGGCATCTAACCAGTGTTAGTGTTATATGTATATATATATATGTATAGTTTCAACAGGTAGTGAGCATGGGTATGCAGTTAAATCAACAAGATAATCTAAATGTGTATACAGCAGGTAGTGAACAGGGGTATGCAGTTATAGGTTATAACTATACGTAGTTTTAGGTTGGGTTCAGATCAGTGACATGGACGTGGAACACACCCCCAACTAAGGAGGAGGAGGAGGAGGAGGAAGAAGAGGATGAGGAGGAGGAGGAGGAGGAGGAGGAGGAGGAGGAGGAGGAGGAGGAGGAGGAGGAGGAGGAGGAGGAGGAGGAGGAGGAGGAGGAGGAGGGGTGAGTTGCTCACGGTTACCTGAGCAGTTGGCAGCGGTTGGGGTCTGTCTCGTCGTATAGGGTCAGCTTGAGGATGCGGCTCAGGTAGAGCGGCAGCCAACACACGGCAAACACCAACACCAGCGTGAACACGGCCTTCGCCACTTCTCGCCTCTGGTGGAACCAAAACACAAGGACACGAATAAATTGCCGAAATAAATATGCACAAAGTAAGAATATTGTTTAAAATGTAACACAAAATGTCCAAATATGTTTTTTACATTTACAGGAACATTATAATAATAATAATAATAATAATTATTATGATTCTGATTCTGATTCTGATTATTATTATTATTATTATTATATATTTATTTTGTATAGCGCACTTCAAAATACTTTTTACAGCAAGAATACAATCACATAATACAACAAGAGGGTCCTCAGTAGAGTGCATTCAAGTCAAGTCAAGTTTATCGTCACTTCACAAGTATAAAGCAGTGGTGTGAAAATCTTATGTGCAATACCCGACGACAGACAGCTGTTATAAAAATAAGATAAAAACAGATAAAAATAGAATAGAATAAAGTTAAAAAATAAAAATGCAATTCCTCTGCCACACCAAAAAGTCAGGACCTGATCTGATCCTGATCTGCTCCGAAATGGAATCAACTGTTCCTTGGCCCATCGGTAATCTGATCACCAAGTTCTGTCCTAATCCACACATCCCCTTTTGAGTCATCTTGCAAACAGACAAACAGACAAATACGAGAAAAAGACGAACAGACAAACAGACAAACAGACAAACAGACAAACAGACAAACAGACGGACAGACGGACAAATATGGCTAAATATATAAAAAAAAGCTGCATGGATATGGTTTCAAGTGTTGAACAGGGGAGCGTGAGGAGGGTCGGTTCGGGGAGAGAGTTCCAGAGGGAGGAGAAGGAGAATGCCGTTCCATCCCCAGGGCCGGTGTTTGGTCACGGCGGGCGGGGCGGTGCCAGGATGTCGGAGGCCTCGGGTGGGCGCAAGAGATCAGTGGGGTACGGAAGGCGGCCTTACGGGTTACGGGTTACGGACACAGGGCGGAGTTACCTGCTTGTTGTGGTCGCCGAGCGTGTTCTCGGAGCTCCGGAGCATCTTCCGGGTCATCAGAGTGTAGAAGACACCGGTCCAAACCAGGGGCATGCAGAAGTAGAAGCCAAACAACCACCAGTCCTTCACCGCTTTGTAGAACTAGTGCGGGACAAAGAGCGGTTCCACGGTTGGTTCTGCTGCTGTATCACTCCACTCCTATCATGTTTGTGAGGATTTGTCCAATGCTGACGAAGGTGCACATGTACAGAATATCATATGGCAACGCATTTAAGGGATCATGTTGAGCAAAATGGCTCAGAGTGCTCATTCGCTCCAATAACTGAAGGGGGGGGGGGGGGGAAAACAGTAACATTCAACATCAAAAGAGCCATATTCATAAGCAAGCGGGTCTGTTTGTGTTTGTGTTTGTACATGGAATACATTACAACAGCCCTGTTACTTTACCTGCATGAAGTGTGTTGTTTGCGCGGGCTGCAGCAGGCATATCCTCAGATGCTTTCCTTTATAGTCCATTGTTATCATATCAAAGCCCAGCCCTTCAGGCACGGCCAGCGCGGTGGATGTTACCCATATCGCCGCTATTTCCAGCACCGTCCACGCTGAAACTCCTGTGCCTTTCATCCGATTCCAGGGAACAACCGCTCGATATCTACAAAATCAATGGGGGGAGGGGGGAGGGGGGGAGAAGGGGTGGGGGGGGAAATTAAATGGCTTCGGGGAATTATCTCCGGCCGGTAACGCTGAAGCGGCTTCCCGGATTAAACAGACAACTCATGCGAAACAAAACACTTCTGCTTGACGGGGGCCGACGGACGGCGGCGGCGGCGGCCCCCGGATAACGGGCTACTAAAGAGCACAGCGCATTACCGCCATCGATTGATTGCGGTGGGCCAGCCGGCGGCCATCGACCCCCTGGGGGGGGGGTGGGGGAGGGGGTCCTACCTGTCGACGCTCAGAGCGCAGAGACTCAGCGCGGTGACGCCCACCGACGTCTTCTGAACGAAGGGAACCAGTTTGCACAGCGCCACGCCGAAGGGCCAGTCTCCAGCCATCAGCTGTCGGGGGGGAAGGGATTCACACCACATTCAGATTCACACCACATGTGGTTTGTTTGTTTGTTTGTCACATAACAAGACAATACGGTTTGGGTGTAAAATGAACAGTGAAACTTTACCGTGGCAGCTCCAAAGATGTGCTCAAAATGGAACAGGAATATACAGGTTACAACAGATGACGAGAATTCCAACAAAAACAACGACAAATGTAAATACATATTTCATAATTGCGAACAGACAGTATCCATTTAAACATAAATTGAGGTGTAAAGTGTAAAGTGTAAAGTGTGTCGTGTGAAGTGAAGTGTGTAGTGTAGTGTAGTGCAGCCAGTCCAGTCTCTGTGGATATGGGGGGGGGGGGGGGGGGGGGTTGCGCCAAAGTGTAGTGTAGGAAGGAATGAGCCAAGTCGAGTCAAGTCAATCGTACTCCTCACACAAGGAGCCCTTAATCACAGTTTTACGGGCCTCAGAGCGGCCTCATGGGCACGCGTTATACGACGGCCTCCTAACCCCCCCCCGGGGACCTCTAAAGGGTGCGGGGGAAATGTCCACTAAATCTAAGCCGGGGGGGAGGGGGGGGCCCAGAAGAGGGATCTCCTCCTTCCAGAGACGGATAGGGCTGTAAAAGAAGACCCCCCCCACCCTCCCCCGCTGCACCCGATGGCGCAGGAATAAAACGGCAGCACAAAACAAAGGAGCAGAGAGAGAGAGAGAGAGAGACAGGCGATGTTCCACCCAAAAGCCACTGCAATTAATGCACGTCAGAACGTATACGACACTAAGGGCTTTGGAATAGATGGGAAACAGCAGGGGGGGGGGGTGTGTGGGTTGTGTGGGTGGGGAAGGGGGGGTGAGGGGGATAGAAGGAGAGGTGGCCTGTATGTTTTCTTTCTTCCTTCCTTTCTCCGTTGGAATAATGGCACACCTGGGCGGCCTGGAACTCACCCGGTAGGCGTTGATTGGGATGTCGATCAGGACGTGCAGGAGGTCTCCCACGGCGAGGCTGGCGATCAGCGCGTTGGGCCCGCTCCGCAGGCACTTGTTGCCGTGGATGATTTTCAGCAGCGCTGCGTTGCCCACGATCCCCGCCACGAACACCAGCAGGGACACGGCGGTGTTCACGTACTTGAAGGCGCCCCTGATGCCTGTCGACTGCAGGCACATGGGCGGGGGCGGGGGCGGGCGCTCGGGCCCCGGTGGTCCTCCGCCACTACCACCACTAGCGCCACTACTGCCACTAATGCCACTACCGCCACCACCACCACCGCCACCGCCACCGCCACTGGACGTGTGGTTCGTGCGTTGATGCGGCCGGTCCCTGTCCACAGCGGAGGGGCGGTCTTCTGACTGCTGCTGGACGTCCGTCTCGCCCGCCCCATACGTCGGGAATTGGAGACACAGAACCAGCAATAGAACAATCCACATCTTGGAGAAGAAAAAGCAACAACTAAATAAATGATATAAACATGGCTGGAAATGAAGACGGAGCAAAGAAACACACAAAATATCAATTAAGAGTCGTTCGTCGACCGCAAACCATCGATAACGCGGGAAGGGAAAAGCCCCGTCTCACATCGACAAACAACCCTTACAATGTCTTACCCTGGAGAAGTACAGAAGTACAACAGCGTCGACTAAGTGAAGTCCTGGGAAACGCGTGCAGTCTATGAAGTCGGGGCCTATATTCTAAACCATGCCCTCTAGGGGCTGGGAAATGAGGAGTTTATAGAGCGAGGCCCTCCCCGTCGGAGTCATCAATCTGTCAGCATCATTACACTCTTTAATGCATCACCCCGTAGCAGACGGTGCTGCGTTGGCCTATTCTCTCTCTCTCTCTCTATGGCTTTCCCCCTGTTGTCTTATTCCTGCTGGATCGCTGCACAGGCGTGCCGGGCGTGTTCCAGCGATGCCCGCCTGCCACCGATCCCGCCTACGAGGTGATTCAGTATCCCTGGCGTGTCTTGGTGTAAAGCAGCTCATGTTGATGTAATGCAACGCAATAAATGAAGTGTGCCTAAATCCTAAATACATACCATGAAATGCTTTGTGTGTAATGTTCTTCCTACAGGCGGTGATGGTGATGGTGGTGACAGCCCACATGTCGTTCACGTGTTCAAGATTCAAGATTCAAGAATTGTATTTGCCATTTGCAAACAATGGAGTACAATGGAATGCTCACTCCCCATTCCCTCCCGCAGTATGAAAGTCAAGAACACAATACTATAAAAAAAATATATATACACAATAAAAAATGAACATAAAAAGACCAATAAAGTGACCGATGGATGATATCTATATGTGTTATTGTGCAAAAGGGCATTTAAAAGCATGTTAGAGTGTGTACAGCACTGATACTAGAATGAATCACTATTACTACCGTTTAATAATTGTGTGGCAAGCTCAACAAATGGAGGACCAAACTTTAAACTAAAAACTAAACAGGACAACAGTAGCGGCTGAGCACGAAACGTTCTCAAAGAGGAGAGCTCCGCTGTGGAAGCCGGGCCCCTATCGGGCTCTCCTCGCTTTTAGAAATGAGTCAGTCCTTGTCAAACAAGACGGATTCGGCATCTGGGTCCTCGGAGAGCGATAGCGAAGGTGACACTACCCCACCACTACAGATATAAACGACAAGCAGCCCCCCCAACCCCCCCCCCCCAAGATCCTGCAGGAGGAACACAAGTCAGAGGAATGTTTAAAAACCCATTCTAATTCCTCTTTGAATCCAAAGCCGGCGTGTTCCGCAGGCGGTGAACGACATTGGTAGGCGACGTGCAAGCTTATCCCCGTGACATCGAGACACAGACGTGATCTGACTAGATAATACAATATTCTTTTCCACCCCCCCCCCCCCCCACACCCCCCTTTTGGTTTGTTCCAATTGTGTTGAGCTGTTGAGTGGGCATCAATTAATCTATATAGCGGTGGATGAAAATTGTGCGTCAATAAACCAACACACTAAATGAGTCTCTCCCCTGAGTCAATACGCCAGCGGTGCGGCAAATTGGGCATTCGGGTGACGAATACGCTTTTTAGCGTGGCGGTAGTCGGCCCAGCGGCATTAGCAAAATCACATGTTGCATTTATAATTTCCGTTTTTATAAATGTTGTTTTCTTTCTTTTCCGATCCGTTTAGCGACGCTGCCACCGCCGCCGCCGCCGCCTCCTCCTCCTCCACCTTCTCCTCCTCGTCGTCAGAATGCACCACCCTAGTCACCCGAGAGACAGAGCACCTCCTCCACCCAAACAGACTGGAAGTGGGCGGAGGGAGGGACAACACGGACGGCGGCGGCGGCGGAGCTAGGCGTACGGCTTGCCGTCAGGGGTTACTCGTCGGGAACCTCTTCTCTCATTATCCGCGGGACATCTGTCGGACTCGGTAATTAGCCGTCTCTTGAGCACAGTTCAAACTGGATATATAGGGAGGAAGGGAAGGGATGGGAAGGGAAGGGGGCCTAGCAACACGACGTGTCCTCCATCCACACCGCGGTGTTTAGAAGAAGAACTAACTGACCCACGGATGTACGCTACTTTTAGTGTTTTGAGTATTAATGTTGCTCATGTCCTATTAACATGAAAGGAGAAGAGGCTGGGGGAAAGGAAGGCGCTGGGCCTCTTGTCTAAAGTGGGCCCTGTTTTACATATTACAATACACTATCATACTGGACTCATTACAGCCACTGCACTGTTCTGCACTCTATTCGTGATGCTGCTGCACTACTGGCACTTTAAAATGCTTTTTAAATGCGTTTTGCACAATTCAACACAAGTGTACATATCATCCATCAGTCACTATGTTCTTTTCATTGTTATTTTGAATTGTGTATAGTATTTTTTTTTACAGTGTAGTGTTTTACAAAAGTCTAAGTGCAGGAGGGGAGATGGGGAGCGTGGGCATTCCGTGGTACTTGTTGCATATGGCCAGTACAAATCTTGAATCCCATGCACCGAGTCCAAAAACATGCCCAAAATTGTAGTGTCCAAAATGTAGCCTCATTATTTTTGTACTTTCCCACTGCACATGCCTACAGTGTGTGGACGCCTATTTTCAACTGGGAACAGTAGGCAAAGATAAAGGGGCACAGCTGTCGAAAAGAATACAATTTCTGTTTCAGACTTTTGGTTCACTCCTCCGGGGTGTTCGAGTCAAAGAGCGGGATGACGCTTGTGGGATGTAACTTCTGTCACGAGGCTTCGTTAGGTCGGACCTTTGGGGGGGGGGGAAATAGCGAAACAGTATAACTAAAGAAACACGTCAGGGATGTAGGTGATGTGGACTCATTATCCGTGATGACTGTGATGAGTATTGTTCATGTTCTCTTATCTTTCATGGCCCGGGTTATCTTATGGTCACTATAACCGACACTATAGTGTCGGTGAAAACCACTGTTGAGCTTCTGTGGGGAAAAGAAGGGAAGAACTGGCACGGAAACAGTTGGATGACAAGATGGAGGTACGCTGCGAAAAGTCAGAGCAGGGGTGAGGAGGTGTAATCGCGGTGCATTATTTATACATAAATGAACATTTTATTGAAAACCTGCCGAAGAACACGTTGTACGATGAAAGGAAGGAAATGTTTTGACCGCAGGGGACTACCCACATGTTCAGCGGCGTCAGTCAAAGTCAAGTCAAACAAAGTGGACTTACAGCCTGACTAACTGTTGCAATCAATGGGCAATTTTCAGCAAAATCCACTTCCCCGGTACGTTGACAATCCAGAGGGGAAACAACACAGGTGTACAACTAATCAGAGAACACCTAATCAACTACACATGCAATCTGAGGGGGTTTGAAGAGTTAAGTGTTTAAACATAACATAACAAAACACAAAGCATGCAAGCCCCCCCTCATACCTTACTCAAACGTTCCTTCCTTCTTTTGGTTTGTCTTCACGTTAACACTTCCAGTGCCAAACCGCTCCTCGGTTTTGTTAAAAAGGGAAACACGTGTGTGTGTGTGCTACTGAAGATTTTGTAGAAGAAATTGTTTGACCTTGGTGACCAGTACACCAGACTGTCCACTTCTTACCTAAGGCTCTATGGCTGCATAGATCTCTCGTGTTTGTCGACGTGAATCTAGGAATAGGCACATTTCTGCCACAATTCTCTGCAGTCTGTGTTTTCTGCAGCTTTTTTAGTTGCATCCACTGCAGCAACAATAATTGCTTGCGTTATTCTGTCATACGGTATGTATTCGTTTAAGCAAATCCATAAATGCTCAATTTCAGCCGGGGTCGTCACATTTAATCATTTAATGAGCATGTGAACATGTGCTTCCTATGATAACATTTTCTAGCGTGTTAATGATCGGTAATAAAGTTATCCCTCTGGAAACGCAGCCGTAGTAGTAGTAGTAGTAGTCGTAATAATAATAGTGTCCCCTGCAGAAGCGGGCCACCTTCACTTAGCCTATTTCCTCTCTGAGGACAAGGACGGTGGGCCCAGCGTGAGAGACGTTTCTTACCAACAAAGGCCAACATGCACGCTAACATCCCAACGGAATGAATCGGTAATTGCTCCTCCGTTTATCTTAATACCGCCATTACCATGCCCCGGAATGAAAACAAAGATTAACCAAACGTTAAGAGGATAAATCTATTAAGTTGTGAAATATTGGCATGCATCCAAAGAGAGATTTCCAGCAATAATCTCCCACCAAATTTAAATAGAACAATAAACCGGTCTGCGCTAGCAAACGCCAGCTAATGAATTAGCTTTGAAGCAGACGCCGTGTACAGGTACAGGTTAGGAGAACCAGCTGTAATCTTCTGGTGGCGTCGTCCCCGGGGGTGGGGGGATGGGGGGTGGGTTGGGAGCGTGACTCTCCACTGAGGGACCCTGCAGTGCCGAGATACGGCGCTCTGCGAAGGCGGCGGTGGCAGCGGCGGCAAACTTGGCTCCCGCCCGGAGCTACGTATGTCACCGCCTGTCCCGTCACGCCCCTCGCCCGTGAATGGCCAATCATCGTACCTTACGTTGACGTTCGCGAGGCTGGAGGCGTGCGCGCGCTAGTTAATTGCTAGATGAAGCGAGTGGAGCACGTGTTGATGATGACGATCAACGTGACCCGGTTGATGTGTGATGCCCGTCGTAAACACGGAATTAGAATTAGAATTTTAAGTATTATTAATATTGTTATTATTATTAAACCAACAGAGAGAGGTGTGTTGGGAAGCGTTTCGGCAGATTATGAACGAACGGAAACGACTCACTACATGTGACTGTGTGCATATGAAGCAGATGAAACAGCGTTATTCCTGACAGTGACACGATAAGGCCGTGCGTGCAGCTGCCTCCTTCATTCTGTTTGAGTCCACGCCGCACACCGGCCCATAGGGGGGGGGAGACGCTGGGACCAGATGTTTTGGAGCGATAGTTAAAAATGAGGCGCTCGCTGTGCTTGGCTCGGATGCAGAACCCGCCCGCCTGTCGCCGCGAAGCCGCAAATCCACGCCACCTCCGGGGCTGAGGCGGCTGAGGCGACGGCGGCGGCGGCCGCGCTGCCCAGATTCAGCGCCTCGAGGAGCAAAGTAGTAGGGGGAGAAGTAGAACAACATATCTAGCTACAACAACAACAACAACAGTGTTAATATACATATACTGTAAATACATTCAGACAGACCGACAGACAAATAGAAAGATAGAAAGATAGATAGACATATATATATACACAAAGTATATATATATACAGTATATAGTATGTGTGTCTGTTATGTCTGTTATGTATAATATACAGACAGAAATATATACAGACAGACAGAAACAGACATATATATATATATATATATGTATATATATATATATGTATATATTATAGATAGATATATAGGTCTGCCTATCTTCCTGCCCATCCAACGTGGTTTGCACGGATAGTATAACTAAAAGGTGCTGCAGGTAAGATTCAAAAGTCTGAGAAAGGAAGAAAATGACTCGGCAGAACATTGAGTCAGGAATTGAATTATTATTTAAGGTCCTCCCGTACGCGTACGTCTATCCGTGTGAAGGTGAGTTCATGTCGGGCTCCTGATAAGAGGCTCCAAGGTTAGCTCTCCTCAAGTATACACGCTGCCCCCGATGCACTGCAATTATTGTTTTCTTTTATGTTTTATAGTCGGCGAATGAAAAAGAAAATCTATAATGCACTGCCATTCGATAAACAGTCTGAAAAGAAGGCCGGAGCTGCTGCTCTATAGGACATTCCGGGCAAAAATCAATAGTTTTTCTTCCATTCTTCTAATGTATTTTCAGAGAGAGCGAGGGGGGCTTGTCGTGTCAATCGAGGATATATATATTAGACCTATAAGTCTTTGTTTTAAGGTAACATTTCCAGGCTAAAGGGCAACGTCTTTGACATTTCTACTCTGAATATGTTGTTACAGACGGGGGAAGTGAAAGCCTCCTTTGTGTGGTGAGCAGGTGCGACCTCTCATTGACGTGAGTGCTGTATGGTAGCGCACGCACACACACACACACGCACACACACACGCACACACACATCAATGACTATCATCCTAAAGGATTCTGTGTTCAAATCACACCTCACTCGGACACAATCAACACATCTGATCTGCTTTACTAAGAAACAACACCCGCACGCACGCACACACACACACACACACACACACACACACACACACACACACACACACACACACACACACACACACACACACACACACACACACACACACACACACACACACACACACACACACACACACACACACACACACATTTTGCGTTAATCAATGACTATCATCCTAAAAGATTCTGAGCTCGAATCAGTTAGACCTCAGTCAGCCACAATCAACACATCTGCTTTACTACACGTGACACACACACACACACACACACCACACTTTGTGTTCAACCCCCTGTGCTGACAGTGAGTCAAGGTTTCCACACCAAACACACACCTGGTGCTGATGATGCTGATGATGATGATGATGGTGATGATGGTGATGATGATGATGTGATGATGGTGATGATGATGATGATGGTGATGGTGATGGTGTGATGGTGATGGTGGTGATGGTGATGATGAAAGCAGCGCGGGCAAACAGAGGTACAGGGAGAACCTTTGATTACACATCTGTATGCAGCTGGGTTGCACTGCCTCCCCCCCACCACACACCCTCACCCACCCACACATACACCCTCACCCACCCACCCAGACACACACCCTCACCCACCCACCCACACACACACACACTCACCCACCCAGACACACACCCTCACCCACCCAGACACCCACCCAGACACACACCCAGACACACACCCTCACCCACCCACCCACACACACACACTCACCCACCCAGACACACACCCTCACCCACCCAGACACACACCCAGACACACACCCAGACACACACCCTCACCCACCCAGACACCCACCCAGACACACACCCTCACCCACCCACCCACACACACACACACTCACCCACCCAGACACACACCCTCACCCACCCAGACACACACCCAGACACACACCCAGACACACACACTCACCCACCCAGACACACACCCTCACCCACCCACACACACACCCTCACCCACCCACCCACACACACACACTCACCCACCCAGACACACACACACACCCTCACCCACCCACACACACACTGAACCCCCACCCCTTGTCAATGTTTTTGTTCCACCCTGAGCGACGAGGCGAGGTGACGTCTGGCAGGCGAGAGGAGACGACCCAGGCTGCGTGTCATCTCTGATCGGGGAGCCGGGAGAGGCCCACTCTGTGACAGCGTGTGGCTCTTCGAGATGGGTGAGGATCAATTTTGTGACACAGACTTCCATAGGGTTTTTTCAAAAAATGGTGTTCTTACCAAGTGTTTTTACAACAGAAAACAAAAGGAATCGAGATATAAGTCGTGGAGGTCATTCAAAAGGCTATTCACTGGTGTGGAATGTGTGTGTGTGGTTGGTGGCTGGTTGAAGCAGCCTCACCTTAGCCTGAGTTAGACTGATTCCTCTATGGCTGGTGAGGCTGCACACCTGTGGGTGGTTGTTAATCAAGGCCCACAGGTTAAAGCAGCCTCCACCACACACACACACACACACACTAGAGGAGAGAGAGCTCTAGCATGTTCCATCTGCTCTGTTGCACAATGATTCAAACTCTTGCAATAAACCGGATTCCTCATCACGCTGTGTCATTGTCTTTTTGGAGGAGCCCTCCAGTAGCCATGTTTAATGGCTGGTGGCAGCGTCTTCTGCTACAACTGGTTTAAACCTGTGTTTCTGTGTGTCCGGCAGCAAGTCTTGCAGTGTTTTCTCTATTTACAGGCGGTAATTATCTAAAGGAAATGTCACCAAAATGTGTGTACACCAAATTGGACGGTGGCTTGATGTGGCCAGATGCAGGCGTTATGAGCGGGTGAATGCACCAGGGAGGAGGGGGGTTTGGCACAGAGACACACACATGGTGATTTTACAATTTAAATCGTTTCCCGTCTTCCCTTCCCTTCCGCAAAATGTAATAATCATATTCCTCAAACCGAAATTGCCTTAACCTTAAGAGAGATAGAGGCTACCGACTGCTGTATTTGTAAGATTACAGCCGTTGTCACGCAGTCTTTGAAAAAACATTTGAAAAAATAAAATAACAATAATAGGTTATATACATGATCTGCATCCCCAGGAATCTGTTAAGTGTTTTTTGAAGGCCATTATCCTGATGCTAAAGTAATTTTAAATTAGCGTTCCCATGGATGGTGCTCCATTATCATAATGGCAGTTTTATTTTTCTGGAAAATGTTATGGCACGTTATCGTGAAATATGGAGTTTTGACTTATTCATGAGGCATAAGTTAAAGACCTCAAAGAGAATTAAATCAAATATGAAACGTGTCTTTGTCCCCCTCCTCCCCCTCCTCCCCATTCTCCTCTATCTCCTCCCCCTACTCCTCCTCCACCTCCCTCTCCTCCGCCCTCTTACCCATCATCCACCCCCTCCCCCTCCTCCCCCTGGTCCTTCTCCTCCCTGCTCTTCCTCCTCCTGCTCCTCCTGCTCCTCCACCCCCATCTTCTCCTCTTGCTCCTCCTCCCTGCTCCTCCTCCTCCTCCTCCTTCCTCTCCCTCCTCCTCCTGGTCATCCACCCCCCTCCTCCTCCTCCTCCTCCCTGCTCCTCCTCCACCCTCTTCTCCTCCTCTTGCTCCTCCCTCCCCTTCCTCCTCCTCCCCCTGCTCCTCCTCCACCTCCACTTCCCCTTCCTCTTCCTCCTCCCTCCTCTCTCCTCCTCCTCCTCCACCTGCACCTCGTCTCTCCTCCTCCTCCTCCACTTCCCCCTCTTCCTCTCTCCTCCCCCTGCTCCTCCTCCACCTCCTCCCTCCCCCTCCTCTCTCCTCCTCCACCTCCCCCTCCTTCTCCCCTGGAGCCCCTCTAAAAACATGAAACCCAGAGAGTGTGAGCCATCCCTCGGTAATGAAGTGCTGGATTCAATCAAGGAGGACCTTGCGCCTCCCGCGGCTCGCCGGGGAGAAAGTACGGAATCCTTAACTAATCTAGACGGGGGTAAACGGGAAAAACATGCCACCGCTTTTTTTAGTTTTTTTCTCTCTTCTTTTTCTCCTCCTCGTGGTTTAAATGAGGAGGTACTCTGTGGAGCGTGCAGCCCAATCTCGCAATGTTTCATGCGATGGCCTCCTCAAACGCGGCGTCTCACTCTCGGTTCAGCGAGGCGTGTTTTGGTTTATGACGTAATCCGTAAAGGATAAATAAACTGTGGGAAAACTACAGATTTGGAAGAAAACTACAAACGTGGCCTTTTGCGAAGTAAATGCCGAACGACATGTTAATGTATATTATAATTATAATAAATAATAATAATATTTATATATATATATATATGTATCTACAACTGTTGATACAACTGCATACCCCTGCTCACTACCTGTTGATACTTGTCTGTATATGTATATGTATATGCATATGTATATATATATTTATATATATATATATATATATATATATAAATATATGCCAACTTCTTTTCGCTGTACTGTACTTGTGCTGTGCAATGACAATACATTTGAATCTAAACTAACCTAATGTGTATTTTCCTTCTTGAGGCCTTATCTTCCTTATCTTAAACGAGACTGATCGGATGAGCCACGGGGACTCTTAAGTTACCGCACCAATCTGTGTTCCGGATACCAGTTAACCAACAGCTGATATAACCAGTTATACCAGTCAGTTAACCAACAGCTGATATAACCAGTTATACCAGTCAGTTAACCAACAGCTGATATAACCAGTTATACCAGTCAGTTAACCAACAGCCGGTACAACCAGTGTCCATGTTAACTGGACCAGTTAACTAACGGTGACAACCCATAGAATGAAGCCAATACTCATACATACCTACATACATACATACAACGCCATTTCCACAGGCAAGACGTGCACACACATGGAGAGCGCAGCGATGCAATTCCATAGTCCCACCTGTATGAATTAGTGTTCAGTATACGTATAAATATATATGTAGGTGACCTTTTGCAGGCTGCCCACATATTGGACTCAGCACGTTCTGCTGAGTTCCTTCTGGGAGTTTTATTTATATATATATATATATATATATAAGAGTTACATAAAGTTATCGTACCTCTCTCTGAAGGCTTCGTCGGTCGTATCAAAAAAAAATCATAAACACACAGCAACCCCGGTGGGCCGCGAAGATCAAAGGTTGTTCGGTTCCACCGTTTCACGTTTTCCCATTTCACCAAATTGCCGTTTAAGAAAAAAACGAAGATTTTAGATTTTTTGGTTTAAAACGACACACCAGGGAGAGGAAGGGACGTCAAAGAAGCCACAGCTTGAAGCAACTTTGGAACAGGCTGGAAACATTGGACACATCATCACAAGACTACAATCAAGAGTCAAGGGAGGGTTTTTTTGCCCTTTGGGGGGAGCTAGGGATGGGGGCGGGCGTGGGCATAGAATATGTGTGGGGCCTGTGAAACTGTAACTGTCTTGAAGGAGTTATATAAATACAATTTAGTTAACAAGAGTCTGCTGTCGCGCTAAATAACAACACATAGGAGGAGACGCCGTAGAGGTGTCTGAGGATCAGGCGTTAGGAGCAACAAGTTGTCACTGCTGGTGTTTCCCCGCCTTGATTTACTTAACAATGTAGCACCCCTAAGGACAGCGAGCGACTGTATTAATGCAGTCACTCACGCCGAACACCGCGTCTCTTGCCAGAGGAGGAGCAAACCTGAAAGTGGGGAAACGGTGAGAATGAAGACAGGTGACCAAAATGTACGCGAAATATAATACTTCATTAACACTTGCACACCGAGCGTATGTCTATCTCCCCCCCCCCCCCCCCCCCCCCCCTCCTCACCACCCCGACCCCTCCCGCACGGTTAAAAGTGAAAGCACACCGTGTGTTTTAGCGTGCATACTGTGCACCAGCCGGAAGATGACAAGAGCCTGGATGAGCACCTGCGCAGCCTTTTCAGTGAGAAAAGGCAGAATCTTCCTGATGTTGTAGAGGAGGAATCTGCAGGAGCGTGTCACCGATGCAACGTTTGCCGAGAACGACAGTTGGTCGTCCAGGGTCACACACAGATTCCTTGCTGTCCGAGTAGGAGTCACCACAGCATCATCAATGGTGACAGCCAGGTCTCAGTGTGGACAGCCTTTTGCTGGAAAGAACACTAGCTCAGTCTTGTCCAGGTTGAGCTTTAGGTGGTGCATCGACATCCAATTTGAGATTTCTGCTAAGCACGCGGCAATGCTTGTTTCCACTTGCGTGTCTGAGGGGGGAAAGGCAGAACCAAGGGACGTTGTGTAGAGGGAGAAGAGAAGAGGACCCAGGACTGACCCTTGTGGAACCCTAGTAGCCAGGCTGTGTGGTTCTGACACAGACCCTCCCAGTGCCACCTGGTAGGTGCTACCCGTCAGGTAGGATGCAAACAAGGAGAGAGCCGAGCCTGAGGCACCCATCCCCACAAGGATGGAGAGGAGAATCTGGTGGTTCACAGTGTCGAATGCTGCAGACAGGTCCAGGAGTATCAGGACTGAGGAGAGAGAATTCGTTCTAGCAGCATGGAGCAATGTTGGAGGGTGGGGGGAAGACACGGGCGGTTGATGCGGGCATCAGCCGGGGAGTCAGGGAAGGAGGATCGGATATTGTTGACCTTCCTGTCAAACGGGGGGGATGGAGGAGGGAGGAAAACGGGAGAAGGACATGAAGAAGTTGTCAGATAGGTGGAGAGGAGGAACTGAAAGGTTTACTGTATCGCAGTGTCTGGTGAAGATCAGGTCCAGCTGGTTTCCGGCCTTGTGGGTCAGAGGAGACGGGCGGCGGGAAAGGTTGAAGGAGGCGAGGATGGAGAGAAGAGGGTCCAACTTCTCACTCAAGATACCTACATACATACAACGCCATTTCCACAGGCAAGACGTGCACACACATGGAGACCGCAGCGATGCAATTCCATAGTCCCACCTGTATGAATTTGTGTTTAATTAAAACAAAGATGAAATATATATGTATGTGACCTTTTGCAGGCTGCCCACACATTGGACACATGTGTTCTGCTGAGTTCCTTCTGGGAGTTAAAAAAATATACAGTATATATATATATATATATATATATACTGTATATTTTTTTATATATATGTATATAAGAGTTACATAGGAGTTATCGGACCTCTCTCTGAAGGCTTCGTCGGTCGTATCTAAAGAAATCATAAACACACAGCAACCCCGGTGGGCCGCGAAGATCAAAGGTTGTTCGGTTCCACCGTTTCACGTTTTCCCATTTCACCAAATTGCCGTTTAAGAAAAAAAACATTGGAAACATTGGACACATCATCACAAGACTACAATCAAGAGTCAAGGGAGGTTTTTTTGCCCTTTGGGGCTTTGGTACAGAATATGTGCGGGGCCTGTGAAGCCCTTTGAAACTGTAACGGGGCTATATAAATACAATTGAGTTGACAAGTCTGCTGTCGCGCGAAATAACGACACATAGGAGGAGACGCCGTAGAGGTGTCTGAGGATCGGGCGTTAGGAGCAACAGGTTGTCACTGCCGGTGTTTCCCCGCCTTGATTTTGTAGGCTGATTTTGTATGTAGCACCCCTAAGGACAGGGAGCGCCGCAAACCTGAAAGTGGATAACGGTGAGATTGAAGACAGTCCCGAGCGTATGACTCCCTCCCCCCACCCCCCCTTAGTCCTGGCCGACGGACACCTCGAACCAGAAGGTGGTCACAGCGCCAGCAGAGTCTGCCGCCAACGGAATGAGACCCATTTGGTGTGATTATGGGTCCGTCTGGTACCCTAATGCCTGTTATATCACGAGTCACGCGATTAGACATCGAGTTCGACAGGCGCCTTGCTCCCAGTGGGAGGCCGACTGCAGGTACCACAGGTAATGTGTATGGTCCGAGTCCTGTAATGTCAGTAGACTTCTAATCGTACCTGCAGCAGGCGGCGTTACCCGGTGACACGGGGCATGTTAGATGTCATTACAGGAGCAGTATAGGGGAGAGCAGGGGGATAGGGCACCTTGCTCAAGGCTTGCATACACCGGCAGACGGTGGACATTGGGCTTCAAACTCGGAAAACTCTCTGGAGTCCAACTCCAGAAACCACCGCTAGACAATCCTTCCCTCGATATTCAGCCATGGTGGAATTTGCCAGTAAAGGTACAACAAAAATGGTGCAGACAAAGGCAGGGGGGGGAGGGGGAAGCAGCTCAAAGTGTGTGTGTGTGTGGCGAGGGGGGGGTGGGGGAGGATATAGGTGAGATATTGGAATGAGATCCGCCCACAGCATCTCACCTTCAGACTTTGAACTGGACCCCCATCTCTCCTCCCCAGTCTCTGACAGGGTGACCCTGACCTTCACCCTGACCCCGACACTGCATGGCTGCTGCAGTGACTCCGGGCTCCCGGTAAACATCCAGGCCCTGGCAGCCTCTCCACCTTCCACCTCACCTTCACGACTGGCGGCCCAGCGGCTGGGGGGGGTTGGAGCGAGTTGGCGGATAGCGCGGTTATCGCCGGGCTAATTGAATTAGAGCAGCGTGACGGGTGCTCGCCCGGCTAATTGCGAGCACTAAACGATCTGGCGTGATATTCAAGATTCTTTATTCGCCGTGTGCAACAAGTACAATGGATTGTTTTACTCCCCATTCTGAATTTCAACAATACTATACTGCACTATAAACCATCTACTATATACTATATACACAGTAAACAACACAACACTATATACGATAACGATACAAATAAAATAAAACTAATAAAATAACAAGAACAATAAAGTGTCTGGAGTGTCTAAGTGTCTGCACCTGGACTCCGGTGCACCCCTTAGTTCTTTGCTCCCCGTCTAGATATAGATGGTATTTAATGGGTTGCATAAGAACACCGTCTGCTCTGTGCTGCTGCTGTTGAGTGGCTGAGTGCTGCCGTTCACCCTCAGCAGCGGCAATGTTGCGTGCGTGCTATGCTATGCTATGGCTTTGTCTTCCTGAACAGCAGAAACACATTTGACTTTTGGTTTTGTTTTCGGAGAGAGAAAAGAGGGAAGGGGGAGAGGGGGGTTGTTATTGTGGTATTGTACTGCGCAGTCACAGACGCAGGCTTGACACCAGACGTAAAGGCGGCTATCTAGGGCAGGCGTAGTGCAGACAACACACTGCCTTGCTCCAGAGCCCCCATGCAGTTCCTTCTCACCGTCCTGGTCATCACACAAAAGGCGCCTCCTCCTCCTCCTCCTCCTGGGGAGGTCAAAGTTCAATTGTGGTCTTCCGGTCGGCCCAGATAGAACGACCCCTACGGAGTCCACTAGGCTGGTTCTCCCGGGGATAGACTGCACTCTGTGTACCGTATGTGGTTTGTATCTATATTAAAATTATTAAAATATATGATGTGGTATTTTGTTTTGGATATTTTCCAGATTCATGAAAATGAATGAACAGAGACGTGTAGCTTTCAACTTTTTCTCTTTGTTTGTTAATCAAAAAGGATTCATAAATAGTTTAAGTATATACACCATGTTACATAGCAAGAGACCAGGTAAAGAACGCTATTTTTTTTATATTAAACTCCTCTCACCAATAAGAAACAAAAACGGGAAAATAAAATAAAAATCAGAAACCAAAAATACACCAACTCCTCATCAGTCAGTGGAGATAGAATGCAAGAAAAAAAAAAAGATGAATTCCCTTGTCAGACTCAGATCAGTGTAAGCATGAGACAAAACACTAAAAGATTTCGGAAAAAAACCCCGCAAAATAAAAATACATTATCTTTTCTCTTTTTCGTACAAATACGCAACAGAACGGGACATTGGGATGTGGGAACAATCGACACCGAACCAAAAGCGACACGCAGCCGAGTCACACGGAGCAGCAGCAGCTCCAAACTCCCCAGAGGAGGAGGAGGAGCGGAAGGAAAGCCAGATGAATCCTGAGAGGACCCGGTCAGGATCTTTCCGGAACCCAGTGTCGTGGGCCAGACGGGCTACCAAAAGGTACACGGCGTGCCGCATGTTTTCTGCCTTCCGAGTCCATTAGGCTCGAAGCTGGCCCCCCCCCGCCCCCCTTATTGTCCATTAGCTGCCCGTCTGATGAAGAACCCTTAGCGTCTGGATAGGAGGGCCCCACTCAAGTGTCTTTGTTCAAACACCATTTGCCCAGCTGCCCCCCCCCTGAGTGTCCTCTCTGCTTATTTAAGTTATATAAATATATATATATATAACCCAATATTGTTATGATGTCAAAGTACATTCCAAACAGAACATAGAACATAAACAAACCTGCCCCTTCGGAAAAAAAGAACAAAAAACTGGAAAAAAAAGTAGACAAGAGAATGTCCTTCATGAAACGCCATCGCTCAAAACAACAGGAGCGTTGTTTGTGTCTGGTCTCCCGAGGCCTGCAGTACACGACATGAAGGCCTGGTGGGCCCTCCCACGTCAGTGGCTCTTCAGCCTCCTGGGTCTGCCTTCAACTGCCTTCGTCTGTCGTCTTCGTTCACCGCCACCAGTCCCCGCTTGTGGTCCGGTGACCGATTGGCCAGGCCTGGTTCTTAGACCGCCCCTTTCCTCCCCTCTCCTCTCCATCTCCCCTTCCATCTCCTCTCCATCTCCTCTCCATCTCCTCTCCCAGCCCC
>CM051015.1:22033609-22041109 GCA_027704905.1 Muraenolepis orangiensis | reverse complement strand
GGCGTGTAAGCCGGGGAGGCCCGAGGCCAACGTCTGCCTCGCTCGCCCCGTTTAAAGGGGTAAGGGCGGCTACCTTGGTGAGGAACTCCTCCAGGTTCCCCACAAAGATCTGAGTCTGCTGCTGGATGAACTGCTCGCAGCTCGTCTTCAGGTAGCGATCCACGTCCTTCTTAGAGTCAATGTAGTGCTCCTTTATCTCCGGCGTCCCCTGGAGGGGGGAGATGGAGAGAGAGACGGGGGGTGGAGGGGGAGGGGGGGGGGGGGGGGGGCGGGGGAGGGATACGGGAGAGATTTACCAGGACCACATGTTGGTTTTCGCCTAAGCAGAGGGTTGTTATCAAAAAGCACCGGAGACGTCTCGCTCGCTCGCTTACCTCCAACAGGAATTCCAGGATGGCGTTGTGACTGTTAAGTCGGAAGAATTTGGGAACAGCCTTGGGGTTGAGGATTTTGAAGGCAGCATCTGAAAAAAAAAAAAAGAAGAAAAAAAGAGAGAAATAGAGAGAAATAAATAAAAAATAGGAGGCAAAGGAGGGAAGAAAAAAAACCAACCAGAAACAGGATTACATGATGGGCTGGCGAAGCCTCAGAGTGCCCCCTAGTGCTGCTGGGTAATAATGACCTTGGCAGAGAACAGAGGAAGGTAAGGGAGGGGCATGTCTAGCCTTCTCCATCCTCCCTGCCTTGTCCTCCACCCTCCCCCATCCCGTCCTCCCCATCCCTCCCCCTCCTCTACCACCCTCCCTCCCTTCCTCTCTCTCTCTTGTCCTCCCTCCTAGTCCTCCTCCCCCACCACCCTCCCTTCGTCTCCCTCCCCCCATCCCTCATCCTCAGCCCCTTCCAAGTCCTCTTACCCCACCAACCTCCCTCTCTCCCTCCCTCCTTGTCCTCCTCCCCAACCTCTCCCTTGTCCTTCCTCTTCTCCCTTGTCCTCCACCTCCCCCGCCTCCTCCCTCATCCATCCTCCCTTCCTCGTCATCGTCCTCCTCCACCACCACACTCCCTTTGGCTCCCTCGTCCTCCCTCCCTCTGTCGTCCAGCTCCTCCTCTCCCACCAATCTCCCTCCCTCCCTTCATTACCCGGCCCCGAGCCCTGTGGTTAATGTGAATTATCATGACTTGGACGGTGCTGTAATTCCACCTCCTCCTCCCTCCCCCTTCCTACCACGACCCCCCATCCGCTTTTTTTAATTGTTGGCATCAGTGAGCGTGATGGGGCACCGGTTGCCACGGCAACGTAATGAGCAGCCATGCGGAGCAATGCCATCCAGCCATCCCTCCATCCCTCCCTCCCTCCATCCATCCATCCAGCTCACCTCGAGTTTTCTTCAGGTCCAGCGAGATCTCCTTGATGCTGAAGTCGGTGTGGAAGGGGGCGATCTGCTCGCGCATGATCAGCAGGTGTTTGATCAGGAAGAGCTGCCCGTCCACCTGTGTCTGCGGAACAAACGAACAAGCGAACCAATCACGTCCCACGTCGCGCTCCCGGCCGCTACAGAGACTACAAATGTGACGACACCAATAGAGTGAGGGGGGGGGGGGGGGGGGGGGAACAAAGCGTTCATCGCTCGGCGAGTCGGTAAAAAGACCAAAGCACAGGAGCGGCGGGAGATCAATCATCCGGAGACGGATGTGGCGCCGCCACGCGTTTAGGGTGCAGACACGGGCCTCAGTTAAAGGGGCCACCGGCGGCGGGTTTGAAGGTGAGCGAAGACCATAAAAACAACAGAGAGGATTGGCTGAACACTAGAGGATGCGGCGCTCATACGTGCGCACGCACGCACGCACGCACGCACGCACGCACGCACGCACGCACGCACGCACGCACGCACGCACGCACGCACGCACGAGAGAAACAACCCGTGTCATTAAGGCAGACATGGTCGAAAAACATGTTAAACATTATCATCAGGTAACAGATATATACGGCATATGGCTTATAAATACAAGTCTGATTTACATGTTGATTTATGCGTCCGTTTTAAATACCACAATGGCCGTGTGTGTGTGTGTGTGTGTGTGTGTGTGTGAGAAAGCGTACGAAGACGAACAGAACGGAACAAAACACAACAGCCCGCGACGCGAGGCTCCTCCCAGCCAAACACCCCCCTGGCCAACCTTGCTCTTGAGGATAATGTCGGAGGCCTTGAGCAGCGACAGGATGCAGGCCGATAAGGCTTCCTGGGATAAACCCTGGAACACGGCTCTCTGAACGGGGGGAAACAAAGAGAAGAACACAACAACAGAACACACACACACACACACACACGCGGATCACTTTGACATCAAAAACATAAAATCCACACAAATACTCTCTCTCCCCTGCGGCCGCCCCCCCCCCCCCCTCCCCCCCTGGGGATCTCCCGGATACGTAATGAGCAGCGGGGGGGGGGGGGGGGGGTAGCTCAGTGGGTAAGGACTTGGCTAGTCGCAAGGTCAAGTCGCCGGTTAGAGTCCCCGAAACACCAGGTTACAGCCCAAGTGCCCTTGAGCAAGGCACCCCCTACCTACCTACCGCTCCCCGGGCGCTGTATAAATAGCTGCGAGTGTAAATGTCCCCGCTGTGGGACTAATAAAAAAAATAAAAATAAAATACAAATAAATAAAAATAAATAAAAATAAACCAATGACATGGGAACTCACGTCGATGCAGCGGTACAGCTTGGAGAGGCAGACCAGGGTGCGCCTCACCGTGGGGTACCACATGCCATGCAGGTCGGCCGGGGACACGGAGGGATGCTGCAGGCGGGACGTCTCTGACGCACCTGGGGGTTTCACCACGGAAAGGGACGGTAACCATGGTGCTGCGTGTCTATGCACAATTAGCGCCTCCAAATGATCCCCCCACCCCCCCATGCACACACACACACACACTGACGGGGTGTGTGTGTGTGTGTGTGTGTGTGTGTGTGTGTGTGTGTGTGTGTGTGTGTGTGTGTGGACAAGTGGGCTGATTGGGATCGGGATCGGGGGGGGGGGGGGGTGAGGAGGAGCCGGGGATGGGTATGTATGTATAGAATATATATATATATATATATGCTGTATATATTCTAAAGATACCATTTACGGAAACCAGTCTAGGGAGCGGAATTCACATGATAATTATGCACTCGAAATCCCATCGGTGGCGTGGACAAGCAGGTCACATGTTCGGTGATGTCACCCCGTGTGACAGCTCATTAGCCTGTGGAGCCCTGGTGTGGTGTGTGTGTGTGTGTGTGTGTGTGTGTGTGTGTGTGTGTGTGTGTGTGTGTGTGTGTGTGTGTGTGGTGGTGTGTGTTGTGTGTTGTGGTGTGTGTGTGTGTGTTGTGGTGTGGTGTGTGTGTGCATCACACATCATCTGTATCGGCGGAAAACCGCTATGCATCATGGGGGATGTAGTGTGGGAATAAGCGTGCGTCGGTTCAGCACACTTATTTTTACCGGTGCATTATGGGTATTAAAGTAGTGCACATGGTCATGGACCCATCTTTGCACGCTCACTGTTTCAGACACATCACATGACACAATTAAGTCATTAAGTCACAAACACAAACACTACAAAATGGTGACACCCCAGCCAAAAAGTGGAGCGGACCAATCAGAACACGGAACTCAGAAACACTGAGAAACAACCAAACGGGGGGGGGGGGGGTCCTTACTTGCGCTGCTGCTCCTCCTGGAGGAGGAGGAGGAGTTGCCGTCTTCCAGGAGCACGTCGGAGAAGGACGACTCCTGCGACATCAGCTTCATCTGCTCCTCCTTCAAGCTCTGTGCGATCCTCTGTGGAGACAAAAAAAATAATAATAAAAATCTTTTATTTTTTCTTCTTTTTAACGCACTGTAAAACAGCAGATAAAACGCCACAGAGGGCCAGAGAGTTAGCGGTCGACCGGGCGGCGGCGGCGGCGGCGGCGGCGGGAGAGGGGAGAAGACGAACGGCGGTCCGGGCGTCTGGACACCTTTTTTTTTATTTTTATCTTTTAAGTTTCAATGTTAACTGCCGAGAAATTGAAATCCTTGAGGTCTTATCGCCGCGGAGGAGATAAAAAATAAAAATAAAAGAGAGAGAGAGAGAGCGAGAGAGAGCGAGAGACACTCGGGTACCACCGGGAGAACAAATCGCAGTGTCTTTTTCACTGGCGGTGTCAGAAACACACACACACACACACACACACACACACACACACTCTGGGATACATTAAAAGTGTGTCAGGAATACATACACACACACATGGGATACATTAAAAGACAGACAGACACACACACACACACACTCACACACTCACACACTCACACACTCACACACTCACACACTCTGGGATAGATTATAAGTGGGGCCTGCGTTAGTTGTTGGCTGATGGCCAGCTAATGTGATTCCGAGGCGATAAATGATGCATGGGCATCGCAAGGCAAGTGGCACATCATTAAGCAGACTATATATAGATAGTCGGGTCAATTTGTAAATTAATATTTGAACAATTAAGGGGGAACCATGTCGCCAGGAGCCTTCTGAACGCGGTAATCGTTTCTCATAGTCAGGGTTGCCCCGGGGCTAATATGAAGAACTATGTGTTTGCTTTCTTTATGGTTATTGTTATTCAAAAGTTAGATGCAAGAGTTGTAAAGACAGCCCCCCCTCTCCCTCTCCTGCTCCCTCCCTCGCTGTTTCCCCATCATTTAAAAAGTGCCATAAGGCCTACCTGTGATTGGCAGGCAAGATCAGGGAACCCGAACCAATCAGGGAAGAGACGCCCTGATTGGTCAGAAATGAGTGGGGAGCCGTCTACAATCTAAACGGTCTCATGCGGAGGCAGACTCGATCGGCCAGAAACGGATATTCTTACAGAGCATTTCACCCACCGATAGCTGACGGACGGCTGTGGCATTTCTATGGAATTGCCCTGACATAATAGCCGCTCTCGAGTCCCAGCTTAGAGCACCTTTAAAGGCTCTACGGCTCTATGATGAGGCTCATCATATAGCGGATGAGCCTCGACTTGCCTCCATCATCTCCAGTTTGTCCGGGTAGGCGAGGTCTCCCGGGGCGGGGTTGTACCCGATGATGTCCGTCTGGATGTAGATGTGCGTCCGGTACACCAACCGCTCCTGGACGTCCTCCAGCATCTGCTTCACCAATGCGTCCAAAGCACCCAACTGACACGCTATGCCCACACAAGACACACACAAAAACACAGATACACACACAAAAACACACAGATACACAAACACACATAGACACACACACACAGACAGACACACAAATACACACACAGACACATTAGATTTGATTAGATTCAAATTTATTGTCAGTTTACAGCATAATTGGCATCTAACCAGAGTGCAAATGTTGCAGTAAAGTGCATGGTAATATATAATTTACAGTTTACAGTTGCTAAAAGACAGTCTGCTAGGTATAAACACAGTTATAAGATTACTTATAGAGTATGTATGAGATATGTGCATAATAATAGGTATATATACAGACAGACACAAAGACAAACAGACACAGACAGACACATTAACACACAGAGAGACACAAAGACAGACACACACACAGACACATGAACAAACAAACACACACAGACATACAGATACATGAACACACACCGCCACACAGATACACAAACACACGCACAGACATACGGATACATGACCACACAGACAGACACAAAGACAGACACACAAACACACACACATTAACACACAGAGAGACACAAAGACAGACACACACAGACGGATACATGAACACAGACAGACACACACAGATAGACGAACACACAGATACACAAACAGACATACGGATACATGAACACACAGACAGACACACACACAGATAGACGAACACACAGACACACGCACAGACATACGGCTACATGAACACACACAGACACACAGATAGACAAACACACGCACAGACATACGGCTACATGAACACAGACAGACACACACAGATAGACAAACACACAGATAGACAAACACACGCACAGACATACGGATACATGAACACACACACACACACACACACACACACACACACACACACACACACACACACACACACACACACACACACCACACACACACACACACACACACACACACACACACACACACACACACACACACACACACACACACACACACACACACACACACACACACACACACACACACACACACACCTAAATCAAACAACCCCAGGATCACGCCAGCCCCTGTCCGTGGTAATTAATGGCGGGGAGCGGCCAGCCGTCTTGGTGTTATTTATTTTACGGGCGTACTCCGTAATGACTGCACAGCCGCCGTGTGCCGAGGGCGCCGCGCGTGTGATTAGCGCCGGGGTGGGGGCCAGGGGGAGACGTGAGCGGAGGTCAGGGGAGCGTAATTGACCTCCGTGGGAGGGGGAGGCAACGCGGGGCATCGCTCACTCCCAAGGTCGCCTCGGTGAGATTGACGAGTGACTGGGCGGGACAGGAAATGACATTAGAGAGAGAGGCGTGCGGTGCCGCTTCCGGGTGAACGAAACCGCCGGTTTTGAATACTTGAACGTTGACCACCTTGAGCTTCTCCTTCTCCTACTACTACTACTACTACTCCTCCTCCTCCTCCTCCTCCTACCTGAAGTGTTACTGTTACGTAATGTTCCCAAGTGTAAGCATTAACATCTGGTTCAAACAGAAGTTCAACCTGAAGTTCAACCTGAAGTTCAACCTGAAGTTCAACCAGAAGTTCAACCTGAAGTTCAACCAGAAGTTCAACCAGAAGTTCAACCAGAAGTTCAACCAGGCCTCACGGCCCAAAGTGTAACCATTAGCGCCTGGTTCAACCAAAAGTTCAACCAGAAGTTCAACCAGACGTTCAACCAGGGTAGCGGTCCAAAGTGTAACTGTGAGCGCCTAGTTCAACCAGACGTTCAACCAGGGTAGCGGTCCAAAGTGTAACTGTGAGCGCCTGGTTCAACCAGACGTTCAACCAGGGTAGCGGTCCAAAGTGTAACTGTGAGCGCCTGGTTCAACCAGACGTTCAACCAGGGTAGCGGTCCCCAGGCGTTACCGGCCCAGGGGGGGGGCCTCACCGTTGTTGTGGACGTGGTCCTCCAGCATCTCGTTCTTCAGGATGCCACAGAGCTCCGACAGCGTCTCCAGGTGGACCACGTGGATGATGAGAGGCCGCAGCACGTCGTACAGCGACAGACACAGCTTCTCCAGCAGCTCGCTGCCACACACACACAGTTTTACACTTTCAAAATAAACCATTAGGCAAGACAGCGTGTTTGCGGGGTAACGCAACACATCTGCTCCAACACTGTAATTAACTGCCATTTACCACACATGTCGGAAACCGTCACACACACAAGCTTCATTCCGTCAAGCGTGCGTTTGAGCAAACTCAGCCAAACAAACAATAAGGTAGGTGTGTGTATGTGTGTGTGTGTGTGTGTGTGTGTGTGTGTGTGTAAGGACAGCTGTGTTGCATCTACTGTATGTGAGCGTAGACTGCTATAGACTGAACTAGCCT
>CM051015.1:22008609-22026109 GCA_027704905.1 Muraenolepis orangiensis | reverse complement strand
GGTAAATGCTCGTATCAAGTTCAAGACTCTGGTCCTGACCTTTAGGGCAGTCAATGGAACTGCCCCAACCTACCTCCAAACGTTGGTCAAGCCCTACATCCCAGCCAGAGCGCTCCGCTCAACTTCTGCCAGGCGACTTGGTCGACCTTCACTGAAAACAACCAAGCATCGCTCTTCCAAGACCCAGCTCTTCACGGCTCTGGCTCCACAGGTGGAATGAACTCCCGTCTCATGTCAGGACGGCAGTCCCTCGCCAGCTTCCGCAAGAGACTCAAGACCCACCTGTTCCGAGTCCACCTGGACTCTCCATGAACCCTCCTTCTCCTTTATGAACCCCTAACTTGCTTAAGTCCTGACATTAATAGCTCTTAGCATGTTGTATATTCTAGCAAAGTGTATATCCTTAATGTTGAAATACATGCTCTTATCACAGCTACTTAAGCAGGTGACCTAGCAGTACGAAATAGTGTAATTCATCTTGTTAATATGAATGCTTGTGAACTGCTCTATTTTTATGTCTGTACCTCAGCGTTATGCTATTGTCTGCTTCAACAAATGTACTCCTTGTAAGTCGCTTTGGATAAAAGCGTCTGCCAAATGTCCTAAATGTAAATGTAGTAAGGATGCACGTCCAGCTGGGAGGAGACCACGGGGCAGACCGAGGTACAGGTGGGATGAGACCACGGGGCAGACCGAGGTACAGGTGGGAGGAGACCACGGGGCAGACCGAGGTACAGGTGGGAGGAGACCACGGGGCAGACCGAGGTACAGGTGGGAGGAGACCACGGGGCAGACCGAGGTACAGGTGGGAGGAGACCACGGGGCAGACCGAGGTACAGGTGGGAGGAGACCACGGGGCAGACCGAGGTACAGGTGGGAGGAGACCACGGGGCAGACCGAGGTACAGGTGGGAGGAGACCACGGGGCAGACCGAGGTACAGGTGGGAGGAGACCACGGGGCAGACCGAGGTACAGGTGGGAGGAGACCACGGGGCAGACCGAGGTACAGGTGGGAGGAGACCACGGGGCAGACCGAGGTACAGGTGGGATGAGACCACGGGGCAGACCGAGGTACAGGTGGGATGAGACCACGGGGCAGACCGAGGTACAGGTGGGATGAGACCACGGGGCAGACCGAGGTACAGGTGGGAGGAGACCACGGGGCAGACCGAGGTACAGGTGGGAGGAGACCACGGGGCAGACCGAGGTACAGGTGGGATGAGACCACGGGGCAGACCGAAGTACAGGTGGGGTGATTACATCTCCACGCTGGCCTGGGAACGCCTCGGGATCCCCCAGTCAGAGCTGGTCCATGTTGCCAGGGAGAGAGAAGTTTAGAGTCCCCTGCTGAAGCTGCTACCTCCGCGACCCGACCAGGGTAAGCGGTAGTCGATGGATGGATGAATATATGTTTATACATTAAACCTCCTCAACAACAGTATTAAAGGCCAGAACACGATAGTGACAAAGGTAAGACGTGGTGGGAGCTTAAGCAACATTCAGAACGTGTCATTTAACACCACCTGAAGAGCTTGTTCCTTTTCCCTTTACTTCAACTGCACCACATGTGGGCGTGTAGGGAATGGAGTGGAGTACATTGGGCTATTTTAACTCATCGGTACACCTACTGTATTGTACACAATTGTGTGTGTGTGTGTTCATGCATGCATATTGGCTTGTGCATATTCTATCTCCCTAATGACTATGTTGGTCATCCATCCGTGGATGACCAACTTCCTTGTAGTTTACAAGCATATTGGCTCGTGCATACAGTGCGCCACACATGCGTCACATACGTCATTGCTGATGTGATGTGATGTGATGACCCAAACAGCTTCCTTGGTGCAACACATTTGCACACACACACACACACATCCAACACACATCCAACGTGGCATAGTGTTAGCTTACACTCCAACGCCGCGTTGGATTACTGCTATCCTGCAGCAACAAGAAGCAGGACAGCAGGCATAACACAGCGACGCTTTGTGAAGGTAGGAAATACTACACGTGTACGATGGTAGATGGTAACTTTCACCAGGCCTTCGCCTTCCCCTCCCCTCCTCTCACCTCTGCGGGCAGAGGAGGGCTCTCGGCCGCGGCTCGGATCTCCACCGCCGAGTCGCTCTGGGTGTCCGTCAGCGGGGCAGCGGGGTCCAGGCGGCGGTCCCACAGCGACAGCTTCTCCCGGAGGAGGACCACCGCCGCGGCGTCTTTGTCTTTGTCCGTCGGGTCCAAGATGGACAGATCCGCCATCATCCTGTTGTTGTTGTATCTTTCTCTCTTTCTTTTGTTTTTGGGAACACCACCACTACTACTACCACTACTACTACTACTGCCCAGTACAGTACATCAACAACGTCAGCAGAGGAAAGTGACTTCCTGTTCCGGGTTTAGTGGGGCGGGTCGTGTTGGTGACGCGTTCGGGTTTCGCGGTGACGTTATTTCTGTAAACATGGACCAAACGGCTTTTTATTGTTCTGCTACTTTGTTATTTTAGAGCTAGACAGTTAAATATTATTATTATTATTATTCTAATATGAATAATAAAAACAACAATAACAACAATATATATGTTATATAAATAACAATATTCGTATTATTAGATGAATAATACTATTTTGTATTAGAAATACGTTATTTGTATTGGTATTGTTGTTCTTATTACTATTATATATCATTTGCTGTATATGTGATATAATACATCTAATATTCATATTCACATCCATCTTCATATTCATATGCAGATCCATGTTAATATTTACATCGATATTAATATTCATATTAGTATTATTAGTATTATTATTAGTATTATTTTTATTATTATCCATGGTTATATTCATATGCATATGAATATGTTGTGAATTATCAATATGTTTGTGTACTGTCTCTGTGGACGTCAGCATGTGCAAGTGTGTTTGATGAGCAACAGACCAAGAGGAAGCAATAACGATAATATTAATAATAATAAATCATATTTATAAGCGCACTTTTAATTTGTGTAGACAAAACTCAAAGTGCTACTATATTACTGCAATAGAGTGAGACTGAACTGAACACACTGCATGCATTTCAGATGGTGGCCTACATTCATGACTGGAGAACATCAATGTGTATGTACTACCTGCTGTATATACATTTATATATATCCTGTTTTTCATAATTGCATACCCCTGATCACTACCTGTTAAATACTTTTATACTTACCTGTATATATATATATATACCTATTATTATGCACATATCTTACACATACTACACATCTTATAACTGTTCTATATACCTAGTAGACTATCTTTTGGCAACTGTAAACTGTAAATGATATATCACCATGCACTTTACTGCAACATTTGCACTCTGGTTAGATGCCAAATTATTTTCGCTGTACTGTACTTGTGCTGTGCCATGACAATACATTTTAATCTAATCTAATCTAATCTAATCATATCCTTCAAATGGACTAACCTAGTATTAGTTTGGTGGCGATTTATTAATTGTCACTGTAACACATGCTGTACAGTACCAACAGGGGGTGCTCTGGGACATACATTTAAATACAGACGATAACATTCCACCAACCGTCAACTTGCCGTTTACATTACACTTCATTACATTCATTGATCAGACCCTTTTGTCCAAAGCAACTTACAATAACTGGATTTAATAGGTAGGCAAGGGAACTACTAGTCACCAGAAATCATAAGTGCATTTTTTTCCTAACAAGCCTCCAAGAGCAGAGGGGCAGCGGTCCTGCCATCAGTGGGGAGTTCATCCCACCGCTGTGGGGCCAGGCCAGAAAAGAGCCTTGACCACATAGCAGGCAGAAGCCCTGAGGCAGCAGAGCGAAGTGGACAGGCAGGGATGTAAGGCTTGAGTCTGGAGGTAGGAAGGAGCTGTTCCTTTCACTGCCCTGACGGCTAGCACCAGGCTCTTGAACTAGATGTGAGCAGCTACAGGGAGCCAGTGTCGAGACAGGAGAAGGGTAGATGTGTGGGAGAACTTGGGGGCGGTTGCACACCAGACGAGCTGCAGCTTTCTAAACATGCTCCTGAGGTCGGATGGCAGACGCCGGGGCGCCAGCAAGGAGGGAGTTGCAGTAGTCCAGACGGGAGATGACAAGAGCCTGGACGAGCACCTGCGCTGCCTTGTCAGAGAGGAAGGGGCCGATTCTCCTGATGTTGTTGAGGAGAAATCTGCAGGAGAACTCCATGCCACTGCCGAGGTGCCCTTGAGCAAGGCACCAGAACCTTACACTGCTCCCCGGGCAGCTGTATGTAAAATAGCTATACTAAGATGGGTTGAATGCAGAGAAACAACTGTGTGTGCACATGTATGTGAACAATAAAGAGGATTCAAGCCTCCAGGTCATCCAGGGTCCCACCCAGGTTCCTCACAGTCCGACCCCAGCTCGGTCTTGTCCAGGTTGAGCTTCATGGTGGTGCATCCACATCCACTACCAGATGTCTAGGCCATTTCTGAAGCAAAACTATGTCGAATATGTTTCTTCAGGTTTTTAAAGGCATGCATGTTGGCTGGCTGTCAAGGTGCATGAGAATGCAGTTCCTCAGCTCAATTGTTGGCACTGAATTTCTTTACCGGGATCCAATGTCTTTGTTTTTTTAACAGTTTGCTGCCCTTTGCCAAAGCAAAGCAGAGCATAAGCTGAGCTTGAGGGACTCCTGTTGGTACAAAACTAAATCGCACGTATTCATTAAAAAATTCCTCTCCAGCGTCTCCGTTATTCCACTCATCTTCGAAGATGAATCTTTCTTTGTCGCTTTTATTTTTCTTAGTGTAATGAAATGTGTGGTGTAGAGAGGGGAAAAAATTGTTAAATTTCCATTTTATGCTGTGATGCAGCAGCAGCCAAGATGAACTAATTGGATTAGAATTTGATGAAGTATTAGCAAGAGATGAAATGTCCCTTTTCCGTTTCATCTTTCCCAAGGCACACTTTATTAACCAAACGTTTCCCCCCGTCTACTTCCTGCTGCTGATAAATATAATAATAATGTTTCATTATTATTATATTTATACGTTTCATGATTATTTCATTGAATTTAATTACCTAAAACTGATTATTTTACCACATAATGGAACGCGATTTTCATGGTTATATTTAAGGTTATATTTAGTCCTCGCCAACAGCAACTATTAGTCACGCTGTCATTAAAAAGTGTATAGGAAGAAGAAGAAGAAGGGCATCACAAATATTGGCCCCAAACCGTGAATAGTGTGTCAAATACTGAACATGAATTTACCTGATCTCCAGTGTTTTATGTAAACCTATTTGCAATACAAATACAACCTCGGCTTCAGGGATCTGGATGCTTGCATGTGATGCTTACAGCATCACAGGTCGCGTCTAATGCACTGGAAGTGCATTAGGGGGGGGGGGGGGGGGTCACTCAGAGTTCAGCGTCACTCGTTTCCTCTCATCCTCTTCTGAGTATTCCGTGTGTTCTTCTTCAGGCCGCGTGCACCGCGGGACAAAAGCTCAAACATCGCGTCTTCTTGATATTAATTGACACGTTCACAATGGAGCCCGCACAGCCCCCCTTTCAACGGAACATGTTGTTCACATCGGACTGAAGAAGAAAGGTCTCTCTCTCTCTGTTTTGAGGAGCCAGAGGAGGAAATTAAATAATACGTACAAACTGTAAAAACCAAGACATATTTATTTATTTATTAGGTCACAGAAAAACAAATGTGCAAAATATGGTGGTGCAGCTGGTGTGGATTTGACAAGGACTTCCCTCCCCAGCTTTTAGAGTTGGACTCGGTTTTTGTTTGCCTATGTATGGGTTTTTTGTGGTCCGCCTACAATTACAATTGCATTCTTCAATTAATAAATAACTGACACATCCACACAGATTCAAACTTTTGCGTTTCTGTGAGAAATCAAAAGTTTGTTGTACACATGTAAAAAGACAGAAAACTAAAAACGGTATATAGCGGTAGTGTAGCAGGAATAGCTAGCCGTTAGCGTGGGGAGGCGGGGCTTTTCTGTCTTCTTTCTGAAAGTGCTTTAAAAACCTTTTAAAAAACATCTACGAATAGCTCAAAACACAGGAAAATACGGGAATCGCTGAGACCATCACCAAGAAACACAAAAAGGGGTCGGGGTATCTTCCCCCCGGAGTCTGCTATTCCCCCCCCACCCCCCCGGAGTCTGCTATCCCCCCCCCCCCCCCCCCACCCCCAGTCTGTTATCCCCCCCCCTGCAGACATTTTCTTGGTAGCGCAGGGAAATGAAAACACACAAAGGCGAGAAACACAAAAGCACACAAAATAACAACTTGGGCAGGTGAAAAAAATGAATAATTCAAAACAAATGCAGAAATATGAACCCACGCCGTGTCATCATCTCCAAACGCCTCCAAACAAAACCAGCAGGGCCCTTGTTCTCACGCTGTGCAAAATGGGGAAAAAACAAAACGGTGTTCATTGTAAAAATATACCCTCCCCCCTCCTCCCCTCCTCCCCCTTCTCCTCCCCCTCCTCCTCCCCTCCTCCCCCCCCCCCCCCTCCTCCCCCTCCTCCTCCCCTCTCAGAACCCTGTGAAAAATGACACACACGCGATCTCAGACAAACACCCACGTCAGGCTCTAGGGAATCTCGGCCCTGGCGAGGAACCAAAACGTGTTTCCCTCCATCCCTCCTATGACAGTTTAATTATTGCTTCTGGTATACTTTGTGTGTGTGTACAACACACACACACACACACACACACACGGCGGGCTCCCCCCCCCCCCCTCGAGTCCATGGAACAAACAAACAAACAAACAAGACCGCAGTTCTTTATTATTGGCGCTGGACGCACACACACATGGTTAGTCCTCCCCGGCCTCCCGTCTCTCTCAGTCGCGAGTCGAGCTTTGTTGGTCCGGGGGGGCGGCGAACAGGCCGCCGCCGCCCGCCGCCGCCGCCGCCGAACAGGCCGCCGCCGCCGCTACGATCGACGGAATGAGCTCCGCAAGGTCCACGCGTCCGTCCGAGGTCGGCCACCGTGCAAGCGGAAAGAAAATAAAGAAAAAGGAAAAATCGCTGAGCGTCAATTATGGAAACGCCGACTCATCACATGAGGACGTGGCGTTCTCTCTTCATGTACATGGATTGTTTTTTCCCAACGCTTTCGGCTGCCCCCCCCCCCCCCCCCCCCCCCATGGAGCGGATCGAGTCGGATTTATCGGCCGACGCGGTGGCGACGCCTCCATTTTAAGCGGGGGGTGGGGGGGTGGGGGGGGTGGGGACACCGAGACGGCGCTCAGCCGCGGCAGTCGGCGCCCTCCAGGCTATCGGGGATGGGCAGGCCCGACAGCACGGTCAGACAGCGGTTCCACACGTTGAACACGGGGCACACGGGCTGCGTGAAGTCGGTCCGGAAGGTGTGCAGGTGCTGCGCCGCCACCGCGTCGTAGAAGGAGAGGGCGCCGCCGTCGTAGTCCAGCAGCACGCCCAAGCGCCGCAGGTGCACGGGCGGCGGCTCCACCGGATGCTCCTTGGCGGCGTGGCGGGCCACCCAGGAGCCGCTGCAGCGCGACAGCACCCAGGAGGCCGAGTTCTTGCCCACCCACTCGTGCTTGGGCGCCGACTTGTAGGCCACGCCCACCGCGAACCTGGAGAGAGAGAGAGAGAGAGGGGGAGAGAGGGCAGCAAGGTGGGGGGGGAGAGGGAGGGGGGTGGGGAGATGAGAGAGGGTGAGTGGCAGGAGATAGAGGAGATAGGGGAGATAGAGCAAAGAGGGTGAGTGGCAGAGAGATAGAGGGAGATAGAGAGAGAGAGAGAGAGAGAGAGAGAGAGAGAGAGAGAGAGAGAGAGAGAGAGAGAGAGAGACAGAGACAGAGAATGGGAGAAGGAGATACACAGAAACAGAAGACAGACAAAGTGAGACTACAGTCGACCTCTCGTCTCATCTGCACGTGGTGCTTGTTGATCTGACCCTTTCTCCTCCCCCCCCCCCCCCCCCCCCCCCATTCTGAAAGGCGTGGTCCCCGACAATTGGGCCCCCGGCCTCCATCCTCACCACGAGCTCCCGCCGATCAGCGCCTCCCAGTAATGGCGGCCGCTGTCGATGTACACGTTCCCCGTCACGCCGTAGTTCCCCTGGCTGGTGAAGCGGTCCTGGCTCTGGCTCTTCTTGGACGAGGTCTCCTCCCTCTCCACCGTCAGGTTGTCGTGGGACACCTTCAGCTTCCGGTGGGCCGACTTGGGGTCCAGCTTGAAGGGTTGGCCTGGGGGGGGGGGAGGAAGAACACCGGGGTTTCAAAAAAACCACCGAAAAGGGAAGAGAAACAACCTTTTTTCGGATGGTTCCATGTAGACGTTTTGCTCACTTTTCACTACACAGTGCAGTATTTTCGCCATTTTTGTTTGTGCTGTCCGTTTGTCTCGTGAGAATTATTATCCCCTATATATATATAGTACACTCATCGTATCCCACAATGCGTCGTGAAAAGTAGTGTACAACCGACGGTCACTAACCGTGTGTATATCCCATCATGCATTGCGCTGAAAGAAAGTCGGACCGATGTCCACTGATAGATCTGGTACGTTTTATTATGAGACAGCAATGACGTCATTAACGGAGACTCCAGTAGTGTCTTGACTATATAGTCCTCTACATTGAACTACTAGAGGGAGTAGGGAGTAGGGAATGAGGGAAGGATTTCACTATATAGTCCTCTACATTGAACTACTAGAGAGGGAGTAGGGAACGAGGGAATGAGGGAAGGATTTCACTATATAGTCCTCTACATTGAACTACTAGAGAGGGAGTAGGGAGTAGGGAATGAGGGAAGGATTTCACTATATAGTCCTCTACATTGAACTACTAGAGAGGGAGTAGGGAGTAGGGAATGAGGGAAGGATTTCACTATATAGTCCTCTACATTGAACTACTAGAGAGGGAGTAGGGAATGAGGGAAGGATTTCACTATATAGTCCTCTACATTGAACTACTAGAGAGGGAGTAGGGAATGAGGGAAGGATTTCACTATATAGTCCTCTACATTGAACTACTAGAGAGGGAGTAGGGAATGAGGGAAGGATTTCACTATATAGTCCTCTACATTGAACTACTAGAGAGGGAGTAGGGAATGAGGGAAGGATTTCACTATATAGTCCTCTACATTGAACTACTAGAGAGGGAGTAGGGTGTAGGAATAAGGGAAGGATTTCACTATATAGTCCTCTACATTGAACTACTAGGAGGGAGTAGGGAATGAGGGAAGGATTTCACTATATAGTCCTCTACATTGAACTACTAGAGAGGGAGTAGGGAATGAGGGAAGGATTTCACTATATAGTCCTCTACATTGAACTACTAGAGAGGGAGTAGGGTGTAGGGAATGAGGGAAGGATTTCACTATATAGTCCTCTACATTGAACTACTAGGGAGGGAGTAGGGAATGAGGGAAGGATTTCACTATATAGTCCTCTACATTGAACTACAGGAGAGGGAGCAGGGAGAAGGGAATGGATTTCAGACATTTCAGCCGTTGTCCCAGGAGGAGGACATTGCTACGTTTTTTTTGCTGCGGCTGCAGGGGCCTCGCAAACCGGAAGCACTTTATCCTCATGGTCACAACAATAAAATAACAGAATAACATAAATCAGGAATAACTGCGGCGCGGAAGCTCGAAGGGTGGCGTGCGCGCTTTGTAACTCGTTTAACCGAAATGAGTTTCTTCCCCACGTGCGCGCACAAGCCTTCCTAACTTTATTCGTTACTCCCGGGACGTGATTACTGCCCTCTCGGAGTGTGATGTCCCGTCTCTGCGAGGTTGATTGTGTTGATTGTGCAGAAGTAGTGTCATCGCACGAGTACAACGGAAAATTGTGTGGCAATCTTGGCGGTGTACTATTTACACACGTGGATGAATAAAGAGCATCATATCATATATATATATATATATATATATATATATATATATATAGCTTTAACGTATGCGGTATATATAAATATATATATATATTTATTTATATATTATATATATATTTATATAAATATATATATATATTTATATATACCGCATACGTTAAAGTGGGCCCACAGGGGGGTGGGGGTCTTGTACTTGTACGTGGACTTGTGGATGGAACTCACTGTTGGTCTTCAGCTTGCTGGGTTCGCTGCTCCGGCTGCCAGCCTGGTTGATGGCCTTGACGATGAACATGTACCGGGTACCGCACTGGAGGCCGTGGACGGTGTAGTGGTTCTGCTTGATGTTGGGCACGATCATCCAGCTGTCGGCCGAGTTACACAGACCTGGAGCCCGTGGGAAAACGCAGGGAGGAACGTGAACACGCAACCCGCCTTTTGGTTCCCCACCGCAGGTTTTCAGGTGTGTATTTAGATAGAGGACAGTTAATCTATAGATAAACATATGATTAACTCCGCCATCGAAGATGGGAGGAGGTTATGTTTGTTGGTTTGGTTTCGGTTTTGTCTGTTTTTCTGTCTGTTTGTCTGTTAGCAAGATAACTCAATAAATGATGTACATAGTAATTGGACAGAACTTAGTGGTTGGATTACTTATGGCCCAACAGTTGATTAGATCTTGGGATCAAGGGGACTTTGTGCTGTGGCGGAGGTGTGCGCTCTACTGAGGGCCATGTCGTTTGTTATCTAACAATATGGGATAGTACATCACTGAAGAAAGTATAAGCTAGATATGGATATATACACGTCTAGGCATTTGGGTTCATTCAAGGAAATTCAGACTCTGAGCTGCCAGAAAATATCGGAAAAAAATCAATGAGGTCGGGGTCCTTCCCTCCGTCACTTACTGATGACGGTGGCCATGCTGGTGAAGATGGCGTACTGCAGCTCGTAGGAGACCACGGAGAACTCGTCGTCGGACGTCCAGTGTACGGTGATGGTGTCGTAGGACGCCGTGCACAGCTCCTCCCGGATGGCCGGCGGGGGCGGCGCTACCAAACCAGACGCGAGAAACTAAGGGTCAACCCTTCTAACACCTAGCAGTGTCTGAAAAGCAGAAGAGCTTACAGTGTGTGTTTATTTGCTTTTGCTTATTGGCTCTGGGTGTCTATTGGCTTAACGGTTTGTCATGGTAGCCCCTGTTTGATGTACTTATTGTGTAATATCTAGGGAGCCCTAACTTATTGTACTTTTACCTGAGCACTGGTTCTGCTCTGAGGAGGCTTGTTAGGAAGGAAATGCACTTCTGGTAACTAGTAGTTATCTTGCCTACCCGTTGAACGACTGTAGTGTGTAGTTACTGGCTAGTAACTACACTAACTACTAACTAAACTACATGCAGCCTCACCGAGCCTGAATCAGACTGATCACTCTTTGGCTGGTGAGGCTGCACACACCTGTGGGTCATTGTTTATCAAGGCCCACGGTTAAACCATCGAACACCACACACACTCGAGGAAGAGCTCTAGCTCTATGTACCTCTATGCTCTATGTGCTCTGCTCTATGCTCATCTGCTCTGTCACAATGATTCCAAAAACCGGATTCCTCATCACCCTGTGTTACTACTTAGGGAGGAGCCCTCAAGAAGCCATTTGATTGGCTTGTGGCAGCTTTGACTGTCATTATCATACGCGACAAAAGGACAAAGGACTAGTAATGTAATGTATCCTATGCATGTCATTGAAGACCAGGTAAGCATCTCGCCTCAAGAACGCCAACAAATAAAATGAAGACACTGGGGTTCAAACCCGGGAACCCTTCAGCAAGGTGTCGCTATTCCGAACCACGACCCTATCCTGCCTCTCGTATCAAACTCTACTATTTATATCAACATTTTAAAGACCTGAACGATGCCAATACATGAAACGCCATTGAGTCATCTCAGCTACCAAACCCTCTCGGTTAAGAAAAGACATGAGAAAAACATATTTTTCTTTTCAAATATCTTTCAACAGGGGGATATCAAATATCCACTAGAGAGAAGTGCACACCAGTTCAAGTGCCTACGTTTCTGGAATGTGCCGATGTGATTTAAAGGGCCAAAATAAAACAATTCCTCAATGGGTCTCATCGCACTGCTCTCCACATGAAGGCTCCCCCTCACCCGTCAGATAATCCAGGCTCTCCAGCATCTTCTTCTCCCTGCTGAAATCCAGGGCGAACGTATCAAAGGTGTCATTCAGGTTGATTTCTGGAATCAGGATTTGAGAGGAGGCGGTTGCCATGGACACTCTGTGAAGCAGCAAGAGAGAGAAAGACAGAGAGAGACAGAGAGAGAGAGAGACAAAGAGAGAGCGAGGAGAGAGAAAGAGGAGAGAGATTGAGAGCGAGGAGAGAGACAGAGAGAGACAAAGAAGAGATAGAAAGAGATAGAGAGAGAGAGAGATAGAGAGATAGAGAGAGAGAGAGATAGAGAGAGAGAGAGCATTGTGCATTTCATGAGCTGCCAGTGTGTCCCATTGATTCCATTGATTCTATTTGATTTACCATTGATTTGAGAGAGAGAGAGAGAGAGAGAGAGAGAGAGAGAGAGAGAGAGAGAAGAGAGAGAGAGAGGAGAGAGAGAGAGAGAGAGAGAGAGAGAGAGAGAGAGAGAGAGAGAGAGAGAGAGCATTGTGCATTTCATGAGCTGCCAGTGTGTTCCATTGATTTATTTCACAATAAAACGGTTTCCCTTGTACCTTTCACAGATGTTCTTTGCCGTTTGCAGGAAGCGTGCGTGGTCTGTCTCCTTCAGCGTCTGGTCGGCCTGAGTGATGAGAGAGGAGGACCTCTCAACGCACTGCTTGCAGCTGGTGATCTGCTGGGCGAGTTTCCTCATCCGCACAGACTGGAGGCACAAAGACAGAGAGAAGGAAAGCAAAAGAAGAAAGAAAGAAAGAAAGAAAGAAAGAAAGAAAGAAAGAAGAAAGAAAGAAAGAAGAAAGAAAGAAGAAGAAAGAAAGAAAGAAAGAAAGAAAGAGAGAGAGAGAGAGAGAGAGAGAGAGAGAGAGAGAGAGAGAGAGAGAGAGAGAGAGAGAGAGAGAGAGAAAGTTAGAGAGAGAGAGAGAGAGAGAGAGAGAGAGAGTTAGAGAGAGAGAGAGAGAGAGAGAGAGAGAAGCAAAGACAGAAAGAGAAAAAGATTTAATGATGCTACCACCAAAATAACTTTATTTTTCACATCTGCCGCTTTTTTTTTCTTCTTCTTCTTCTTCTTTCAGTTCCAACCGACAAATGTCAAACGTATTTCTGCACACGACGCCATCGCCGGGTGCCGCCGGTTTTTCCCTCACATTCTAGTGCACCGAGCACAGAGACTTGATTGTGGATGCGGGCCGCGGAGCCGCTGTGAGCCTGTGCGGAGTGAGCTCCTAAACCCGAGGTCTGCCCTTTACAATAGCCTGGTAACAAGAACCACTTATCCCCTTCCCTCGGGGGAAAGAGCAGGGCAGGAGGGGAGGAGGGGAGGAGGGGAGGAGGGGAGGAGGGGAGGAGGGGAGGAGGGGAGGAGGGGAGGAGGGCTGAGAGAGTGGGAGAAAAGCCTGCCCCCATCAGTACATGAGAGCAGAAATATGCACACTAGGTCTAGAAGAATGTGACAGGAGGCACGGGGTGAGGAAGGAAGCCGATGGAGAGAGGGAGAGAGAGGGGGAGAGAGGGAGAGAGAGAGAGAGGGAGAGGGGGGAGAGAGAGAGAGAGAGAGAGAGAGAGAGAGAGAGGAGAGAGAGAGAGAGAGAGAGAGAGAGAGAGAGAGAGAGAGAGAGAGAGAGAGAGAGAGAGAAAGACAGAGAAAGGAAGGTGTGAGTGAGAGCGTGAGATACCAAGGGGAGAGCGAGAGAGAGCGAGAGAGGAAGTAGAGCGAGAGAGCGAAAGGGAAGTGACAGGACGCAGAGGCTGACCTCGCTGCTGCCACTCACCGGACCCCAGCACGCCCTGGCCTCCATAACGGTGTACACCGCCGGCGCAAGGAAGGGAAACCATTCGGCGGGAGGAAAAGCACATTTCCCCGCTCTGCGCGCGACGCCGTGCCAAGTGGGCTGTGTTATTGTGAGCCCAGAACAAAGAGGGGGAAGAGAGAGAGAGAGAGAGAGAGAGAGAGAGAGAGAGAGAGAGAGAGAGAGAGAGAGAGAGAGAGAGAGAGAGAGAGAGAGAGAGAGAGAGTTGGAGAGAGAGAGAGAGAGAGAGAGAGAGATAGAGAGAAAGAGAGAGAGAGAGAGAGAGAGAGAGAGAGAGAGAGAGAGAGAGAGAGAAAGAGTGAGAGAAAATGCAATTAGCTGCGTGTGGGCTTCACAAAGTGTTGCTGTGGAAAGCCGTTTGGTTGACATTACTCCAGTTGTCGTCGGGCAGACGAAGACCCAGAAACAAACACAACTAAACACAAATAAGTCATGTTGGAAGAGCAGCGGACTGACGCCCGAGCAATTAGCGCCGCGCATAACGAGGACTGTCATCGTTAACTTAACCCACACACACACCCCACACACACACACACACTTTCTTCGTCTTTTCTTTCTCTTTTCTTTTCTTTGTCTTTTCTTCCCCAGGCGGAATGGATTCGACCGCTTCAGAGCGTTTAGAACGTCATAAATAATAGCCGCCGCCGCCGAGGGATACAGACGACGCGATTGATCGGCTAATCGTTTCGGGGGGGCGGGGGGGGGGGGGGGGGGGGGATAAAGCGTGACGTTTTCTGAGGTCGTTCCACGCTACCTGTGTTCGTCTCTCTCTCTCTCTCTCTCTCTCTCTCTCTCTCTCTTCTCTCTCTCTCTCTCTCTCTCTCTCTCTCTCTCTCTCTCTCTCTCTCTCTCTCTCTGAGCCGTGATGACGTCCTTAGGATGAAGGATTTCACGGAGGCCGAGGTCAGGCCTGACAGGTCTGCACCTCACACCCCCACACCCCCCCTCCCAAACACACACCCCCGCCTCCCACACACACACCCCCCACCACCACCGCCACCTCTACACATCCCACACACACATATACCCCCCTCTCCCCCCCCCCCCCACCACCTCCACCTCCCACACAACACACACACACCCCACCGCCGCCACCCACCCCCACCTCCAAAACACACCCTCACACCCCCCCCGACCCCCTCACCCCCCCTCACACACACACACCCCTACCTCCCACACACACACCTCTACCCCACCCTACACCCCCACCCCCCCCCCCTCACGCACGGCCACTCATTGGCCATCGAGTCACGTCTCCCCGCAGCCGTGAACATTTGGGGAAGGGAATTAAACCCTGTGGAATGACGAAGGACAGCGGGAACGGCGGGAATACATCACCGCTGCAACACAACCCCCACAGAAAACGTCGCGATCGCTTCGCATTCGGGCGCCAGACATGCCGTTAGTGGGTGTGTTGGGGGGGGGGGGGGGGAGGAGGTGGTTTGGATGATGGGGCGGTAGGGGGGAGAAGGGGCGTGTACCTTCCCCTCCTTGATCTTGGTGGCGATGATTTGCCTCCTCTGCTGGACGAGGTCGATCAGCAGGTCGCACTCTTCCATCAGCTTGTGCTCCTGCCGCGAGGCGTTCCCCTGCACCACACACACACACACACACACACACACACACACACACACACACCACACACACACACACACACACACACACACACACACACACACACACACACAAGAGTACGCCCGGGGGGGTCAGAGGTCAGAGGGCAAGGCCACGACGGCAGGACACGCGTGGCGTCGCTGTCGTGGTCGTCCCTGTCATGTTTTCTAAGACAGCGTGTTAGCGGGCTACAGCTACACACACACACACACACACACACACACACACACACACACGCACACACACACGGCGGGGTTTCAGGTTCCTCAGCGTCAGCCATGGCAGGCAGATGGCGTGGGTGTGTGCGTATTGCGTATAATTATGTCGTAAAACAACATAATGTCAGAACATTACCATAAACCCCGAGATTTAACGCTCCCCCCCGGGATTAGCGGGGCCACAGAGGAGATTCATTTTTTTTTATTCCGACTTCGATTTTTCATTTTCACCGTTTTTACGTTTTTAATTGGTGGGCTGGGGTGGAGGTGGCGGTGCTGTGCTGTGTGTTCGATCGCCTTAAAGGATCACTTCTGGATAACACCGACCCGAGCGTGTGTCCTTGAGGAGACACTTGACCCCCCCCCCCCCCCGAGTGATCGACATGTGTTTGTGTGTGTGCGTGTGTGTGTGTGTGCGTGTGTGTGTGTGTGTGCGCGTGTGTGGCTGCGTGCGTGCGTGCTGTGTCTGTGTTGTGAAGCAGGGCGAGGGCCGGTAGATCTACTCAGACAGATTGCGACTGAGTCTTTTTCGGAGGAGATTTCTCATCTTGCATCGACGTTAGGCTTTTTAATTAATTTTGAGCATTTTAATTAAAACGGACGTTTGTTCAACGACACGTGAATAGAAGTTTGAGTAGGGTAAGCTCTGTATGAGTGTATTGTGGTGACACTTTTGAGAGGAGGTACGGCTCCTCTGAGAGTCCAACCCAGGAACTTTCTGTTTAGAGTTAGCGGGGTGCTAGTTGTACCGGTTCCTTAGCCGTTGTGTGATATGAATACCCTCGTCGTTAGAACGTTGTACTGCTGTAACCCTTGACTACCGCCGCTGTATTATCGCTCATGATGGAAAGTAAACGTTTCTCGTTTCTACGCACTCAACCACAATGTTAACAAAAACCACAAATTTGATGAGAATCTAAATTTTGTACGTGGGCAGAATGCGCTTCCGCTGAAATATCGCATTCTGCCCACGTACAAAATTAACCTAGCCTAACAGTCGAAGTGAATTTGAAGCGAAAACAAACTAAAACTAAAAAAGGAAATGCGAATTAGTCAGAGATTGACGGATATCGCGCGGGTGACATAAGCCATGTGTTGGGGTCATAGGAACGCTTGAGAAGAAGCCCACAGCGTGAGTCGCGTGAGTTCAAAGTTCGCTACGTCAGAATTGATTCGGCAAAGTGGTTTCCATCTCTCCGCTTTTGCGAATGAACTCGATTCGAATCAGTCAAAAACCTAATCAAGCGAGCGTATCAACTTTTAATGCGAATCAGAGGAAGTCGATTCAAATCCAATCAACATTTTCTAATGCGATACTATAAAATGCGAATCTTAATATGGTGATGGAAACCCGACTACAGAGGAGTGTCTTCAGTGTCCGGCGGTCCGTGACACAAAACAAGACCTTCCAAGGCGTTCCAAGGAGGAAACCTGGGGGAAAAGAAGAGAAGAAGGCCCGGTAGGCCTGTATACCTCCACGTGTTGGCAGGTCTGGATCAGTTTCCCCATCACGGTCTCCAGCTCGTTGGTCCTCTTGATCAAGTGGCCCAGGTTGGAGTTCAAGACGTGCTGCGGAAACCACACAAACACACAAGCAGAACCGGCACAGAAGGTTCATTTCACGACCAGCGAATCGGCGTAATTTTTGGCATCCATGCCTCAGTGGATAACACCCCCCCCCCCCACCACCCACCTCCCTCCCCCGGTTCCCGAACAGCAATACATTGGCAGGGCATAGGCTGGTCCCTCACCTGGTGAGCCAAACCTGGCGCCATCGCAGAGGCCTCAGCCT
>CM051015.1:21988609-21991109 GCA_027704905.1 Muraenolepis orangiensis | reverse complement strand
ATTTTTTCCGTATAATAACAATAATAATAATAATAATAATAATAATATTAATAATAATGGTGCTATTTAAAACGACTCCGACGGTGAACTTTAAACACGGGGTTTGACAAAAACGTTGTTATTTTTAAAGCTCAAATTCTTTAACTCGGTTTGACAAAAACGGTGGTGGGGTGGAATTCAAGTGAAAATTGACAGTGAAACTATAACCGGTTGACTTGGATTAGCTGAACGTTGTTCTTAGGCGGTTGGCCGTCGGCCCGCCAATTCAACTGTGGCGGGTTTGAAGAAAAACATCGTGGCCCAACGAAAACAGAATGTACAGCCGGGTTTCATATCACAGGTCTTCACAGTTGACGCGTTGGACCTGCCTGCCTGGTCTTAGGCGTGTGGCGGGTCCTTCTCCTCCCCTCCCTCCTCTCCCCTCCACTCCCTCCACTCCCTCCCTCCCCTCTCCTTCCCTCCCTCCCCTCCCCTCCCTCCCTCCCTCCTCTGTCCCCTCCCCTCCCTCCCCTCCCTCCCCTCCCTCCCTCCCTCCCTCCCTCCCTCTGTCCCCTCCCCTCACTCCCCTCCCCTCCCTCCCCTCCCTCCCTTCCCCTCCTCCTCCCCTCCCTCCCCTCCCCTCTCTCCGCTCTCTCTCCCCTGCCTCCCCTCCCCTCCCCTCCCTCTCCCTCTCCCTCTCCCTCTCCCTCTCCCTCTCCCTCTCCCTCTCCCTCTCCCTCCCCTCGTCTCCCTACCTGGCTGGCGGGCTGGCGTCCAGCAGACCAGATCAGCTGGCCTGTGATAGCGGCAGCCACCACGCCATTGAAACACATATGAGCAGTGGCTACTCGTAAAACTAGTCAAATGTATGACAATAGCCTTCGAATGGCAACGAGACAGTCAGTCACACAAGTTGTCAGACTCTCTGCCAGTTCCATTTCCTTCGTGTCCCCGACATTGTCAGGGAAACAAAGCAAATCAAAGCCTGCACCTGCAGTAGTAGATGTGGTGACAGCTGGATGCCACAACATCTTTGGCAGATATTCAAGAGAATTCACAATTAAGAACAACAACATCAAAACTATCATCTATAAAAGTATGCCTCTCTCGTTGAATGCCTCTCTCGCATATTACTGAAGTTAAAGTCACTAATGGCACTTCAAATAAACATTGCTAAGAAGGCTACAAATATACATAATTCTTTGCAAGGCCAAAACCTTCATAGCTTTAATAACTTTAGGGGAATATTTGGACAGAATCGCACAATGACACAGAATCGCACAGTGGCTGTGCGAAAAATGTACTTTAGGCTGTAGCGATGAGTAGGTAGCTTAGCGACAAGAACAAGAAGAAGAAGAACAAGGCGTTAGGTGAGGATCTGCCTCTCCACACACACAGAGTTCTGCTTATCACAACAGAGAGAGAGACTCTACCTGACTGCAGCTATACACTGACAATTCCCCACTCTCAGTGCGAGTGTGACATCCACCCTCTGCTTACCACGCAGTCAGCCAGTCAGTCAGCCAGTCAGTCAGTCAGCCAGCCAGCCAGCCAGCCAGGCAGCAAGTCAGTCCTCTGTAGTCTTTAAAGGCATTTGAGCACAGAACTACAGAGTCTCGGGAAGGCAGTTTGCACTAAAAAAAAGAAAGCACAAGCAATGTGAAACAGAAGCCTTTCCTCTCTCTGTCTCTCTGTCTCTCTCTCTGTCTCTCTCTTTATCTCTCTCTCTCTCTCTCTCTCTCTCTCTCTCTCTCTCTCTCTCTCTCTCTCTCTCTCTCTCTCTCTCTCTCTCTCTCTCTCTCTCTCTCTCTCTCTCTCTCTCTCTCTCTCTCTCTCTCCCCCCACCCGATTCCCTCCCGCCCTCCCCTCCACCTTCCTCGCGCTGGAGTCTCTCGCTCCTTGGGTCTCACCCATCTTATCTCATGAATTTTTCCTCACACAGCAACTTCTCCTCTAATCCTCGTCCTCTAAAGGAAGCAGGAGGCTGGGCTCCTCCGAGTGGCCAGGGCAGCTGGAGACCTCTTCTCAAGCCGCTTCTCGCTCTCGCTGTCCTCTCTCTCTCTCTCTCTCTCTCTCTCTCTCTCTCTCTCTCTCTCTCTCTCTCTCTCTCTCTCTCTCTCTCTCTCTCTCTCTCTCTCTCTCTCTCTCTCTCTCTCTCTCTCTCTCTCTCTTCTTTCTCCTCTCTCTCTTCTTTCTCTTCTTTCTCTCCTCTTTCTCTTCTTTCTCTCCTCTCTCTCTTATTTTCCCTTCCTCTCTCTCTCTCTCTCTCTCTCTCTCTCTCTCTCTCTCTCTCTCTCTCTCTCTCTCTCTCTCTTCTCTCTCTCTCTCTCTCCTCTCTCTCTCTCTCTCTCTCTCTCTCTCCTCCTCTCTCTCTCTCTCTCTCTCTCTCTCTCTCTCTCTCTCTCTCTCTCTCTCTCTCTCTCTCTCTCTCTCTCTCTCTCTCTCTCTCTCTCTCTCTCTCTCTCTCTCTCTCTCTCTCTCTCTCCTCTTTGTGTATTTCCCTTGGCTGGGGGATCGTTAG
>CM051015.1:21946109-21971109 GCA_027704905.1 Muraenolepis orangiensis | reverse complement strand
AGAGAGAGAGAGAGAGAGAGAGAGAGAGAGAGAGGAGAGAGAGAGAGAGAGAGAGAGAGAGAGAGGGGAGAGAGGAGAGAGGAGAGCGAGAGAGAGAGAGAGAGAGAGAGAGGGGAGAGAGGAGAGAGGAGAGCGAGAGAGAGAGAGAGAGAGAGAGAGAAAGAGAGAGAGAGAGAGAGAAGAGAGAATATAGTGTGGAACAACCAACCAACCCCTTCCTCGAGGTGAGCAGCGGGGTAGGGCTGCAGAGCCGGAGACCAGCCACTGCGTGTTGCTGGACGTTAGGTTTGACATTCGACCCTGCCTCTCCCCGGGCTGCTCCTGACGCCAGCGCCTGAACCCAGACACGACCCCCCCCCCCCCCCCCTCTCTCTCCTCTCTCTCTCTCTCTCTCTCTCTCTCTCTCTCTTCTCTCTCCTCTCTCTCTCTCTCTCTCTCGTGCCACCACAGCCGTGGATCATCTTGCGTCTTGTCTGCACGGCGGCCAGATAAGATACATTCATTGAGTCTGACTGTTGGCATTTGTAGAGGAGGTAGATCCATCTACCTAAATGTTTCCTCCTTGTGTGTTTGTTTCTCCTCTCTCTCTCTCTCTCTCTCTCTCTCTCTCTCTCTCTATCTCTCTCTCTCTCTCTCTCTCTCTCTCTCTCTCTCCTCCTCCCCCCCCCCCCCCCCCCCCCCCCCCCCCCTCTCTCTCTCTCTCTCTCTCTCGCTCGCTCCCAGAGCTATTTATTCCTATAAGCGGTCACAGCGTTATTATAACGCTGAGTACATGTAAGTAAAGGCGGCCCAGCAGATGGAGAGACAGGGGAAGTAAACATGAAGTGTGGCGAGGTCCCTAGTAAACACATCCAGACACCCTGTGAGAGAGAGAGAGAGAGAGAGAGAGAGAGAGGAGAGAGAGAGAGAGAGAGCAGCCGGGGCCCAGGCAGCTGTGGAGCCAGACGCGGCCCACGCGGCTTTCGACCACATTTCTCAGCGTTGAGGAAATCCCCCGGTTTTTCCGTTGAGAGGCAAAGCGAGAGAGAGCAGAGAGAGAGAGAGAGAGACAGAGAGAGGAGAGAGAGAGAGAGAGAGAGAGAGAGAGAGAGAGAGAGAGAGAGAGAGAGAGAGAGAGAGAGAGGAGAGAGAGAGAGAGAGCGCGGTGTTCTTTCAAAAGCGCCCTTGTGTCGAGGTGTGACACTTAATAAGGTCACCATTTGGCCACGTACACCATACTACCCAAACTTTACTATTGGATAGACTTTATTTGTCTAGGGTCTATTACTTTTGATGACCGTAATGTAAGTAGGCTAACAATTTTTCCTTTCTTTTCTAAAAACGGGACTCTGAACTATCATTGCGAAAATATGGTTGAAATGGAAACCAAATGTCACCGGACCATAACACTGAACCGAAAGGGAAAAGGCAGGCAACTGTAGTCGTATGCTGCCCCCTTGTGGCCGATACAGTCACTTGATGTTAATGTAATCCATTTGTTACAGCTAAGGCCTACGTGGATTCTCACCTAAACACAGTAAACCCTTCACAATACACATTAACCAAAGATATTGTTTATAACGTCATATTACGCATGTTAACAGTCTGGCGGTATACGGGCTTATTTCTCCAAATGGGATCCTGCGCTATGAAAGTGTTGTTTTACCAGGACAGTCAGTGTCAGTATGTATATATATATATATACTATATACATATACATACCTTCTGGAGTAAATAATAATAATGTTGCCTGTTAATGCCCCTGGAAATATGGCCTATAAAGTGGAGGCTATATATTATATAGTCTCCACTTTATAGGCCATATTTCCAGGGCAACAGGCGGGTGAGGTCTGGACAGGGTGAGGAGACGCGTGGGGCTGGTCTCCATGACGACCGCACGTACTTCTCTTCAGTTCCGAGAGGCGGCAGCGCGACAGCTGCTGCGCTTCCTACTGGATTCTTTTACTGTCGAGACACAATAAAGTTTAATGGAGTCAAGGAGGAAGAGGAGGAGGAGGAGGAGGTGGAGGTGGAGGTGGAGGAGGAGGGTGGACGAGGGTGGAGGAGGGTGGAGGATGAGGAGGAGGAGGATGAAGTGGAGGATGAGGAGGAGGAGGAGGAGGAGGGTGGAGGATGAGGTGGAGGAGAGAGGAGGAGGAGGAGGAGGAGGAGGAGGAGGAGGAGGAGGAGGAGGAGGAGGGTGGAGGATGTGGAGGATGAGGAGGAGGAGGAGGAGGAGGAGGGTGGAGAATGAGAAGGAGGATGAGGTGGAGGAGGAGGAGGGTGGAGGAGGAAGAGTAGGAGGAGGGTGGAGGATGAGGAGGAGTAGGAGGATGAGGTGGAGGAGGGTGGAGGATGAGGAGGAGGAGCAGGAGGATGAGGAGGAGGAGGAGGAGGAGGAGGAGGAGGAGGAGGAGGAGGGTGGAAGATGAGGAGGAGGATGGGGTGGAGGAGGAGGAGGAGGATGAGGTGGAGGAGGAGGAGGAGGAGGAGGAGGAGGAGGAGGAGGAGGAGGAGGAGGAGGAGGAGGAGGAGCGGGTGGAGGATGAGGAGGAGGAGGATGAGGAGGGTGGAAGATGAGGAGGAGGAGGAGGAGGAGGAGGAGAAGGAGGAGGTGGAGGAGGAGGAGGATGAGGAGGGTGGAGGAGGGTGGAGGAGGATGAGGAGGAGGAGGTGGAGGTGGAGGAGGAGGAGGAGGAGGATGAGGTGGAGGGAGGAGGAGGAGGAGGAGGGTGGTGAATGAGAAGGAGGATGAGGTGGAGGAGGGTGGAGGAGGAGGAGGGTGAAGGAGGAAGAGTAGGAGGAGGGTGGAGGATGAGGAGGAGTAGGAGGATGAGGTGGAGGAGGGTGGAGGAGGAGGAGGAGGAGGAGGAGGAGGAGGAGGAGGAGGAGGAGGAGGAGGAGGGTGGAGGATGTGGAGGATGAGGAGGAGGAGGAGGAGGAGGAGGGTGGAGAATGAGAAGGAGGATGAGGTGGAGGAGGAGGAGGGTGGAGGAGGAAGAGTAGGAGGAGGGTGGAGGATGAGGAGGAGTAGGAGGATGAGGTGGAGGAGGGTGGAGGATGAGGAGGAGGAGGAGGAGGAGGAGGGTGGAAGATGAGGAGGAGGATGAGGTGGAGGAGGAGGAGGAGGAGGAGGAGGAGGAGGAGGAGGAGGAGGATGAGGAGGGTGGAGATGAGGAGGAGGAGGAGGAGGAGAAGGAGGAGGATGAGGTGGAGGAGGAGGAGGAGGAGGAGGATGAGGAGGGTGGAGGAGGGTGGAGGAGGATGAGGAGGAGGAGGAGGAGGGTGGAGGATGAGGAGGAGGAGGAGGAGATGAGGTGGAGGGAGGAGGAGGAGGAGGAGGAGGAGGAGGAGGAGGAGGAGGAGGAGGGTGGTGAATGAGAAGGAGGATGAGGTGGAGGAGGGTGGAGGAGGAGGAGGGTGGAGGAGGATGAGGTGGAGGAGGGTGGAGGATGAGGAGGAGGAGGAGGAGGAGGAGGAGGAGGAGGAGGAGGAGGGTGGAGAATGAGGAGGATGAGGTGGAGGAGGGTGGAGGGTGGAGGAGGAGGAGGAGGGTGGAGGGTGGAGGATGGGAGGAGGAGGAGGGGGTGGAGGATGAGGAGGAGGAGGAGGGGGTGGAGGATGAGGAGGAGAGGTGGAGGAGGAGGAGGAGGAGGAGGGTGGAGGAGGAGGAGGATGAGGTGGAGGAGGGTGGAGGAGGAGGAGGAGGAGGAGGAGGAGGAGGAGGAGGAGGAGGAGGGTGGAGGATGAGGAGGAGGATGAGGTGGAGGAGGGTGGAGGAGGAGGAGGGTGAAGGAGGAAGAGTAGGAGGAGGGTGGAGGATGAGGAGGAGGAGGAGGATGAGGAGGAGGATGAGGAGGAGGGTGGAGGATGAGGAGGATGAGGTGGAGGAGGGTGGAGAATGAGGAGGAGGGTGGAGGGTGGATGATGAGGAGGAGGAGGAGGATGAGGAGGGTGGAGGATGAGGATGAGGAGGAGGAGGAGGAGGAGGGTGGAGGATGAGGAGGAGGAGGAGGAGGGTGGAGGATGTGGAGGATGAGGAGGGTGGATAATGAGGAGGATGAGGTGGAGGAGGGTGGAGGATGAGGAGAAGTAGGAGGAGGAGGAGGAGGAGGAGGTGGAAGAGGGTGGAGGATGAGGAGGAGAAGGTGCCAACAGCCCTGACCCTCCCTCCTGCGCGTTTCGCCACTGGAGTGTGAATGGGCTCGGTTGTCCCTGATTGGCACAGCGGAGCGGCTGAGAGGCCACTTGTTAACTAGTAAGATTATTAGTCCCCTAGTTAACTTATAACAGGATTGAACACTGATACTGACTGTTAGGTGTAACTACAATACTGGTACTACAATACATAGTTACATGTTTACACCACACTGCTGTACTATGTATATATATTTTCTAATGTGCACTATACTTGTACATAGGGCCACTGCAATATGTCCATAAAAATAAAATAAAAGCCCATATTTTGGCAATTTAAAGCTGTTTATTTAGTTGAAGTTTGATTTTAAATAATTCATATTTGTCAATTGCTGTTTTTAAAGAGCCGTGAGGATTGCAACACAATTTCGACAATAAAGGCATTCTGATTCTCTCTGAACTAGTCATAGATAACTAGTAGTGGACTAGTAGTAGTTAACTATTATAAGTTAACCAGCACTAGTTAACTAGTACCAGTGAACACATACTAGTCCCCTGCTAGTTAAAGTGTACTAGTTTACCTAGAAGACGCCACGCTTGGCCCTCACAGTGAACATAGTAGGACGGAACTGTTAACTAGTTATATAGTTATACTACTGTACTAGTTATACTAGTTATACTAAACAAACTATCAACAAAGTATCTTAACTAGTTATACTAGTTAACTTAGCAGGGGACATAAGTCAGGCTTGGCCCTCACACAGTGAACCTATTGAGTGAAGCAGGTCTGCCACAGAACTGCCATGAAGCTGAAGGAACGTCCACTGAGTATACGGCCTGTCTGATAGAAGTGTCATCATGGCTCTTTTTGTTCTCAAGTGGTTATTCTCCACCCTCCTCCTCCTCCACCTCCTCCTCCTCCCTCCTCCTCCCTCCTCCTCCACCCTCCTCCTCCACCCTCCTCCTCCTCCTCCTCCTCCTCTCCACCCTCCTCCACCTGACGTTTTTTACGAGGCACAATTGAATAAGGTTTATGTAAAAAAAGAATAAAGAGTTGTTAATAGATCAATCTAAAGTTTCACCAGTAGGATGTTCACAATATATTGTTGTAGTGTGTAGGCCTATTATTATAGCCGAGCGCTCCCTCGCCATTTATGCACTTAGGACGGCCTGCAGACTAAACAGCGACGTGCTTCCGTGAGGACGGAGAGGGCGGAGACGAGAGACTCATCTTCCGCTCGGAGAACAAAAACAAAAGCGGTGAACAAGCGCTCTGAAAGGAACAAGAGCCGGACACCGTGCTCTCGAATGGCGCTCACACAACGTCGGCCGGATCCTTCGTTGCACGGGGGGACAAAGGGGAGGCCCTCGAGGTAGGATGTGTTAATTCTTCTTCTTTCTTTCTTTCTTTCTCTCTTTAGGGCTCGCCCACGTGCGAGATCCCGATGCCGGGTGATTGAAGTCAGGACTGGTTCCACCGTCCTGGTGAAACTGTACTCCCCCCCCCCCCCACCCCCCCCCCCCCCCCCCCCACCGAGACCAATGAGGGCTCAGGGACCTCAGGGAAGAAGAAGGCCATTTGATGTATGACGCTTTGAAAAATAGAAACATTTTATTGTCAGGGCCGCTGCCGCTTAGGACACAATGTATATTACAAATGAAAAAAAGGACGAAAAAAAGATCTGTCACCAGTAAAAAATAAAAATATGACATTATGTTAAATACGTTCTAAAAGACCGAACGAAGAGAGCCCCACAGATGGGAATCGCTGGCGTCAGTTCCCGATTACACTAAGTGTTTCAAAGGAGGGCGCTGAGAAATTACATAAATGAACAAATACAAATGTATGTTTGTACAATGACTTTTAGAACTCTTGTACCCTAATGCATCACCGCCACCACCGACACAAAACAATTACCAGGGACGCCACGAGTGCCATCTTTCGCTACTGAGCTAATTAGGAATAAATTATTCAATATTTTCAACGCGGCAAATCCATTAACTAATGGGAACACAACATGTTTTTCCTCTCTTCTTTTTATTGTGTAAATCACCCGATAACACAGCCACCCGATGAGCACTCTGCCCAACAAGTGGGTCAACATCGTGTGCGATTCCGTGTTTGAATGCAGCTAAACAGAAGCGTAGGGGCTTAATTTGTCTGGGTAGCATCTGTTGTTGTGTACTGGGGGCTGCATCTGGTTGCAGAAGGTGTGTTACCGAGCACATCAGCTTGCAAATTGACGCAGTGAACATGGCAAACTGTGGTTCACACTTTTAGCTTTTTTTCCCGCCCAGTTTGGAACATCTGTGTGTTTTTTTTTATAATGTGCTCCACCTTTGAAGGCAAAGATACTCAATTACGGTGATTGTCGGGCGCTGCTTTGCCGAGGCGTGCCGTGTTTCTGAGGAGGGCATCAACAGATCAATCACAAAATGAACTACAACCGTGTTAAACTTGTTAACCGTAAAACTATATATTTTTTATACAAAATCAAAAACACGGAACGAACGTCAAACGTCTATGGAGTCTTTGTGAACGGGTATATCGAGGTACACAAACAGCTCAAATTCACAATGTTTGCGTTCATTATGAAATGATTACCTTTCGGCGGTATTTCGATTACAACGCCGGTCACAAACATACCGTATATACCACTCAGAAAAGTTAGCTTTTTTTTTTACAAATGTAGACACACTCAGTAGCATCGCAGTAAGTTCACCAACCACCCTCCCCCCCCCCCCCCCCCACACACACACACACACACACCATCCTCCCTATCAGTCCGTCTTCAATGAACCTCAGTGAACCAAGAGTCGGGGATGAGTCAGACTAGACTCTCTGGCAGGGCGCCAGCAGCGCTGTCGGTCGAGAGCAGGGGCCCTACCTGCCACCTCTCCCCCTCGCCCTCGCTCTCCCCCTGCCTCTCCCCCTCGCCCTCGCTCTCCCCCTCGCCCTCCTCCTCCTCCTCCCCAGGGGCTCGGGGAGGCTCGGGGGGAGCCTCCGGCGGCGCTACGGCCCTGCGGTCTCCGGGGGGGACGGAGGAGGCCGGCGGCGAGGGCGCCCAGTTTGAAATATCACCGTCTCTAAGAGGGGCGGGGACGCGGTGAGGGAGAGTCCCGCCATCCCTCCCCTCGCCACCCTTGAGGTGACAGCGGCTGCCGGGAACGTCCGTCCTTGCCGCTGCCACCGCCGCCGCCTCCGCCGCCGCCACCGCTGCCGCCACCGCCCTTGCCCTGTCCTCCGAGCTCGGCGTGCCTCCCGATTGGCCGCCGGGCCTGTGAAGCGGCGGCCGCAGGACGTTGGGGCTGCTGTTGCAGCGTGTCAGGGGGAGGCGTGGCCTGTCGCCAGCCGCGCCCAATGAGCTCTGTGTGCGCTTGACCGCTGGCGGCCCGTTGCCCCGGCGACGGAGGAGTCTCTCCCTGGAGCCGTGTTCCGACGCGTCGCCATGGGAACCTGAGAGAGCAGAGGACCGATTGGCATTACATCTCCGGCTGCCTCTCTCTCTCCCTCTCTCACACGACTCTCTCTCACTCACTCTCTCTCTCTCTCTCTCTCTCTCTCACACGTCTCTCTCTCTCTCTCACATGTGTCTCTCTCTCTCTCCCTCTCTCTCTCTCACTCACTCTCTCTCTCTCTCTCTCTCTCTCTCTCTCTCACACGTCTCTCTCTCTCACACGTCTCTCTCTCTCTCTCTCTCTCTCTCTCTCTCTCTCACGTCTCTCTCTGGACGACGACCACCACCACAACAACAACAACAACAACATGCTAAGGGTTGATTCTATTACCCGTCAAGTGGGCGTCCTGCAGCTCCTGGCTCAGCCGTGTGTGCCAGTCCCCCCAGAGGTGTCCTAGCAGACAGACAAACCACAGTCGTCATGGGAGGGATTTATTTACCCTGAAGTACACTATTATTATTATTATTATTATTATTATCATACCATACAGCAACCCAACACCTACACCAACGCACAATACTCTTTACAGCGAGAACGCTGTGAATAGACAATAAAGAACAATGCAGAGCTGTGCATTTCTCTGAGGCGTGGGAGAAGGGGATTTTTCGCCACGTTCCATATTCAGCCATGGCTGAATCAGCAGGCCATGGGGAGCGGCACGAGTCACTTGGCATATCCTTTGTTGTGTCATAACTTCCTATGATCACACTGTGCAGGAAGGCATTCAGCGAAAACAATATCCCTGTTAAGACCTCGGCTGAATGAGCGGCTTCAGAACGACGCCGTTCAAGAGACAATTCAATTAAAAAAAACCATTCAAACGGAGGGGAGCGTACCTTGCCCGGCGTTGGCGTCCGCTCTGCCTCCGCAATAGTCGCCGGCGGGCCGGAAGTGAGAGTCCGGGAGTCCCTGGCGGTGGCACCAGTGGTCCGACAGCACGGGGGAGTTGTTGTCGTAGGGGGACACCTCGCCGCTGGAGTCCTCCTCCTCCTCCTGGTGGGACGAGCTGGACGAGCGGCGGTCCCTCAGCGGGAACGCTCCGCAGAAGGCCGCCGGTCGCAGCAGACTGGGACTCCTGTTGTAAAAACACAGAGATGGAAGACAGGGGGGGGGGGGGGGGGTGAGGTGGGATTGGGAGGGGCCGGTTTATGGACACCACCGCCACGATGTGGGCGAACCGAAGCTCGAGTCGTGTGTCGGTTCGAGGGGGTTCAACTCGAGACACGAGATTGTATTCTGAGGATGCCATGGATAAAGACCCACAAAAGACCAGAAGAGAGGTCAAAGTCTAATCAAGTTCATTTTATTTGTGTAGCCCTTCATCACAGTTACAGTTTCACAGGCCATACATTTACAACACCCCCTCAACCCTAGCCCGCCAAAAGGGCAAGGAAAGCCACCTAAATAATGGAGGAAGAATTTCCTTCACCATCATTTAACAGAGCAATGCGAGGTAGTGGGGGAACCTTCCTAAACCGAAACCCGGCGTGGTTTAGGGATTTTTTTGGGTGCCATGAGTGACATTACACACTACACTACTGTACACATACACTGTGTACAGTAATGTACACAACAAAAAAGGATTAAAGCACACTAACATAATGGGAAGACATAGCATAGAACTCACGCGTACTGGGAGTCCTTCCGGCGGAGGAGGTAGTCCAACACGTCCGGGTCCATCTCCACCACGCTCATCAGAACCTGGCTCTGCAGGTCACTCGGTACCTGCGAGACCAGACACCGCGCCATCGGTTACGTCACGTCAACATCCCGCCCGTGAACTTTCGGTCATAGCGCTTAGCTAGGCCGGGTCGGGTGACGCCCCCCCCCCAACAAAACGTTAAAACAAATAAACGCACGACAACTTGGATTCAATTTCCGCAAGATCCTCAAACGACCAAAGTACACAACCCCCCTGAAAGCGAAATGTTACTGACTTTAATTTAATCCGATTGGAATTGATATTTCGCCGAGACAAGTTATTGTCTTAGTGCTAAATTGACTTGATTGAAATTAAATAGGCCATTAATTCAAACGTGCCACGTAATGAAGCATCGGTGGGTTCATTGACTAAACAATTATTTTTATTTTGCTCCATTACCAATCCAATTTGAGCTACAGACGGCAGGCTGATGAGACGTGGGCAGACTATGGTGAACACAATTTAATAAGACCATCAATTTGGATCTAATGATTTGGTTATTTTAGTAGTTCTCTATGTCTTGTACTCCGTATTTATCACCATGTGCAGACGCCATGTTCCACATTAGTTTGTTGTTTAGCGGTTTCAGCGGCGGTCTGTTGGGGGCTATCCATCTTGCGTGTCGTCTTGAAGATAATGGTTGAAAACAAAAACATACAAAATGTAAAAAAAATAAAAATGTACCCCAGAGTGCCAGCAGAGGATTTTCATTGGCGTGCATCTCCCCAACCCCTAGAGACTTCCAAGCCCCGACTTTAATCTAAGACTATTTCCAGGAGATATGGATCCGCTCTGCACACGCCCTGACCTGGGCACCGGAGGCAGCCGGCTGGAAGACGGTAATAACTCTTAAATCAGTTACTTCTCCCTACGGATGTTCCGGAAAGACTCGCTCACTGAGCCTTTAAAACCACAACAAGCCTTTGACGGGGGAGGAGGGGGAGAGAAGGGGGAGGGGGGAGAGAAAGGGGGGAGGGGGGAGGGGGGAGAGAAAGCCATGCAGGCGACTTGAGGTTTTACGAGTTACTTACTGTAACGTCGCTGCGATTTTATGAGCAACCGCGTCCTAAGATTAGTCCTTCTCCAAAAACGATATAAAGATACTGTTTACTTTTCATTAGACGGTTGGCAGGGCCCTTCCCTGGGAACACGCTAGCACAGGATTGGATTCCTTAGGAACTAAGGAGCGAGCGAGAGCGACCAGAACCGACCAAAACCGCTCAGCGCTTGCTCAATGACTCAGCGGCTTTCGATTTGGACTCGTCGACATTTGGCCGTTTAATGAATCAAATCCCCCCCCCCCCCCCAAAAAAAGGATAGACAAAAGAGAAAAAGAAAAAGCGTTCCTTCTAAAGTGTGTGCTTACCATGAAGAGGGTTTGGTAATTTGAGATCAAGCTCCGCACCACGCCGATGATGGCGGAGCTCTCCTCCGCACGCAGGAAACTCTGCACCGCAAACTCCTTGTCGGAGCTCTTCTTGTGCAGCAGGTTGGGCCCAAAGATGGTGGCCAGGTTGAGGGGCGTCATCTTGTTCCCCGTGATCTGGGAGGGAGAGTAAACCCGGCCGAGGGCGAGAGAGAGGACACAGCGTACCGTCAACAGCCCGTCTCGCGTTACGCCGTGTGTGTGTGTGTGTCTGGAAACACTTTGTGATGGTGAGCGTGTGTGTGTGTGTGTCTTGTGATGGTGAGCGTGTGTGTTCTCAGGACAAACGGGACCTCCACTGCCAATGATAAGAGTTGATCGGTATAGAAACTGAAAAGGATCGAATTCTTTCCCGAGAGCAGAAATGTCAACAACATGATTCAATGTTGGGGGGGATTTCGAACCCCCTACCCTCACTTCGGTACACTATTGAACATATTGCCTACGTAAAAACAGGCTTTACTATATTTGTCGCAATTCCAGCAAAACGTAGTCATGGAAATCATGGTTAAATGAAAATATGAATTTGGCAGCCTGAATGCCAGAGACAAGTCAGTCCCACTCATCCAGAGAAACAGAGAGAGGCTGCTGTATTCTCCCTCCCTGGTGGCGCTACACCATCCCTCTATCAACCAGCCTACGTGTCGGACCACTCGCCTTCCAGGCCCTGGGCCGACTGGTTCTAGACCTGTGGGAAACAAAACCCTCGCTCTGACTCTCTCTCTCTCTCTCTCTCTCTCTCGACCTCGCCCGCCCCACCGCTAATCCCCGGCCAACACACCAAAGAAGAGAAACAGAAAAGCCACATTGTTTCAGCCGCACAAAAGGTGAGCCAGAGAGCGAGAGAGAGAGAGAGAGAGAGAGAGAGAGAGAGAGAGAGAGAGAGAGAGAGAGAGAGAGAGAGAGAGAGAGAGAGACAGAGAGAGAGAGAGGGGGAGAGAACTAAACAAGTCTCTCTCTCTCTCCCTCTCTCCCTCTCTCTCTCTCCCTTCCTAGAGGAGGCTCGTCCCTCCTCCTTCGAAAACGCTCACCTCCGTGCCGTCGGCGGCAAGGCCGTCGTCGGCGTGGGCCGCCACGGTGGACAGGAAGTGGAGAAGGCGCTGCAGTGTGTCACTGTTACAGGGAGGAAGCAGGTATATCAACAGCTGGAGGGCACTCACTTGGTCTGAATTATCCAGTACTGCAGAGAGAAAGGCCCACGAATAGGGAGGGGTTAACTTGGCATCACGACGGCAACACGAGAAATGCATTGGGGGAAATTGGGGGATATTATGAATGGGATGCTTGTGTGTGCATGTGTTTATGTGTGTGTGTGTGTGTGTGGGTGTTGGGGGGGGGGGGTAAGTAGTGTGCGTTCAGCTCACACATTGAGTTAATAAAGGCTGTGTACAGCTCCCTGGTCAGCAGGGAGTCGGGCATGTCCCTCAGGAACTCTTTGAGCAGCGCGGCCACGTCGTGGATGCACTGAGAGTCGTCCAGCACCACATCCTGCCCCTGGTCAAACTCCTGGCGGAGCTGAGGAGGGAGGAGGAGGAGGAGGAGGAGGAGGAGGAGGAGGAGGAGGAGGAGGAGGAGGAGAGAGAGCACACAGCGGTGACATGAGCCATGCACACATTACTCTGAATGAGTGTTACTGGCCAGAGAGAGAGAGAGAGAGAGAGAGAGAGAGAGAGAGAGAGAGAGAGAGAGAAGAGAGAGAGAGAGAGAGAGAGAGAGAGAGAGAGAGAGAGAGAGAGAGAGAGGAGAGAGAGAGAGAGAGAGAGAGAGAGAGAGAGGACTATCTGCACTACATTATACTTTATATTCATATTTATACAGTTCACTTTCAGATTCAGATATTCAGCAATTATGTAAATATGTACATTTGTATTATTTTTCGTATTTTTGCAAAATTGGTAATTTTGTCATTTCTTTAATTTGTCAATTGTAATTCTTGTAAATTCTGCCACTTTGTGCACATCCCCACATTGTGACAAATACACCAAATCAGATTCTGAATCTGAAGAGAGAGACAGAGAGAGAGAGAGAGAGAGAGAGAGAGAGAGAGAGAGAGAGAGAGAGAGAGAGAGAGAGAGAGAGAGAGAGAGAGAGAGAGAGAGAGAGAGAGAGAGAGAGAGACTTTCAGTTACATGGTGTGGAGTGTGTGTGGTTGGTGGCTGGTTTAAGCAGCTGGGTTGACCTGGCCCCAGTCAGACTGAATAGAGTCTCAGGCTGGGTGAGGCTGCACACCTGTGGGTCCTTGGTAATCAAGGAACACAGGTTAAACCAGCCTCCACCACACACACACTCAGGGGGAGAAGCGCTAGCGTGTGTCTCATAGGAAGTGATACGAACAAAAAGCGATAATGTTCCAATTCAGGATCCTCTCTGGGCTAAATGTGCTTTAATGTGGGGCTTTTTTTTTATGTGTGAGCATGGGGGTCTCCCCTGGGGGGCGCCAAAGGGCTATATTGAAGGGGGGAGGTGTGAGAAGAAAATAAAAAAAAAGCGATAGATCTAAAACAACAATGTTGGCCTCACCCTAAAAGTGAAAAGCGTAAGGGTTAGGATCGAGGAATACCCAATGAGCGGGAACCATACCTGCTTCACCCTCTTCCTGGAGCTCCCCACTCGGAAGATCCCCACCGTCTGGAGGCCTGACAACACAACAAACAAACAAACAAACAAACAAACAAACAAACCAAAAATGAACTCCAACGAAAAGCGGTAATAAACGCCAGGGGGGGGTGGGGGGGGGGGGGGGGGGTGTGTTGCTGAGCGGCGGATAATAAAACGGACCGATCTGTGCGATTGTAAAAAAAAGACATTGCCTCCCTCCCCTCCCCCCCAAAAGGCCACACTCACCGTTCTTTTCCAGATGCTGGCAGCAGCAGTCCATCACGCGGGGGACCTGGCGGTAAATGGGGTTGAGGCTGAGCTTCTTGTCCCGGTGTTTCTTGGCGTTGCTAGGCGCCTCGGCGGGCAGCGACAGCTGGAGGGCCTCCAGAAGCCGAGACTGGTTATCGTCCAGGTCGGTGATGCAATCCACAGACACGCCGCCCTGGCCAATGGAAAACAGACGGCGCGGAGATTAGGATGACGGAACGGGAGGTCACGGCGTGCAACGACGGCGTTAGAAATGCCCGCGAGCGAGGGTTCTGGGTAGGCTGGCGTACGAGCTAATGAGCGCTGAGTCTGTAGCCGCGCTCGTGAAAAAAGGGAGATTGCGAACGCCCAAGGACGCAGGTTGACTGTGTGCCTGCTCTGATGATGTAACCTATGACGTCATTTTTATGAGATTTAGTTGTTTTACCCCCACACAGAATTCAAGCAGATTCATATTCATATTATTATTACACGTCATGTGAAACGTCATAGTGACCCTAATCTGTTGATCTAGATACAATTTCAGTTAATTGAGCAGAGGCTAAACCCACCCAAAGTGACTTTAAATGAAACCATACAGGTAAGGGGTAACGCATGTATCTTGCTGTCTACAGGTAGGCTGTGGATGTTGGGGATCAAACCCGGTACAACTTGTTTTTATGATGCATGTCATTTTGATCAGAAATTAGAAAGACTTCTGCAATCTGTGCAATTGGATGAGTCTGTAGTTTAATGTTTGACATCGAGGAAATAAGTGTTTTAAACATCCGGGATGCTTTACACCTCGATCTTACCATCTATCGCCTCCTCCTGTTACCCCATCTGAATCACACTGAAGGAGCTGTACCATCCACACTCTCTGTCTATCACACCGGCATCCTAACGAAGCTCCTCCACGGGTGAGCTCCCCTCCCCCCTCCTCCCCCCTCTCTTCTCCATCTCTTACCCGCCTGTGGATCCTCTGACCAGCCTCCGCCATGCTGGGAGGCGGCGGCGGAGGAGGAGAAGGCTCGGTGGGAATCTCGCAGGTGGAGCTGAGCGAGGAGTTGCTGCTGGACAGCTTGGCGGTGGAGCCCATGTGCTGGAAGGAGAAGGCCAGGTCGCTGTTGGCGTCCTTGAGGGGCGACACCTCGTCCCCCCATCCTTCCCTCCTCCCCTGCTCTTCCTTCTCCCGCTGCCCCGAGTCCAGGCGCTGCTTGTACACGCGGTCGTTGGCGATGACCAAGGCCAGCGGGATGCCGAAGGCCTGGGGCAGGTTGTCTGGGGGGCGGGGGGGGAGGGGGAGGAGAGGGGGGAGAAGAGATCACAGGGTCATCCTCCATGCTTGGATTACCTCTGTGATAATCTGGGATCCAGCTGTGATATAGTAGAACTTCTGGTCCAGCAGTCCTACTGTGTTATAGTATAACTTCTAGGGGGGAGGCGGCTCAGAGTCTGCGGCGGAAACTAGCAACAGCAAGGGGCGGAGTTACGCCTTGTTTTCCGTTTTGTTACGGGGATATGTAAAAAAAAAGAATTTGCACTAGAGAGAGTGAGAGAGAGTGAGAGAGAGAGAGAGAGAGAGAGAGAGAGAGAGAGAGAGAGAGAGAGAGAGAGAGAGAGAGAGAGAGAGAGAGAGAGAGAGAGAGAGCGAGAGCGAGAGAGAGTGAGAGCGAGCGAGCGAGTGGGTGTGGGCCGCGCCTGAGGCTAAGCTGTGATGTTTGAGGCACTTCAAGATTGTTTGTGTTAAATCCCCTGACCCCCCCCCCCATCCCCATCCCACCCATCCCACCCACCCACATTCCTGCCAGCATTGTTGAAGGGGGATGGGCTCGGCCGCGGAAGCGGGGAGCTTGCTTTAATTGTGTGTTTTCTTCCTTCGTGCTGCGCTGTGTGTGTGTGTGTGTGTGTGTGTGTGTGTGTGTGTGTGTGTGGCTCTCCAACAGCTGACAACGCTCGCTCCAATGGGATCCACGCGGCTTCGACCGGCCGGATCAGATTCCTACCCACCATTAGCAGAAACACACACACACACACACACACACACACACACACACACACACACCGGGCATGGCAGTGTGGGAGATCGGGGGGCCCCGGCTAGAGAAAGAGAGAATCGACAGAACTCAAACCACCTCACAGACTTGTGGAGCCTTCTCTTGTTAGCGTGTTAGACGGTCGGAGCGGTGGGTAGCAGGAGAAACGAGGCCTCTGAAACGTTGTGGTGTTGATGTGTGGGATAAAGACCGCCGTATACATATATACACAACCTATAGCAAATGCCCTGCTCTTACCTTTATCTTTGCTCTTCTCTTTGGATAACGAATCCAACTTTCTCCTCAGCGACTTCTTGTGCTTTTGTCCGTCTGAGGGAGAACAAAGAGAGACAGGTGTGCCGTGGAACGATGGCTATTATGTTCTGTGGTATGACTCACATGTACAGTATATTCTAATAGCCTTGAGGACAGTACAGGCAACACAATGTCAGGAAAACGTGTGAGCTTCATTTCTTATGTTTTCCTTTCTTCCCTTGGTCTAATTTGAGTAAACAGTCTCTGGCGGCCAGGCGAGTTTTGGTTCTCTCTCTCTCTCTCTCTCTCGCTCTCTTCCAGCGACCTCGCCCGGCCGCCACAGCCAGAATGATGATGTCACAGCTCCGATTCACATATTTACAACTGCGGAAAAACCACACGCAGGGTAGCGGAGCGAAACACGATTTCGATTTCGACCCGAGACTCGTTTGATGGAACATTGAGTCATGCGTCTCATCAACGGAGAAGCTCTTTTCCCCCCGGTGCCAAGAAAGTGTCACCCGTGGCTGAGGAGGTGTTGACAGAACCCAACGTGTTAGGGTGCTGACAGATGGGGTGGAGGGAGGGCATAGCGGAGGAGGCCCCAACACACACACACACACACACACACACACACACACACACACACACACACACACACACCACACACACACACACACACACACACACACACACACACACACACACACACACACACACACACACACACACACACACAACCACACACACACACACACACACACAACCACACACACACACAACCACACAACACACACACTCACACTCACACACAACCACACAACACACACACACACACACACACAACACACACAAACACACAACCCACGCACACACACACAACTACACAACACACACACACACTCTCACACACACACACACACACACAACCACACAACACACACACACACACACAACCACACAACACACGCACACACTCACACACACATGCACACACACACACACACACACACACACACACCACACACACACACACACACACACACACACACACACACACACAAACACACACACACGCACACAACCACACAACACACACACACACAACCACAACCACCACACACACACACACAACCACACACCACACGTACACACGCACATGCACCGCACACGCACACACACACACACACAACCACACAACACACGCACACACACACAACTCTCCCAGTCATCCTGATCACATATAGATTCCTGTTTGGCCGTCTCTTGCTATGCAAAGGGTTCCGTGCGTTTAACTCGGATGAGTTTCAACAGGTAACCCAAAGGAATGGAAAAGTGAATAATTTCTCGGAATTTATGTTGTGTGTGTGCGTGCATGTGTGTCTGTGTGTGTGTGTGTGCGTGTGTGTGTTTTGGTGTGTGTGCGACTTTATTTACCTTTAGATATTGTGATCTGGCAGCTTGTATGTGTTTATAGGTATGCTGATCTAACAGAGTATGTGTGTGTGTGTATGTGTTCAGTTCACCTGTAGGTATGGTGATGTGTGTGTGTGTGTGTGTGTGTGTGTGTGTGTGTGTGTGTGTGTGTGTGTGTGTGCGTGTGTGCAAGAGTATTTGGCCTGCGTGACCTGACTATAACCATGGGCGTAGGCGGTTTAGGATGAGCCTCCGCCTAGTCAATATTTAACATACGCAGGTCATTTGGGGGCTGGTTAGTCCAAAACTGCTTCTTTTTGTTTCCGAAAGATTTCTGTTCATGTCAATAATATAATAACATTTTGCACAATAAGAAAAATAAAGTGTATTACGCTATAAAGTCAAACATTGACTATACGCTTAAGTTGCTTGGTTCATTCAATTCGAATGCATTACTGATAACCGGCCTCACATGCAGGTGGTCTGCAAATATCCTTCATACGACCCACACAATTAATAACAAAGCAATTGTAGTTTTCATACATTCAATACAAGCAGCGCTTGGAGTAGCAGTACAAAGGGAGTGAGCAGTTTGGGTGAGAAAACACACCCTAACGACGCACCCCTGATGCATGCGTGTGTGCGTGTGTGCGTGTGTGTGTGTGTGTGTGTGTGTGAGTGTATGTGTACACACATTGTTTGCCAACTTATTGAACTTTTCCCTTACTGTACTTTTACCTGAGCACTGGTTCAGTTATTGGAGACTTGTTAGAAATGAAATGCACTAGTGTGTGTGTGTGTGTGTGTGTGTGTGTGTGTGTATGTGTGTGTGTCTCCAGTGTGTGTGTGTGTACCTTTAGGTATGGTGACCTGGCAGCCCAGGTCGTAGCACTGCAGCAGCCTGCAGAGGGCCACCTCCTGCAGCCTGACCCTCTCTAGCTCCGACAGACTCTGCAGAGACACCGGCTGCAGGCCAACGGTGCGCCCAGACACGCCGGTCCAGCAGATGTCAGCCTGGAGACACACACACACACACACACACACACACACACCCCCAAACCCCCACACACACCCACACACACACACACACACACACACACACACACACACACATGTAAACACACGTCAGGCATGTTGAAGACATCAATCTCGTGTATTCATTATGAATCGATTTATTCACTTTGGGGGGGGGGGGGGGGGGGGGTGCACACGTGTCACGTCTCAACGTGTTTCGAGGGAGAGCGCGACGACGCGAACCCCAAGCTAATTCTGATGAGTTATCCGCAGGAGGTGTTTGACTAAGGTGCGCATGACTGACGGTAACTAATGAAGCCAGGGGGTAACACATAATCCCCCAAGCTTTACACCTAGTAGCACCACGCTGCCGCTGCCGCTGCCGCTGCCGCTGCTGCCTCCCCATGTTATGTTAACATTATAGTGTTATAAAAACAAGCATTTACCATGCATACTGTATAGTCATAAAACAACATGCGGCATGAAGTGTTTGGAGATGAACAACACGTTTTATATCTGTTTCTTTTATTGTTTTGCTGTAAACCGTCTTTGAGTGCTAAGAAAGGCGCTACAGAAATCCAATGCATTATCATCCATGTATCCATCCATCCACCCATTGGGTGTGTGTTTGTGGCCAGGTTTGGAAGGGTGTGATGACTGATGGATGAACCTCTCCTGGGTGGTGGGGGGGGGGGGGGGGTGTTAACACACAGGCCCTGCGATACGCACGGGGAAACCCTGGTCATCATCATCATCATCTCTGGAGATGACAGCGCCTTTGATCCAGCGCAGTCAGGGCCCATGGAGCGAGAGCCGTGCTCCAAAGAGGCTTAGCGGGCCCTAATTATCAGGATAAGGCTCACCGTGAGGCAGCTCAGTCTCATTAAACAGGAATGATGTCTAATTGGTACCACGGGGAAGCTGTTCCGTATAGGAGGAAAACAGAGCTTTGGATTGGCTTAGGATTTCATTCGCCGGAAGCCAGAGAAGAGGCCAAAAGGTACAAACACAGTCAGTGAACCTGTATAAATCAGTTGTAAAACGATATTACTAGGCTTTAAACAGGAATACACTCACTGGAGGGCACAGAGCTGCAAAGTTGTGCGCGTATTATATGTATATGAATATCCACACATATAAATATAGATTTTATATGTCACACACCATTTGTCACTTCTGCTATTCGAAGATGGACCGGAGGTTCGGTTTTCGCCCCTGTTTGATTGTCTGTCTGATCTGTTTGTTTGTCTGTTAGCAAGATAACTCAAAAGCTTATGTAACTATTAGGACACAACTTGGTGGTAAGATTACTTATGGGTCAAGGTACAGTTGAGTCGGTTTTGGCACAGATCCGGATCCGAATCCGGATCCAGGGGACTTTTTGGTGTGGTGGAGGTATGTGCTCTTCTGAGGGCCCTCTCGTCGTTTATGTACACATTCTGCGAAAATATGTTTTCAACCGATATGGTGTTCACCCAGATCTTTTGATTCATTGTATACACGTCAACGAATATAACAGTCGGAAGTATAAGTATATAGTATAACAAATATAAGCGTAGTATAAAAGGACTGATGAGTGAGCCACACTTTGTCTATGCAGTGCATCGCAATCCTGCGAGCCAGTGTGGAATCTAATCGTAAAAAACAAAACACTCTCCGTGCTGACAGATGTATTTCGGTCTCGAGGCAGTGAGTGATGATGATGACAATAAACCAACATCACCACCAGAAAGGATCATTGTAATGCGTGAATAGTCGCTGAAATTACAAACCCCCCCCCCCCTCTGATGAATGGGAACGTTTCCCCCCAGCTGCCACATGACACATGACACTTACTTCAAACGAGGTATAATTAGCCATCACTTCCATTCGCATTTCATGCGTCCCAATTTGATTCATTTATTTTGAGTCAGCGTCTCTCCAAAGCCATCCGAATGTCATTAGGCCTTCTTGTTATGGGTCAGACAGTGGCTAGGGTTGGCATTGACGTTTTATTGTCTGGCAATAAATCACATCACCTACAATACATACCTGAGAGACAACACACACACACGCACGCACGCACACACACACACACACACACACACACACACAGTACAGTTCCTGTACTTCCTGTAATATGTCTATTCACACACAGCACGACTACAACAAACAATGATAATAAACACAATGTACAATACAGAAACGTGTAAAAGAATAATAAATACATAAATACGTCATCACTAGACGCAACATTTGGCTCTACAAGGTACTAGCCTTGATCCCCGACGTGTTGAAACACAAATCCTCCTCCAAGTCCTTCACCGGAGAACAATGGGCGGAAATTAGCAAGGCACCTTATGCACTACACAATATGGTGAGATGGAGCGTCTTAATCAGGGTAATCAACTACACTGAGGTTGCTGCTCAGTAACCTAAATTCATTGGACCATTTTAAGATACTGTTTTTCCCCAGAATCCTGCCAGTTTGCGAAATACGGGAGAACTCGTTTGAGAGTTGTAGTGTTACTAAAACAAATACTAAATCAAAGTAAATACCTGAACCCAGTTGCTAATGAAAACATAACATTGTGCCAATGACAGACACATAGAAACAGAAGAAACACACACGCACTTCTAAAACGCTATACTTCCTTGTATCGGATAACGAATCGATATCCTACCATATTTGTAGGTCTACAATGTAGAAAACGGTCAGTTAAATCATACAATGACGCAGTATAGCGTATAAGTATAGCGCCATATGTCAATATGATCTCGTAGAACAATCTAATATAACACGTGTATACACATTATATTATCCATATAATAAGCCTACTACTACTCGCCTACGTCACCATGTCTTGCTTGTATTTAGCCGAGGCCTCAATCAATTGAATTTCTAACTAGGTGTGTGTGTGTGTGTGTAAGGAAATTGCCCAATGCCCTACATTGTTGTGGTCCACTGAAAGTGGACATAAACGCGTGGTCTACTTACTGCGTAAATGACGCGTTTATTCTGCGGCTCCATCATGGCACAGATTTACGCACGCCTAGAACCGTGGCGCTACATTCACGTCTTGTGTTTTGTTTTTTTAAAGACAAGCCCAAAAGACATGTAAGAAAAAAATGTAGTCGTCCTTGTTCTGGAAGCCTTGAAACTTTTCAAAAATGACCGCAAGTTCCTCACATCGGCCCGGGGGGCGCCACGCCATGTGTGATAAATCACATGGGAGGAGCTCATTTGGAGGCGCAGAACGACTCTTTGGAACGATAGTGATTCTGGGTGTTTATGTCCATGCACGGGTTTTTTAAATAGTCATTTTAAAAAGCTCAGTCCCATAGTTGCTGCAGTCAGTTATAGATTGGGCATTTGCATTTTGCAAGCTTAAATTGGTTTTCACCGGTCGAATGAATCCACAACGCTTTCATTTCTTGCTAGGGGTCTCAAGTGGACGTTGTACAATCGTCCGTCGGAAGCTGCAAAGCAGATAATTGTTTGACGTGTCGCTTTTAGCTTACTGACAAAATAAGCTTCCTAATTGAACAGGGAAACACGTTTCCTTCTGGTCAGTATGTTGCAAACGAGACAATCAAGACGCCAAGCCATTTTATTTCAGAAGGGAGGCTATACCGCAGAAACATTCTCCTGTTATTTTTGTCAGCAGACCTCTCCTCCTCCTCCTCCCCGTCATCCTCCTCCTCCTCGGCCCCCAGGCCATCCTCTCTGCTCCAGAACATTCCAGTCCAGCGCTAGAGGAGATACTCTGTCCTGTCTGTCAAGTAGGGCTATGGAACTGTGTTTATCAACCACTTGGAGCAGGGAGGTGCCAATCATCACTAATTCAATAAGGGGGTGAGAGAGAGGGGGGGCGGGGGGAGGTATTTGTTGATTTAATTTATTTATGCCAAAGGTAGGTTCCTGTTCTGTACAAAGACAGAGAGCGAGAGAGAGAGAGAGAGAGAGAGAGAGAGAGAGAGAGAGAGAGAGAGAGAGAGAGAGAGAGAGAGAGAGAGAGAGAGAGAGAGAGAGAGAGAGAGAGAGGATAGAGAGAGAGAGTTTTCGGTTCTGCTTTTGCCTTTGGGGGGGAGGGGGAGAGAGAGAGAGAGAGGGGACAGAGAGAGAGAGAGAGAGAGAGAGAGAGAGAGAGAGAGAGAGAGAGAGAGAGAGAGAGAGAGAGAGAGAGAGAGAGAGAGAGAGAGAGAGAGAGAGAGAGAGAGAGGGGGATAGAGAGAGGGAGTTTTCGGTTCTGCTTTTGCCTTTGGGGGGAGGTTGGGAGAGAGAGAGAGAGAGAGAGAGAGAGAGAGAGAGAGAGAGAGAGAGAGAGAGAGAGAGAGAGAGAGAGAGAGAGAGAGAGAGAGAGATTTTCGGTTGGACTTTTGCCTTTGATGAACAAGGTGTGAGCCGGAGGAGGAGAGAGAAGAACCACTTTGTGGAATAAGCTTAGTTCTAAACGCCGCGTAGGACCACAGCCAATGGGCTTGTACAGACAAGAAAGGGATGCTGTGGAGAGATGCTCTCTTCCAACCGTGCATCCTGGTTGCTAGGGGGGGGGGTGGGGGGGGAACAGGGCGTCACCCCTCGCTGACCTACACTGATTCGTAGACACACGCGGAGACACAAAGCCTGCGCACCAACATAACTTAATATGAGAGTTAATAACATGTAGGGATCCTAGTGTGTCCAAACAACACATGGCTTTCATGAAGACGGGTTATGCAAACACACTGTTTGTTCCCAGAAGTGTTCATGACATTAGCTTCATATATGTAACAGACACACACACACACACACACACACACACACACACACACACACACACACACACACACACACATATACACTGATGGTATTATATGGAAAAGTGATTAGTCAGGATTATGTCCCGTAATGGGATGAAGAGCTCCCTCTAATGGCTTCAGGATGATTTGCAATTCACTTTGAGGAGAAACCTGATCCCCACAGAGAGGTCTCAAACATATCAGAAGACCCAGTTATGGGCTCTAGAAATATTAACGTTATTACAAATGGAAATTCACAACTAATGACCAGGATTTACCTCACTGGAATACTTTGAATTCTAAACAATTCAGTACGAACAAAAAATACTAGGCAATAACAAAAGGGCACATACATGATTGTACTGTGTGTATTGGCCGGTGATTATAGGTCCGTAAAGACTCTCACAACCTACAAATAAATAAATCAATTCTGACAAATTATTGAACATCAACAAGTTCAATCAGGCATGAGAACAGGTCATGTCTTTCCAAAACCTTGCACAAGGTATTTTTTCGCATTCCCAACCCAGAGGCGGTAGTCGTCTGGAACAAGCACAGATGAAATGTTAAACCTTAATCTTAAATTAATGTAAAGTGTGTGAGTGTAACCGATACGCGGAAGGAAAAGAAAAAAATGAACCAGAGCAGCAGAAGACGAGACTCCATGGCGGTGATACAAAACAATAACTCACTTAGTCTCGCTAAGCCCTACAGCACGTCTCAGTCAGACGGCAAAATCAACTCCAGCTTCACAGGAAATACATACCTCCCGACGACGCAGAAAGAAAAAAAGACACTTGAGATGAGAGGGGAACCTAGTTTACGATGAGTCTAATATAGCCAAGTGGTTGAGCAACGCGATAGATCACGGGTGGGACTAACCGCCATTATCGAATGATCCTGATAATAGCCCGCTTCTAGGCCTTGGCTGACCATAATTCAAACTTTGTGATATTTACATTTAGATTTACATTTAGGGCATTTGGCAGACGCTTTTATCCAAAGCGACTTACAAGGTGTACATTAGTTGAAGCAGACATGCTATGATATGTGATATGATATGATATGTGATATGTGATATGTGATATGTGATATGTGATATGTGATATGTGATATGTGATACATGATATGATATGATATGATATGTGATATGTGATACATGATATGTCGTGGAAAATGAAAATCCATGGTATGTAGATTGGTTGTTTTACTGTTAAGGTAGACATCCGGAGCGATGAAGGATCGCACACACACACACACACACACACACACACACACACACACACACACACACACACACACACACACACACACACACACACACACACACACACACACACACACACACCACACACACACACACACACACACACACACACACACACACACACACACACACACACACACCGGGAGCCGGGTGTCTTGGGAAGAAAACAAAGGAACGAAAAACAGAGATTAAAACAGAGACACACACACACAGACCCAACAAAGCCAACCCATCAATCACACTCACGCACACAACACCACCCACAACAACCACCACAACAACAACAAGTCGCCCAGGGAGGTTTTGAAGCCGTAATAAATGTGAACACACAACTTTTTTTGTTAGTTTTGCAATATCTTTTTACAACGACTTCGAACCTATCCAACCGAACCGAAACATCTCATAGACAACGATAGAGTGAAAGAAACATTGTTTTGTTTCTAACTGTCTCTATCTGTTTATATCTGTCTCTATCTGTCTCTATCTGTTTCTATCTGTCTCTATCTGTTTTCTATCTGTCTCTGTCTGTTTCTATCTGTCTCTATCTGTCTCTGTCTGTTTCTATCTGTCTCTATCTGTCTCTATCTGTCTCTATCTGTCTCTGTCTGTTTCTATCTGTCTCTATCTGTCTCTATCTGTCTCTGTCTGTTTATCTGTCTCTATCTGTCTCTATCTGTCTCTATCTGTTTCTATCTGTTTTCAAC
>CM051015.1:21936109-21938609 GCA_027704905.1 Muraenolepis orangiensis | reverse complement strand
CGGCTTCATCACGTTCACAGCCGTCTCGGGGGGGGGGGGGGGGGGGCTGTACAGGCCATGGGGGGTCGGGGGAGATCAGACCGCCTGAGTCCTCAAATGGACAAAGCTAAAAACAAACACTCACCCACCCAGGAGAAGAAACCTCAGCAAGATCTAAGGCCCCGTGGACAATACACGTTTGCTAGTATAATTACATGCTGCTAATTGCTGCAGCAGACGTTACAATGGCCTCTTTAAGGACACAGTTGGATGACAAAACCGGTTTACTGCAGTTAGTTTGAAGTTGTATGATGAACAGAGCAGATGGTCCACGCTAGCGCTGCTCCTGAGTGTTTGTGTGGTTTAGGCTGGTTTAACCTGTGGGCCTTGATTAACAATGAACCACAGGTGTGCAGCCTCACCCAGCCTCAGACTCGAATCATTGTGACTAGGGCCAGGTGAGGCTGCTTCAACCAGACTCTAATCAGTCTGACTGGGGCCAGGTAAGGCTGCTTCACCCAGACTCTAATCAGTCTGACTGGGGCCAGGTGAGGCTGCTTCAACCAGACTCTAATCAGTCTGACTGGGGCCAGGTGAGGCTGCTTCAACCAGACTCTAATCAGTCTGACTGGGGCCAGGTGAGGCTGCTTCAACCAGACTCGAATCAGTCTGACTGGGGCCAGGTGAGGCTGCTTCAACCAGACTCTAATCAGTCTGACTGGGGCCAGGTGAGGCTGCTTCAACCAGACTCTAATCAGTCTGACTGGGGCCAGGTGAGGCTGCTTCAACCAGACTCTAATCAGTCTGACTGGGGCCAGGTGAGGCTGCTTCAACCAGACTCTAATCAGTCTGACTGGGGCCAGGTGAGGCTGCTTCAACCAGTCCCCAACCACACACTTGGTAACATTTGTTAACATTTCTTGCGGTAAGCTATTTTCCAGAACATTTCTAACATATCTGAATGTTGCTTTTCATACGTGCGCTGCTAGCGCAGGCATATTACAATAATGACTGAACGATTAGATTAAATTAGTCATTAAGGCAAAAGTTTTTAAAGTTTTTGTAGTTTGAAAGGAAAACCAATTATGAGTTGTTAGAGTTATCATAGGCTAATGACAGTAAACTGAGCGACAAATTAATAAATAATTGTAAGTGTAATACTTTGGAATGTAATCAGGGTTGTAAAGTTCACCATCTACAGTTTCAGCTTACGTCATGTTACCTGTTTGGTATTCTACAAAAGAGAAGCTGATTTGCAAAAGGTTGATGCTTTCATGTTAATATGTGTATTTACATTGTCTACACGGCATGGTGTTTACAATTGTGCAGACACTTAAACAACTACGTTTAGTTCGTGTTTGATGTTAATAGCCAATTAAGTGCTTACAATTCCCAGTTTCCAAAAACATGATTGGTCGCAAAAACGAATATGAACCTCCACACACGCCGCTGAAGTGAAGTGAAAAGTGTGTTGTGTTCTGTTCAATTTCAGCCTCATACCGGCGCTCGGCACTAGGGGGCGGTAGAAGTACACACATTCTGCTCCTCCAAGCTTCAGCTATCTGTGCGGTGTGCATTGACACTGAATGTAGTGGAACGCGTTCTGCATGTCACCACCTTTCAGTTGTTGGATTTCAGTGCAAACGTAAAGGTGTTGAAAGTGGATTAAGGGTAGACCTACAAACTATAATCTTTACTTTGTAGTGCTTGTGTTGTATTCGGTCCAAAAAAAACAACTGCCTATGAACAAAAATAAAAAAACGTGTTTGTGCATGTGTGTGTGTGAGTAGCTTGTGGTTCCTCTCTTCACACACACACACACACACACACACACACACACACACACACACACACACACACACACACACACACACACACACACACACACACACACACACACACACACACACACACACACACACACACACGCGCACACACACACACGCACACAACACACACACAAACACACAAAGTCCCGTGTTCTTGTATGAATAAGCGTTATAAATGTACAGTATAGCTTTGTAAACCATGTTTCCAGTATATCTAAGCTTGAGTGACCCTTTCCCCTCCCTGATGTTGAGAAACACCAGGTTCTTATCTGGACGAGGATATGTCCCCCGGTGTTTTGGTGTACAGATAAACACTGGCAGGGAATCACTTGGTTGTCGTTGTTTGCGTGTGCACTTGTGCACACGGCAATCAGGACAAACATCCGTTTCCGCCAGAGAGAGATATTCGGTTTCCCGATGACAGCTTAATGGCGGACAGCCCCCTATCGATGCACACACACACACACACACACACACACACACACACACACACACACACACACACACACACACACACACACACACACACACACACACACGATGGAGAATCAAACAACATTGGACGTCCCACCAATTAGCTCTCTTAGACCGCCCCCACTCTGCGGTACAACAGTCGGTCGGCGTCTGTTGGAAACCGATACGCCGGGGAGGAACACACCCCACTACCCCCCCCCCCCCCCCCCCCAACCCTT
>CM051015.1:21928609-21931109 GCA_027704905.1 Muraenolepis orangiensis | reverse complement strand
CCTCCATCCTCTCTCTCTCTCTCCCCCCCCCCCACCCTCTCCCCCCACCAACACCCAGGCTCTACCGAGTCACTGGCCCGGAATGTGATGCTATGTCATTAGCGAGGCAGAAGAGACTATCTCTCCCTCCCTCCCTCCCTCTCTCCCTCCCTCTCTCCCTCTCCCTCCCTCCCTCCCTCTCTCTCCCTCCCTCCCTCCCTCTCTCCCTCCCTCTCTCCCTCCCTCTCTCCCTCCCTGCCCGAGGGTGTGGGCGACTCGCTCGGACACAGAGGACATAGCATGTGATGCTAACACCGTGATGGCTTAGTCACACAAGCTTGCGTCGCATTCATTGCACGGGAGAGAGTTAGTAAAAAAAAGAAGGAGAAGAAGAAAAAAACAAAAATAGAAAAAGAGAAGAAGAAGAAGAGTCATCGTCTAGAGCAAATTGGGAAGGGAGAATAAAAGCTTGGACACTGAGGAATATTCTGGACAAAGTCTGCTTTGGGGGGAAAACAAGTGATGGACCAAGACGGCAGTGGGGTCGGAGTCATCACCGTTATCCAGTGAGTAAGCGGGGTGTAATCCAGTCCTGTTTTGTAATTAGTTTAAAAAGTGAATCAGTGAGTTGCTCAGCACACCATCATCAGCGAGAGTAATGGACAAACTGGAGTGACCAGGGATTCGTTATTCATTTTAGTTGCCGATAATTCAATATTCTCCAAGGAAAATCCAAAAAATGATTGCTTCCAGCCTTTTGAAAATCATCAACTCTCCACAATTAGCTTTGATAATATAATATTTAACGGTGGGCCCAGTCTGTCAAGATTCAAGATTCAAGAATTGTATTGGCCATTTGCAACAAGTACAATGGAAAGCTTACTCCCCATTCCCTCCCGCAGTATGAATTTCTATAACACAATACTATAACAACACTATACACCATAAAATAAAAAATATACATAAAAAGAACGATTGCATTTAAAAAGCATTTAAAAGCATTTTTTAAAAAGCCAGTCGTGCAGCAGCATCATGGATTGAAAAAATATTTTCCTAGGCAATTCAGGGAAAAAAACCATAGTCAGTTGTTTACTTATTTGTTTCATAAGCTTCAGCAACATAATGCACATCTTCCATTCGGTGAATCAGAGAAAAAACCCAAACTATTGTTGGCCAAGCATTGGGTGGGTGAGGGGCTCCAGTCCCTCAGCCTGACACTACTACTACCACCACTACCACAAGGTCAACAGTCCTGGGCTCTTCCAGGATCACCTGGCTAGTTGGTGGTTTCTTCTCTATCTCCCCACTCTGCTTCCCCTTGTTCATTTCATTATGCGTTTATGCGACGGGATTCCAGCCAATTCGCGCCAAACTCGTCAGCAGGTGTGGGCTTCAGTTGGCCGAGGTTGACGCGTTAAACTCTTGTCCCAATTAGTCACACGCACACACACACACACACAGTTATTTTTGTTATTTTTGATTGTGTACAGTATTATTATAGTATAGTGTTGTATAGTATAAAGTATAGTACATAGTAAAGTATATAGGGTGGTGTATAGTATATAGTATAGCATAGCATAGGTAGCATATAGTGTGGTTTATTAGTATAATATTGTTTAGTATAGTATAGTATAGTCTAGTTTTACTATGGTATTGTTGTAGGAAATTCATACTGCAGTAGGGAATTGGTAGTAAGCATTATATTGTTCTTGTTGCAAATGGCAAATAAAAACATCTTGAATCTTGAATCTTGAACACACACACACACACACACACACACACACACACACACACACACAGCTGCATATTCATGAGAGAACCCTTTTGAGGTTCAGGTCTGCACAGGGACGTCTCCTCTCGACATCATGTTTATTTCAGGGGGAAAGAAAAATGCAGAATAGGCAGCGGCATAAATAGACATATAGGCCTTTTGCAGACTTGAGTTCGGGTTCGAGTTTTTCAACTCGACTCGAGGTGGACGGAGAAGAGGAAGAAGTCACGTGGCGGTATAGCTGAGGGGAGTTACCACAGGGCGTTCTGCTGACACACACCTGGCTGGAGGTCGACGTCTAGAACGTTCCGTGCGGGTGAACACTGTCTCTTAGATGGTGGCACTGTACTAGATAGATGGAGGGTATTGTAAGTAGTATTGGCAGGAGGTTAACCTCAAGAATATCTATAGTACTACTACAAATAGAGACATTGGCTGAAGGCTAACATTTTGGGTGTACGGGAAGTTCAGATTCTGTAATGTTATATATAAATAGTATTATTGGCAGAGGAATAATATATAACGTTAATCAGACATTTATACAGAAACGTTTAATGTACAATGCAACCTTACTGCAGTATAGACGGCTAACATTTGAGTTTTATTAGACGTATACATTAGTACTACTATGTAAACATACAGTAGTATTGGGACAGAGCATATATTTTTGGTATATTAGAAGTATATTGGCAAATACTACTGGGTAGTGTTGGCAGAAGTACTATGACTCACTCATAGTGTTGGGAGAGG
>CM051015.1:21916109-21921109 GCA_027704905.1 Muraenolepis orangiensis | reverse complement strand
CCAAAAGTCAACTCAAGGAGCACACAACACAGGGTTGAAGAAGGCCCTCCTTCCCCACTCTCTGTGGATGTCTTATGAAAGGCAGCTCCAGCCTAAAGCCTGCAGTGGGAGTACATTAAAATGAGGTCTTCTCTTTACAGGGACAGGTGATGGAGAGAGGGAGGGAGGGAGGGAGGGAGGGAGGGAGGGAGGGAGGGAGGAGGTGATGGAGGTGAGGGAGAGAGGTGGTGGAGGGAGGGAGGAGATGATGGAGGGAGGTGAGGGGGAGGTGATGAAGGGAGGAGGTGATGGAGGGAGGGAGGAGGTGATGGAGGGGGAGGGAGGAGCTGATTGAGGGAGGGAGGAGATGATTGAGGGAGGAGATGATGGAGGGGGGAGGGGAGGTGATGAAGGGAGGAGGTGATGAAGGGAGGAGGTGATGGAGGGAGGGAGGAGGTGATGGAGGGGGAGGGAGGAGGTGATGGAAGGAGTGAGGAGGTGATGGAGGAAGAAGGTGATGGAGAGAGGGAGGAGAGAAGGTGATGGAGGGAGGGAGGGAGGTGATGGAGAGGGAGTTGACGGGGGAGGGAGGAGGTGATGAAGGGAGGGAGGGAGGAAATGATGGAGGGAGGGAAGAGAGAAGGTGATGGAGGGAGGGAGGGAGGTGATGAAGGGGGAGGAGGTGATGGAGGGGGAGGGAGGAGGTAATGGAAGGAGGGAGGAGGTGATGGAGGAAGAAGGTGATGGAGGGAGGGAAGAGAGAAGGTGATGGAGGGTGGAGGGAGGTGATGAAGTGGGGGAGGAGGTGATGGAGGGGGAGGGAAGAGATGATGGAAGGAGGGAGGAGATGATGGAGAAAGGGAGGTAATGGAGGGGAGGTGATTGAGGGAAGGAGGAGATGATGGAAGGGGCGGGGAGGTGATGTAGGGAGGGAGGAGGTGATGGTGGGGAGGAGGTGATGGAAGGAGGGAGGGAGGTGATGGAGGAAAAGGTGATGGAGGGAGGAAAGAGAGAAGGAGATGGAGGGCGGAGGGAGGTGAAGAAGGGGGGAGGAGGTGATGGAGGGGGAGGGAGGAGGTGATGGAAGGAGGGAGGAGGTGATGGAGGGAGGGAGAGAGAAGGTGATGGAGGGTGGAGGGAGGTGATGAAGGGGGGAGGAGGTGATGGAGGGGGAGGGCGGAGGTGATGGAAGGAGTGAGGAGGTGATGGAGGAAGAAGGTGATGGAGAGAGGGAGGAGAGAAGGTGATGGAGGGAGGGAGGGAGGTGATGGGAGGAGGGAGGAGGTGATGGAGAGAGGAGGGGAGGTGATGGAGGGAGGTAGGAGGGGATGGAGGGAGGGAGGGAGGGAGGGAGGGAGGGAGGGAGGGAGGGAGGAGGTGATGGAAGGCGACAGATGGCTCAACTCAGGTCCCCACCCACGGGTCCAAGCGTTGATCTGTTCAGGACCCTGTTCATCATACATGAGAGGCGGAGGGGGAGAGAGGGGGTTGTTAATCAGCTATAGATCGCTGGATGGATCAGAGGATGCCGATTACATGTGTTTTCTCTCAAGCTCTCTCTGTATCTCTGTCTCCCTCCCTATCTCTCTCTTAGTCTCTCTCTCTCTCTCTATTTCATCCATGTTAAGATTTTACTCTTTCCCAGTGTTCCTCTCTTTCTCTCACACTGTATCTCTCCATCAGTCTCCATCACCGTCTGTGTGTGTGTGTGTGTGTGTGTGTGTCTCTCTCAGTCTCTCTCCAGTCTTTATCTCTCTCATCCATGAGTCATACTGAGCAGAATGTTCTCTAGTGTCATGAGGAGACAGGGGGGTCAGGGACAGCAGCCTGTATGTAGTTGAACGTTAGCATAGCGTTGCATAGCATCGGAGCCCATAGAGTTGGGGCACATAGAGTTCAGGCCTTGAACACGATGCGCTCGATGCGCTCTTGTATGAGAGCATCGTGGTGGCGTCGATGCGTGTGTCTCTATGATTCAGGATCAATAAATTCCCATGGGAGCCAACTAGTCGCGGTTGTGTTTAGCTGCCGCTGAGAGAGCTGGATCGGCGGGCAGCTAGCTAGCGATGTCGCGGCCGCTAATGGTGTGTTTCGTAACACAGGGAAGAGTAGTGTGAGTAGTGTGTGTGCGTGTGTGTGTGTGTGTGTGTGTGTGTGTGTGTGTGTGTGTGCGTGTATGAGTGTGTGTGTGGTTGTTTGTGCGTGTGTGTGTGCATGTTTGTGCATGTATGTGTGCATGTTTGTGCATGTGTTTGTGTGTGTATGTGTGTTTGTCTTTGAATGTGTATGCGTGTGTATGTTTGTGTGTGTGTGTGTGTTTGTGTTTGAATGTGTATGTGTGTGTGTGTGTGTGCATGTGTGTGTGTGTGTGTGTGCATGTTTGTGCATGTGTGTATGTTTGTGTGAGTGTTTGTTTAGATGTGTGTGTTCATGTGTGTGTGTGTGTGTGTGTGTGTGTGTGTGTGTGTGTGTGTGTGTGTGTGTGTGTGTGTGTGTGTGTGTGTGTGTGTGTGTGTGTGTGTGTGTGTGTGTGTGTGTGTGTGTGTGTTGTGTGTGTGTGTGTGTGTGTGTGTGTGTGTGTGTGTGTGTGCGTGTGTGTGTGTGTGTGTGTGTGCGTGTGTGTGTGTGTGTGTGTGCACATGCGTGTCTGTTTGTGGGTGTGTCATTGGCAGTGTTTTAGTGCCTTTGAGCAGTGATTATGCAGGCGTTGTACCGTGTAAACAGTGGGTTTCTACCCTCTTCAACACTACTCTGTTGGTCTCTGGGTTCATCTAGTCGGGCGACGCGATCGGTCACCTAATTATATTTAATATTCGTCACCCTGTTGTTTGTCGCCCTCTTTAAGAGCCGACATCTTTGTCTTTCTTTGGGTTCTTGACGCCCAGCATCTGTGGATCTAAGGGAAGGTGTTTGGGTGAAGGGCTGGAAGCTTTGATCACACCACCATGTCTCTCCTACTCCACCCAGGAAACAAACTAAAACAACCAACAGAACAACACGGATATACACAGATCGTACCTTATGGGTGTGTGTGTGTGAGTGTGTCTGTGTGTGTGTGTGTGTGTGTGTGTGCGTGTGTGTGTGTGTGTGTGTGTGTTTGTAATTTCTTGTGTGAGAATATTGTGTGTCGTGTGTTCTGTGATGTGATGTGTTGTGGTGTGTCTTGTGTTGTGTGTCATGTGTGTGTTGTGTGTTGTGTTGTGTGTGATGTAATGTGATGTGTTGTTTTGTGTAGTGTGTTGTGTGTAATGTGTTGTGTTGTGTTATGTGTTGTGTTGTGTGTAATGTGTTGTGTTGTTATGTTATGTGTTGTGTTGTGTTGTGTGTAATGTGATGTGATGTGTTGATTTGTGTTGTGTGTGATGTGTTGTGTGTTGTGTTGTGTTGTGTTGTGTGTGTGATGTGTTGTGTTGTGTGTTGTGTGTAATGTGTTGTGTTGTTATGTTATGTGTTGTGTTGTGTTGTGTGTAATGTGATGTGATGTGTTGATTTGTGTTGTGTGTGATGTGTTGTGTTGTGTGTTGTGTTGTGTGTTATGTGTTGTGTTGTATTGTGTTGTGTGTAATGTGTTGTGTTATGTGTTATGTTGTGTGTAATGTGTTGTGTTGTGTGTTATGTGTTGTGTTGTGTGTTATGTGTTGTGTTGTGTGTGATGAGATGTGCTATGTTATGTGTTGTCATGTCTGTTGTGTGTTGTGTGTGTGTTTGTAATTTCTTGTATGAGAATATTGTGTGTGGTGTTTTTTGTGTGTTGTATGTTCTGTGATGTGATGTGTTGTGTGTTGTGTTGTGTGTCATGTGATGTGATGTGTTGTTTTGTGTTGTGTGTGATGTGCTATGTGTTGTGTTGTGTGTAATGTGTCGTGCTGTGTGTAATGTGTTGTGTTGTGTGTAATGTGTTGTGTTTTGTTGTGTGTGTGTGTGTTGTGTTATGTGTTGTCATGTCTGTTGTGTGTTGTATGGTGTGTAGTGTGTTGTGTTATGTGTTGTCATGTCTGTTGTGTGTTGTGTTGTGTGTGATGAGATGTGCTATGTTATGTATTGTCATGTCTGTTGTGTGTTGTGTTGTGTTGTGTGTAATGTGTTGTGTTGTGTTGTGTTTTATGTTGTGTTGTGTGTAAAGTGTTGTGCTGTGTTGTGTTATGCAACGTCTTATGTGTGTGTGTGTTATGTGTGCACCTTGTGTTTCCTATACAAACCAAACACACAAATGATATGAGCACAGTGGTTCACACACACACATATATATATATATATATATACATAGTATATATTTGGACTATTTGACAGCATCAAGGGACAGAGAGATTATGTTCGACTGACTCCACTGGAACCGATGGAATTCGATTAGCTAAAATAATTCCTTCAGAGACTCAGAGAGGATCAAAAGCCCAATACCAATCCCTTGCCTGTTCAGCCTTCCCCGCTTCCTCTTTTGTCTAAAAAGACTTGGCGCCGTGGCAAGAAGAAGAGGAATCGGAAGTCTCTGGTGACTTTTTTTTCCATTTTCTAGCGCTTGTTAGCATTAAAGCATAAAGGGTGTGGACGCCGGCTCGGGAACCTCGGGGAGACTCGGTCTCATCAGCTCATTCGTAAGTTAATAACCAGAGGAGCAGTGCAGTACACTGAGCCGCCAGCAGGGGGCCGCCTTCAGACACCGGAGAGGGATAGAGATTTATACACACACACACGCACACGTACACACACGCACACACACACACACACACACACACACACACACACACACACACACACACACACACACACACACACACATACACACACAAACACACATATAGGCTTCTTTAGTGTGTGTTTATGTGTGTGTGTGTGTGTGTGTGTGTGTGTGTGTGTGTGTGTGTGTGTGTGTGTGTGTGTGTGTGTGTTTGTATGTGTGTGTGCGTTTGTGTGTGTGTTATATATTTGGTAGTGTGCTGTCATGCATGATGTAAACAAACTTAACTTTACTCTGTTTGTGTGTGTGTACTGTGTGTATGTGTGTTATATTTTTGCCAGTGTGT
>CM051015.1:21901109-21908609 GCA_027704905.1 Muraenolepis orangiensis | reverse complement strand
CAATCTAAATGTTAGATGCCCCAATCGGGGCATCTCTTCTTTGATTGGTTAAGGGGAGGAGAGGAGGGGGGGAATCCATCTTGCCTGTCGATCACAGATGTGTGAAATGCAACACTTCTCAATAGTGGAGAAACAGAGGGAGGGAGGGGACGTTGTCTTTTTTGGTTGTTCTTGTTCTCTTCCGCTCTTTTCTCTACTCTCTAGTTGCCATCTAAATATGCCAACTATTCCAGAAATGTTCTGGCAATATTCCTGAATGGTGTCAAACAATCCGGAAATCTGTACCCAAAATGTCTCTCCAGAGGACCTACGCACATTTCCGGGACAATGCCTGAATGGCTGTGTCACACTCTGTGTTTGAATGCCAAGCGGTAACATTTGCGGATCACTAGCGTAAAGGGTTGCGTAAGACGTTTTCATGTGAGTGAGTGAACCAATCACAAGGCTCCGGTGATTTCGGTATTTGATGTCGGCGACGTGTTTAAGTGTGCCATCACATGAGACGTCTTCTGGCACAAAAAAATATATATATATACGTTCCGGCTCTGGTTTCCGCAGCGTAAATGATACGTACCTGACACCATCTTCTTCGTCTGTGGAGTTCTATGGCGGTTGCATTACCGCCATCTTTACAAAAATCGCTAGCGTTTCCAGAATGGTCATCCCACTTAATTACATGAATGTAGGTTTGTAAACCCCTTCTCTTCCCCACTCTAGAATCTCCACCTACAGCCCCTTTAAGGAGCAGGTAGGAGGGGGTAGCATGTTGGTTGACTCACCGTGGGGGACCTTAATACCATACCTACACCTTACCACCTCCATGTCGTTCTCCATTAGTAACATGTGGTTATTAATGAACTCCCCACGGATGTCCGGATTGTAGAGTCACTGCCCATCTTCCGCCGCAGGCTGAAAACTCACCTCTTCTGGAAACACAACCCCGATTTTTTACTACCATACTAGCGTCTTACTATGTCGATTGTTTGCATGTTATTTAGATATTGTTCTATTGTTTGCCAACTTATTGTACTTTTACCTGATTGTACTTTTACCTTAGTTATTGGAGCACTTTTGACTTCTGGTGATGAGTTGTTCTCTTACCTACGTTTGTTGAACGCACTATTGTAAGTCGCCTTGGTCAAAAGCATCTGCTCAATGACTGTAATGTAATGTGATGCAATGTTATGTTATTGGATAGAATCCTGCACATATACTAGTGATGATCGGTTAACACATGTGAGGGTATTTCAATTGAATATCCAACTTAATCTGTGGACAATCAGTGCTGGATGTAATGTTTATGATCACCGCCATATGTGGGCGCAACGAGTGACGTCTCTCTACCTCTCTCTCTCTCTCTCTCTCTCTCTCTCTCTCTCTCTCTCTCTCTCTCTCTCTCTCTCTCTCTCTCTCTCACTCTCTCTCTCTCCCACTTGCTCTCTCTCTCCCCCTCTCCCTCTCTCTCCCCCCCCCCTCTCTCTGTCTCTCTCTCTCTGTCTCTCTCTCTCTCTCTCTCTCTCTCTCTCTCTCTCTCTCTCTCTCTCTCTCTCTCTCTCTCTCTCTCTCTCTCTCTCTCTCTCTCTCCCTCTCTCTCTGCCCATCTCTCTCTCTTCCTGCCCCTCTGTCTCTGTTTCTCTCCTTCTGCCCATCGAATATCCAACTTAATCTGTGGACAATCACTGCTGGATGTAATGTTTATGATCACCGCCATATGTGGGCGCAACGAGTGACGTCTCTCTACCTCTCTCTCTCTCTCTCTCTCTCTCTCTCTCTCTCTCTCTCTCTCTCTCTCTCTCTCTCCTCTCTCTCTCTCTCTCTCTCTCTCCTCTCTCTCTCTCTCTCTCTCTCTCTCTCTCCCACTCTCTCTCTCTCCCCCTCTCCCTCTCTCTCTCCCCCCCCCCCCCCTCTCTCTCCTCTCTCTCTCTCTCTCTCTCTCTCTCTCTCTCTCTCTCTCTCTCTCTCTCTCTCTCTCTCTCTCTCTCTCTCTCTCTCTCTCTCTCTCTCTCTCTCTCCAGCCACAGAACCAAGGCGTCCGGCTGGCCACCACCGCCACCTCCGCCGGCGCCGCTGTCAGGGCCCTGGGGCCACACAACACAGGGCCCCCCCAATGGCTGGGACATGGGCGCCAGTAGAGAGGGGCGTGACTGCTACATCAAGTGAGACAACCCACAATGAACCACACACACACACACACACACCATGGCCACCAAAATAACACAACCGCTCTTCTGGAACAAGAAGGGGTGATGGGGAGGGGCGAGGGGGGGTGGGTTTGTCCTTTCTTCCCCCCCCCCACCCACCTCTCTTCCTTGGTTGTTTTTTTTCATGGCTTTGGCAACCCGTGATTAATCTCGCCGCGTCTCTCTCTCACACACACACGCGCACACATGCATGCACACACACACACACACACACACACACACACACACACACACACACACACACACTCACACACACACAACACACACACTCTCACCCCAGCAAAAGAGCCTCACAGGCAGGCAACACTGGGATGAAAGCATCCTCTCCAGCACACACACACACACACACACACACGCACACACACACACACACACACACACACACACACACACACACACACACACACACACAGGCATGGGGTGCCAGCACGCTTTCGTCTCCACGTGCGCACTCAGAAGACTGCTTCATACTGGTGCACCGCCACTGCCTGCTCACACAAACACTCACAGACACATAGACACACACACACACACACACACACACACACACACACACACACACACACACACACACACACACACACAGCCGCTCTCGCTGGCTGTGAAGCAGTCCTCTCACAGACGTGAACCAGCGCGTTGCTCTTGGAGGAGAACGTGGACTTTGTGGCCGTCTCTTTGTGCGTGCGTGCGTGCCTTTGTGTGTGTACGTGTGTGTTTGTGTGTGTGCGTGTGTGGGTGTGTGTGTGGGTGTGTGCGTCACTGAAATCTTTCAGGGTTTTTTTTAACGTGAGCGGTCTGAATTGAATGTTTCTGCCATGTAATGCCGACTCTACCGCCTAATCAGTCGTTAGGACTCCCTCCCCGGAGATGGCTGGTACCACGACAGGTAACGTCACAACTGTCTCTCTCTCTTCTCTCCCCTCTTTTTTTCATTTTCTCTCATGCTGATTGAGTTGTGTGCGTGGGTGGGTGGGTGGGGATGCGTGGATGTGAGCGAGTGTTGATAGGGCCGGAGGGGTGGAGGCGTGTATGTACTGTATAGGGCTATTATAGTTATATAGCCGGATGCCTCATCAGAGAGGAGCGTGCGTGTGATTATTTGGACATGACGAGTATGGATGGCTGAGTGTGAACTCTTGGCGCGGTCGATCGATGCGTGTGTGTGAAGATATGGTCACCCTGCATGCTCCTTCTTTCTCCGCTGAGGTTCTTTTTGGGTTTTTATCTCTTGGATGGAAACCAAAAACAAACAAACACACATTCATCCCGAATTGTGTTCTTTTTTAAAAAAAAAATTTTAAATGAGAGATTTGTATGATCGGTCTACTATAGTAGACCGATCATCACATCATCATCCACGAATATATTCATGGATGATGTGATGATATGTTTGTGTTTACGTTAGGTGGACGCGTTACGTTACACACGTTATACTTTTTTGCGTTTGATTCGCGTATCGTTTGACGTAACGGCATATCCATGTTTTCCCCGGAATCGCTCGACGTGAGAGGACATGAAAGTTGCCACACACACACACACACACACACACACACACACACACACACACACACACACACACACACACACACACACACACACACACACGCACACACAAATGCGCACGCACAAACACACACGCACGCGCGGGGTTAAGGCACGATGAGCAGCGTGATGTCTGAGGAGTTACGTAAGGAGCGAGGAGGAGCGAGGAGAAGCACAGAAGAAGCACAGGCAGACCTGATCGTCACACAGCCTCTCTGCTCTCAACATTTAAATAGCAGCCATGAATAATACAGAGAGAGAGAGAGAGAGAGTGTGTGTGTGTGTGTGTGTGTGTGTGTGTGTGTGTGTGTGTGTGTGTGTGTGTGTGTGTGTGTGTGTGTGTGTGTGTGTGTGTGTGTGTGTGTGCCCGCGCGAGTGTATGTGCATCTGTGTCACTGTAAGCAGGCATCACAGTGCCTTGAGGTGATACAAAACAATTGTATTTCTTTTACAGAAAAATACATTCAGTCATGCACATACAAACACACACACACACACACACACTCACTCACACACACACACACGCGCGCACACACACATCATGTCAGGGTGGATCAAAGAAACATTAGAAGGAACGGTGGAACACACATTGTGTATGTAGAGCATGACCACTGGTTCTAGGAGGAGGTGGGGTGTTACAAACACAGTGAATCCAAGCGCCGATTGGTCAAGCTGCCGGTCGCTTCACCATCCATTAATGTCCCCCATCACATGGTGATCCGTGCAGCTGCAACATCAGCACCACCACCACCACCACCAAGGCGATGGTCAGACCCGGGTGTGATCAGAGTCAATCCAACAGGTAGCCACGCCTCTTCCCCCCCCTGGCCGGCCGCTGCTGTGCAAAATAATCGTTGGTTTGTCGTCTTTGTGTTGTCTTTTTGTTGGATGGGGGGGGGGGGGTAATAATGATAATGATTAATGATAATCGCGACAATTATGGGGGTCATTGGATGCAGTGCCGCCACCCGCGTTGGGGTTGGGATGGGACGCCGTCTCGATCAGGTTAGCCTGGGAAGGGTAATTCGTGTGGACATCACCGTGCCACACGCTACTACTGCTACTGGGTCCGTCCGGTACAACGTGACGGTGGTGGTGGTGGTGGTGATGCTGGTGGTGGCGGTGGTGGTGGTCGGAAAGCTCCATGTCCCAAAACAGTACATTGTTTCAATCCCATTTCAATCCTGTTTAAAGCACGTTTAGCACCCTGAACTACAGGGCTTTGGATCATCACAATGTCATCCTCATCACAATGTCCTTTGTCACATCACATGCCTATAATGTTTACAATGGATACATTGTTCATACATTGGTCATAATATGTCATCTATTATTGTGCAATAGCAGAAGAGTTTTGAATTATTGTTACATCCGCCATCGAAGATAGATGGGAGGAGGTTATGTTTTTGCCCCTGTCTGTCTGTCTGTCTGTCTGTCTGTCTGTATGTTTGTCTGTTAGCAAGATAACTTAAGAAGTTATGTACGGAATTGGACATAACTTACTTATGGGCCAAGAACAACAGCTGATTGTTTTAGTGGATTTTGGTCTGTGGTTTCTTTCTTTTTAGTTTATTACTTATTTATAGTTCTTGCATTTATGAAATAATGATGCTTATGTAAAGACTGGGACACACACACACACACACACACACACACACACACACACACACACACACACACACACACACACACACACACACACACACACACACACACACACACACACACACACACACACACACACACACACACACACACACACGCTTCATGACAGCTTCATGTCGTACTCACAGTTACTTTCTCAAGCAGCTAACAGGGTCATTCATTATGAGAATAATACATTATTAACTTGTCAAGAGACCTTACATGAAATATGCATCGCTGAATGTACCCTATGTATGTATCTGTATAACCTCCATTTTAAACTTTGCGTCAGCTATGCAACAGTGGGTATTTCTAAAGTGTCATTCATTCAATTATTTTACATTCTAACTGAATTAATCAATATGTTGTGAAATCCAATCACTTCAGATCAATCAATTGATCTATCATTCCTTTGCAATGATCCAGAAATGTATGTAATGTACGTTAGCAGGTCTCTCTTTAAACTGTAAAATGTAAACAGGTCTCTCTTTAAACTGTAAAATGTAAACAGGTCTCTCTTTAAACTGTAAAATGTAAACAAGTCTCTCTTTAAACGGTAAAATGTAAACAGGTCTCTCTTTAAACTGTAAAATGTAAACAGGTCTCTCTTTAAACTGTAAAATGTAAACAGGTCTCTCTTTAAACTGTAAAATGTAAACAAGTCTCTCTTTAAACTGTAAAATGTAAACAGGTCTCTCTTTAAACTGTAAAATGTAAACAGGTCTCTCTTTAAACTGTAAAATGTAAACAGGTCTCTCTTTAAACGGTAAAATGTAAACAGGTCTCTCTTTAAACTGTAAAATGTAAACAGGTCTCTCTTTAAACTGTAACATGTAAACAGGTCTCTCTTTGAACTTTACAATGTAATCAGGTCTCTATTTAAACTGTATAATGTGAACAGGTATCTCTTTAAACTGCAAAATGTAAATAGGTCTCTCTTTAAACTGTAAAATGTGAACAGGTATCTCTTTAAACTGCACAATGTAAACAGGTCTCTCTTTAAACTGTAACATGTAAACAGGTCTCTCTTTGAACTTTACATTGTAATCAGGTCTCTATTTAAACTGTAAAATGTGAACAGGTATCTCTTTAAACTGCACAATGTAAACAGGTCTCTCTTTAAACTGTAAACAGGTCTCTCTTTAAAAAGTGATGCTTGATCTCAATGAGACTACCTGTTTAAATAAAGGATACATTAGGCAGTGATCATTTAAATGACTCTGTGTGCATTAGTTCTGTGTGCAATTAGTTCGACGTGTGCATCATGGATTGGCTACTGAGTGATCCTCTGACTCATGCAGAGGCCGACTTATGTAGAGAAGGCTAATCAGGATCCAAACAACACACACACACACACACACACACACACACACACACACACACACACACACACACACACACACACACACACACACACACACACACACACACCACACACACACACACACACACACACACGCTTCATGACAGCTTCATGTCGTACTCACAGTTACTTTCTCAAGCAGCTAACAGGGTCATTCATTATGAGAATAATACATTATTAACTTGTCAAGAGACCTTACATGAAATATGCATCGCTGAATGTACCCTATGTATGTATCTGTATAACCTCCATTTTAAACTTTGCGTCAGCTATGCAACAGTGGGTATTTCTAAAGTGTCATTCATTCAATTATTTTACATTCTAACTGAATTAATCAATATGTTGTGAAATCCAATCACTTCAGATCAATCAATTGATCTATCGTTCCTTTGCAATGATCCAGAAATGTATGTAATGTACGTTAGCAGGTCTCTCTTTAAACTGTAAAATGTAAACAGGTCTCTCTTTAAACTGTAAAATGTAAACAGGTCTCTCTTTAAACTGTAAAATGTAAACAAGTCTCTCTTTAAACGGTAAAATGTAAACAGGTCTCTCTTTAAACTGTAAAATGTAAACAGGTCTCTCTTTAAACTGTAAAATGTAAACAGGTCTCTCTTTAAACTGTAAAATGTAAACAAGTCTCTCTTTAAACTGTAAAATGTAAACAGGTCTCTCTTTAAACTGTAAAATGTAAACAGGTCTCTCTTTAAACTGTAAAATGTAAACAGGTCTCTCTTTAAACTGTAAAAT
>CM051015.1:21846109-21896109 GCA_027704905.1 Muraenolepis orangiensis | reverse complement strand
TCGTGTCTGGTGTTTTTCCGTTGCGTCTCCTCAGATCCATGTCACTGACCCAACTCAGTGGCCAGCTGTAAGGTCTGCTGCCTCACAGGACGCTCTCTTAACGGACGGTGATCAGACCGTCGTATAGTAATGCCTCTCCTGGCTTCACTAGAACATCTGGTTATTTGTGTCATCTGTCAAAATCACATTGTTGTACCGATTCTGCCGAAGAGCATTTAGCGTGAACAGGCCCTGGCTGCCCTGAATGTTATACAGCAACATTGCACTTTGGTGACATGATGGTGATTCACGGTTATACCGTCCTCTGTACTCTGTACCGACCCACGCGCATTGATTCCAAACGACCAAAGCGCTATATTGCTATCGTTTACATTTGTCGGAAGGCGCACTCACGCTAAATGCTCTTCGGCAGAATCGGTACAAGGAAGTCATTTTGACAAATGGTAGTGGTGTGTTATAGTGATTTAGTGAAGCCAGAAGAGGCGGTTAATATTGTTCCATCACCCAGACTGGTAGTGTCCTTTAAAGCAGTGGTTCTCAACTGCTCCAGCCTCAGGACCCACATGTGTCATTAGTCATTATGTCTAAGCTGCAATATTGACTAACATAAGTCAATATTGCGATAAACAACGATGCCTTCATGTACTGTTAAAAACATTGAGCTGCATCAAATAATATGCAACAAATTGGGGCTAAACTCAAGGAATTAACAATGACATATTAGTTAATCTATGGGCATCTTTCTAGAGCAGCTTATTCTTTTAGTCCCCCATGTGTTTCCATCACAGCTCCCGTGCTCTATGGCTGGCTACTCTATGGCTGCTAGGACTCTATGACTTGGTGCTCTATGACTGGGTGCTCTATTGCTGCTGGGTGTTCTATGGCTGCTGGGTGCTCTACGGCTGACTGCTCTATGACTGGGTGCTCTATGGCTGGGTGCTCTACGGCTAAGTTCTCTATGGCTGCTGGGAGCTGTATAGCTGAATGCTCTATGGCTGGGTGCTCACTGGCTGCGTGCTCTATGGCTGGGTGCTCTATGGCTGGGTGCTCTATGGATGGGTGCTCTATGGCTGGGTCCTCCATGGATGGGTGCTCTATGGCTGGGTGCTCTATGGATGGGTGCTCTATGGCTAGGTGCTCTATGACTGCTGGGTGCTCTATGGCTGATGCTCAATGGCTTGGCACTCTATGGTGGCTGGCTAGTCTATGGCTGGGTGCTCTATGGCTGCTGGGTGCTGTTTGGCTGAGTGCTCTATGGCTGGGTGCTCAATGGCTGACTGCTCTATGGCTGGGTGCTCTATGGCTACCGGTGCTCTATGGCTGCTTGGTTCTATATGGCTGGATGTTCTATGGCTGGGTGCTCTATGGCTGCTGGTGCTCTATGGCTGCTTGGTTCTCTATGGCTGGATGTTCTATGGCTGGATGGTCAATGGCTGCTGGATGCTCTATGGTTGGATGCTCTATGGCTGTTGGATACTCTATGGCTGCTGGGTGCTCTATGGCTGGATGCTTAATGGCTGCTGGATGCTCTATGGCTGCTATGTAATCTATTGTTGCTCTATGGCTGCTGGGTGTGTGTCCATGTGCTGCTCTACGGCTGCTGGGTGTGTGTCCATGAGCTGCTCTACGGCTGCTGGGTGTGTGTCCATGTGCTGCTCTATGGCTGCTGGGTGTGTGTCCATATGCTGCTCTATGGCTGCTGGGTGTGTGTCCATGAGCTGCTCTACGGCTGCTGGGTGTGTGTCCATGAGCTGCTCTACGGCTGCTGGGTGTGTGTCCATGTGCTGCTCTATGGCTGCTGGGTGTGTGTCCATATGCTGCTCTACGGCTGCTGGGTGTGTGTCCATGAGCTGCTCTATGGCTGCTGGGTGTGTGTCCATGTGCTGCTCTATGGCTGCTGGGTGTGTGTCCATGTGCTGCTCTATGGCTGCTGGGTGTGTGTCCATGAGCTGCTCTATGGCTGCTGGGTGTGTGTCCATGTGCTGCTCTATGGCTGCTGGGTGTGTGTCCATGTGCTGCTCTATGGCTGCTGGGTGTGTGTCCATATGCTGCTCTATGGCTGCTGGGTGTGTGTCCATGAGCTGCTCTATGGCTGCTGGGTGTGTGTCCATGTGCTGCTCTATGGCTGCTGGGTGTGTGTCCATATGCTGCTCTATGGCTGCTGGGTGTGTGTCCATGAGCTGCTCTATGGCTGTTGGGTGTGTGTCCATGTGCTGCTCCTCTCCGAATCACTTACAGCTCCAGTGTTCTTGGCTCCATGGCTGTGCCAACCTAATTGCCTCTTGGAGCACACGATCAATCTCATTGAAAAAGTATGGATTTGAATGGAATTGAAAAAGTCCGGCCCCTTAGATTATGACTATGAAGGAGGTGAATACTGCAGCTGGTCTGATGGATAAACCAATACAAATCTGGTGCAGTTGAATTACAATGGCTGATTAAATGTGTGTTGATTAAAGATTAAACCACTTTTAACTTAACTTTTTCTCTTTCTATGTACAGGAGCTGTAAAGAGTCCATAGTGTTGACGGTCGTTCAGCCATACCCAGTGAGTCGCTTTCCTCCATATTGAAATATGTTTGTTATTCAAGAAACCAAACGGGGAAACGCCATTGATAGATTGTTAGTGTAAGTATATGTGCGTGAGTGCATGCGTGTGTGCGTGCGTGCATGCGTGTGTGCGTGCGTGCGTGCGTGTGTGCGTGCGTGCATGCGACATTACGTTGGACACTTTGGTGAAGCTATGTGTGACTGTGTGTCGGCACGGTAACAGTTTGCTTGGTTGGCGACGGCGATGCGATCTCACCAGCCTTTTCCCGCTGTAGTGTCAGATCCTCCCTGCCTCGACCTCGGGTGAACCCGCCATGTCAACACAGAGGAGGGACCCGTCACACAGCAGATGGGGGAGGAACGCACAGCTTTTAGTGCGTTCAACCTGTGCACCCATATATATATATATATATATATATATATATATATATATATATATATATATATATATATATATATATAATACAGGTCAATGCAGATTAAAATGCCCTGAGAATTAACCACAAGGCTGTGTTCGCAACTGACAACCGACGAATATTTACACAGTGTATTCTCAGTTAATCCAGTGGATTTTCTGATTTTAAAATGTGCACTATGAATACAATGAATATGGATTTCGACTGTAAGTACACACCCCCCAAGGCTTGTTATGGTCTCATGGGACTTCTCAGGAGAGGATATTTATTATTCAGTCAAAAGGTAGCGGCTCATCTCGGGATAAAACAGCCTCGGCTTGCAGAAAGAAGCTAAGAAGCACGAGTCCCCTGGAAACACAGGAGCCCAGCCGGCAGCTCCTCTGATGGAGGCTGTAATTGTAGCCATTTACCACACGTTGCTTTGCAGGCTCAGCTGACACCAATGGCCTGCTTATCCCCCCCCCCCCCACACACACACACACACACATACACACACACACACACACACACACGCACACACACACACAGAAAGAAGCACTTGAATTGAATCAACTGAGACTACAAAAAGGAAGGGTTTGGATGTGACTGCTGGTGTTTCTCTAAGAAGGAGCATGGCTGTGGAGAGGGAGAGCTATGGGACGCCATGAAATCTACCCCCGAATCTGTGATTTCTCCGGAGATGCCAGACCTGCTGCTGATCGTTGTCTAACAGTTTTCTCCCTCCTCCCGTCTCCCCCTTATGCTCTCTCTCTCTCTCTCTCTCTCTCTCCTCTCTCTCTCTCTCTCTCTCCTCTCTCTCTCTCTCCTCGTCTCTCTCTCTCTCCCTCTCTCTCTCTCTCTCTCTCTCTCTCTCTCTCTCTCTCTCTCTCTCTCTCTCTCTCTCTCTCTCTCTCTCTCTTCTCTCTCTCTCTCTCTCTCTCTCTCTCTCTCTCTCTTCGCAAGTCGCCGAAGTCAGCGTTTATTAGTGCGGCGAAGAAGGCCAAGTTAAAGTCCAACCCGGTGAAGGTGCGCTTCGCAGAAGAGGTGGTCATCAACGGACAAATGCCAGTGAGTTGTATTGATGTGTTCCTTTGCTCGCCATGGCTCACCACAATGATCTCACATTCAGGTGTGAGTGAACACTATGAAATCAGAATACAAAAAAAAAGCCTTTTAGGGATTTCGAGTTCTTGGAAGCGTTCAAGAATCTTCATTCTCTTCATCGTCTCTCATGTTGAGGGACAAAAGCCCTCAACATGAACATGAACCCAGATGGAGCTCCCACACACACACACACACACACACAGACCAGACACACACACACACACACACCCACACACACACACGACCAGCACACACCGCGGCGTTAGCGGATCCCTCTGGCTGTCGTTGTTCCTGATTCGTCCTGACGCGTGTTGGTGTGTTAAAGAATGTGGACTTCAGTTCGGAACTCAGTGGAACTTTATAAATTATGGTATGATGATATGAGTTGTTGACTAACTCTGTGGTCGGCAAAGCAGCTTCAGTGGATTCCAATGGGAACGCTGTGTGTTCTCCCTGAGCCGTGTATGTTGGCCGTCCGTAGCGCAGTGTCTTGCTGTCTCACCGGCTAACCGCGGCGTCGCACAGAGACACAGGCTTTGCGTGGGTTTGCCATTGAGCAGCGCTACTGTTAGCATGCACAGCCAAATCGATGCAGGCTGTTAGAGAGTGTGTATGTGTGTGTGTGTGTGTGTGTGTGTGTGTATGTGTGCTTGTGCTTGTGCTTGTTGATGTAAGTATGAGTGTCTGTATGTGTGTGTGTGTGTGGTGTGTGTGTTGTGTGTTGTGTGTGTGTGTGTGTGTGTGTGTGTGTGTGTGAGTGAGTGTGTGTGCTCATGCTTGTTGATGTAAGTATTCGTGTGTGTGCGTTTGTGTGTGTGCTTATGCTTGTTGATGTAAGTATTTGTGGTTGTGCGTTTGTGTGTGTGCTTGTGGATGTAAGTATGTGTGTGTGTGCATGCGTATGTGTGTGCATGTGGGTGTGTGTGTGTGTGTGTGTGTGTGTGGGCATGTGTGCGCTTGTTGATGTGTGTGTGTGTGCGTGTGTGTGTGTGTGTGTGTGCGTGTGTGTGTGGGTGTGTGCGCAGTGTGTGTGGGTGTGTGTATGTGTGTGTGTGTGTGTGTGTGGGTGTGCGTGTGTGTGTGCGTGTGAGTTCGTGGGTCACGGCCCTGTGGGTCCAACCCTCTTCGGAAACCACGGGAACAGAGAGAAAAGTGTTTAAGGAAAATGAGTAAATGAACCAGGCCTTTAACAACGTGCAAAAAGAGGTCAGCGCTAATTAGGGCTTTTATGTTGACACACAGCGTCTCGTGGATACCAGAGGGAATCTCAAAGAATGAAGGGCAAACACTTCGCTTCTCTGTGTCCTCGACAGGCGCTCGCTCTTCCGACCGCCGCGATCAGCTGTTGGAGATTGAAGAGCGTGCTTGACAGATGCAGAGAGACAGGACCTGCACTGCCTTCACAGCTGTTCACATAAACACAGATGCACAACGAGAGCACGGCGGCTCAAGAAATGACTCTAGTTAACGTTAGACGTTAAACTAGAGGGCCCTCGATAGAGCACATCACTCCGCCATACCACACAGTCCACTGGATCGGCATTCTTATCCGGATCTGTGCCAAAAACGTAATCTACTGTTCAACGGCCCATCGGTAATCTAACCACCAAGTTGTGTCTAATTCCGTACATACCTTTTTGAGTTATGTGGCTAACAGACAGACAAAGAAACTAACCGGGAAAAAAAAACTGCGGCGAAAAACATGACCTCCTCCCCTCCTCGATGGCGGAGGTCATAACATGTCATATCTAATCAGGGCATACGGATATGTTCGCTATTGTCACATGAGGGGCTACGTTTTTAAATTCACTTTCTTTTGTGTCACCAGGAGACCGTGAAAGACAACTCGCTTCTCTTCATGCCAAATGTGCTCAAAGTGTACCTTGAGAACGGGCAAACAAAATCCTTCAAGTTTGACAATAACACCTCCATTAAGGTAGGCAGCCCGACGGCTCTGCATTAGCCCAAGGTGCCATTGAGTTTGCGGTATAATTATTCATGAGCATGTTGTGAGATGTCTGGAGTTACACACCAATGAGTTACACACCATTTTACCCTAAACCTGTGTTGAACAAATTAAGACTCGTTCCAAAACCTGTCTGCGGAAAGCGCAAACGACAATTTCTTGTATTTTAAGATTTCTTCCTTTTAATATTTTGTGAAATGTGATTTCTTGATGTGGCTTAGCAGTAGGCACCGCCTTGTGTTTGAATGGCGCTACGGAGATAAACTTGTCTTTCCTATTTCATAATTTATATATATATGCAGTATATACTGTATATTTTATAGTGTATATGTACTGATGCATGCATATTGTACCAGCTCTTGTCTTTTTCTGTCTTTACTGTCTCAATACGTGTGCACATGTGTGCCCCCTGTGGTTAAATAATTACACTGTGTGTGTGTGTGTGTGTGGAAGGATGTGATCTCAACCCTGCAGGAGAAGCTGTCCATTAGGAGCATCGAACATTTCTCCCTGATGCTGGAGCACAGAGCGGAGGGCTCTGCCAGCAAACTCATGCTCCTACACGAGCAGGAGATGCTAGCTCAGGTGAGGCATGAGAGAGAGAGAGAGAGAGAGAGAGAGAGAGAGAGAGAGAGAGAGAGAGAGAGAGAGAGAGAGAGAGAGAGAGAGAGAGAGAGAGATAGAGAGAGAGAGAGAGAGAGAGAGAGAGAGAGAGAGAGAGAGAGAGAGAGAGAGGGATGGAGAGTGAAAGAAAGTAGGGGGAGAGAGATAGGGAGAGAGAGAGAGATGAAGATGGAGGGAGAGGAAGAGGGGAGATAGAGAGGGAGGAAGGGAGAGAGAGAGGGGGGAGAGGAAGGAAGGAGAGAGATGGAGAGAGAGAGAGAGAGAGAGAGAGAGAGAGAGAGAGAGAGAGAGAGAGAGAGAGAGAGAGAGAGAGAGAGAGAGAGAGAGAGAGAGAGAGAGAGAGAGAGAGAGAGAGAGAGAGAGAGATGGAGAGTGAAAGAAAGTAGGGGAGAGAGATAGGGAGAGAGAGAGAGATGAAGATGGAGGGAGAGGAAGAGGGGAGATAGAGAGGGAGGAAGGGAGAGAGAGAGGGGGGAGAGGAAGGAAGGAGAGAGATGGAGAGAGAGAGAGAGAGAGAGAGAGAGAGAGAGAGAGAGAGAGAGAGAGAGAGAGAGAGAGAGAGAGAGAGAGAGAGAGAGAGAGAGAGAGAGAGGGTGGGAGAGAGGGGAGAGAGATGGAGAGAGGCAGAGAGAGGGAGGGAGGGAGCGAGATGGAGGGAAGGAGGGAGAGAGATGGTGAGAGGCAGAGAGAGGGAGGGAGGGAAGGGGGATGGAGAGAGGCAGGGAGAGAGAGGGAGGGAGAGAGACAGAGAGAGAGAGAGAGAGGGGGGCAGGAAGAAGAGGGAAGGAGGGGGAGAGAGATAGATAGGGGGGAGAGAGAGAGAGGGAGGGATGGAGAGAGAGAGAAAGAGAGAGAGAGAGGGGGGAGACAGATAGATGGAGGGAGGGAGGGAGTTGGCACACACACAAGCAAAGGAAGGAATATGGTGGCCCTTTTTAATAGTGTTTGGCATGTGTTCATAGACACCGAGACAAGGGTAAAAGTGATTGGAAGGGAGAATGATTGCCGGGGGCAACAGGTCTAACGCTACGCAGGACCTTTTAGCCGCTAGATTAGCAGTTAGCCTCCTGCACGTGGTACATATTAATCACTGTGAGCTCCAGCCTGGAATCGCCACCTTTAATTATTTCATAATCCCGCGCACGACACACTATGGGCATGCGTGGACGATGACTTGGTTAGCACGCGGTCCCGGATGCGCTCAAGGTAATAAGCGTCAGCCATTTCCCTTCACAAAACCATTTGAATAGAAAGGTCTGTTATTGTTTCCTCGGGGGGTACGACAAGCTACCATCTTCTGCTACATTCATATCTTTTTTTGGGGGGGGGGGGGGGGGGGAGGCCAGTAGTAGCTACGGAGTACGGAGTGAGGACTGGCACTTGGAAAAAGGTGCCAGTTCACCTCCTGGGCACTGCCGAGGTTGCCCTTGAGCAAGGCACCAGACCCCCTCACACTGCTCCCTCCGGCGCTGTATATACAATCACTGCTCCTAATACTAGGATTGGTTAAATGCAGAGAAACTCATTTCACTGGGTGTGTGTGTGTGTGTGTGTGTGTGTGTGTGTGTGTGTGTGTGTGTGTGTGTGTGTACATATACATGTATGTGACCAATAAAGAGGATTCAAGCCTCCAGATTTCGATTTTTACTTTTGATGGTCCTAACGCAACAATCCCCCCCCCCCCCCACCCCCTCGTGCGTGATCACAGGTGACCCAGAGGCCTGGGGCGCACACGATGAAATGCTTCTTCCGCATCAGCTTCGTCCCGAAGGACCCCGTGGAGCTGCTCCGGAGGGACCCTGTGGCGTTCGAGTACCTCTATGTCCAGGTGAGAACCCCCAGGGACACAGGCAAGGACCCCTTTGGGGATGTACCCCTACACTACATGATGCTACAGACTGGGCCACTCCGCCTACTTACACGCTCTTGTTTTGCCAGCTTTTGTTTATTATGCGTCAGTATAGCTCTGGAGGGTAGAGCGGACGCCTCACAACCAGAAGGTTGCTGGTTAGATCCCCGGCTCCTCCTAGCAAAAACTGCCGAGGTGTCCCTGAGCCGAGGTGTCCCTGAGCACCCTCACCCCTAACTGCTCCTGACGTGCTGGCTGTCTCCTTGCATGGCAGACTACACCATCAGTGTTTGAATGTGTGTATGAATCGGTATTACTTGTAAAGCGCTTTGGATAAAAGCATCCCATTACCATTATTAGTGTGTGTCTATTTGCTTCAACTATCTGTCAAACAGTACCTGTTTGATGTACTTATTGTGTCAAACCCAGGGAGCCGACTCATTGTACTTTAACCTGCTTGGTTGTGTGCCCTTGGAGGCGTGTTAGGACGCAATTCTAACTTCTGGTGACTAGAAGTTCTCTTGCCAACCTGTTGTTGAGTGAGCTTTTTGTGAGCCGCTTTGGACAAAGTGTCTACTGTGATGTAATATAATATACTGTAGATGCTAGGGTTGGCTCTGGGCCGTAGAGACAAAAGAGGGCATTTGCAGACATTTAAAGGATTAAAAGATGTAATCCCTTTTCCCTGCCCATCTGTCGCTCCCTCACATGCCGTTACTTCTCTCTTACACTTCTGTATCTCTCTCTCTCTCTCATACATGGTCTCTCTCTCTCTCTCTCTCTCTCTCTCTCTCTCTCTCTCTCTCTCTCTCTCTCTCTCTCTCTCTCTCTCTCTCTCTCTCTCTCTCTCTCTCTCTCTCTCTCTCTCCCCAGAGCTGCAATGACGTGGTGCTGGAGAGATTTGGGTCAGAGTTAAAATACGACACGGCCCTTCGCCTGGCCGCCCTGCAGATGTACATCCTGACCGTCAACACCAAGCAGTCGCAGAAGGTGTCCCTCAAGTACATCGAGTAAGGACGTCACGCCACCAGCTCAAACTACGGAGTCAAGATTCAGGAGATTTAGGAGATTGAGGAGATTTAGGAGATTCAGGAGATTCAGGAGATTCAAGAGATTCAAGATTATTTGAATTGCCATTTGCAACAAAGTACAAAGGAATGCTTACTCCTCATTCCCTCCCGCAGTATGAATTTCACACTATACACTATCCACTATATACTACATGTGATATGCTATAATATACACTATAAACACCCCTATATACTATACTATACACTATACTATATACTTTAAACAACACTATACTATAACATTTCTGTTAACAATAAAGTGACTGATGGATAATATGTACATATGGTGAATTGTGCAAAAAGCTTTTTAAAGTGCCAGTAGTGCAGCAGCATCATGAATACAGTGCAGTACAGTGCAGTACAGTGCAGTGGCTGTGATGAGTCCAGAAAGTCCAGCAAAAGTATGATAGTGTAATGTCATATGGATGACAATGTTATGATAGTGGCAGCACTCCTAGCAAGTCCTCTTTGTAAAGGTAAATAACGATCACAGACACCGAACACCGTACCGTAAGTGTCGCAGTCCTGTTGCTTTGTGGGATAAGTGATGGTGGTTGAATGATTACAATAGTGGCCAGGTCGATGAGTCAGTGCGTGTGCCTCGGTGTGAATGGATTGATTATTGGTCAGGAGGGATGACTTGGCTGTTTGTGTGTCACCGGAGAGTACGGCGGGCTAATCAGTATGGATTCTGGCTGGACAGGAAGGAGTGGGGCCTGGCATTGTTCCTGCCTCCTGCGGTGCTGTCCAGCATGAAGGAGAAGAACATTAAAAAAGCCCTGACTCACGTCCTCAAGACCAACCAAAACCTGGTGCCACCCGGGAAGAAGGTAGAGTGGCTCTCTCTCTCCCCTCTTTAGCTCTCTCTCTCTCTCTCTCTCTCTCTCTCTCTCTCTCTCTCTCTCTCTCTCTCTCTCTCTCTCTCTCTCTCTCTCTCTCTCTATCTCTCTCTCTCTCTCTCTCTCTCTCTCCTCTCTCTCTCTCTCTCTCTCTCTGTGTTCTCGCCATAAAACTCAAAAGGCTCATGAGTGCCATCTAGTGGAGAGTGCTCATCGTTTTCTTCATGTTGTGTCATGTTCCTTTTTCTCGCAGCTGACGGCGTTGCAAGCCAAGGTCCACTATCTGAAGTACCTCAGTGACCTGAGACTGTACGGCGGACGGGTGTTCAAGTCCGTCCTCGTGGCAAGTGCTGAGCTTTGTTCGTCAACACCTTGTCAAAAACAAAAAAGATACAAGATACAAGATACAAGATATTTGTATTGGCCATTGGCCACAAGTACATAGGAATGCTTACTCCCCATTCCCTCCCGCAGTAAACATCTCCTTTAAACAAACACCATAACAATTAAAATAATATATACAATAAAAAATAAAAATTTACATCTTTAAAAGCATTTTAAAGTGCCAGTAGTGCAGCAGCATCATGAATACAGTGCAGTAACTGTGGTGAGTCCAGAAAGTCCAGCAAAGTACGTACGTGTAATGTTAATGACAATGTTATGAAAGTGAAAGTGGCAGCACTCCTAGCAGTTCAGTAGGTCACTGCCTGTGGATAAAAACTATCCTTACACCTGGTAGTCCCAGGCTGTACGGATGCTGCGCAACCGTCGACCAGACGGTAGGGGGGAGAAGAGATGGAGCCCAGGGTGGTTGCAGTCCTTTATGATGGACATGGCCTTCTTCCGTCATCTATACATACGGTTATTTGCCCCCACACAGCAAGGCGAGAAGCACACGGAGGTGACCCTGCTGGTGGGGCCGCGGTACGGCATCAGTCACGTGATCAACACCAAGACCAACCTGGTGGCGCTGCTGGCCGACTTCAGCCACGTCAACCGCATCGAGATGTACGCCGAGGACCAGAGGACGGTGCGGGTGGAGCTGCATGTTCTGGACGTGAAGGTAAGCCGTCCGGCTCATCCCGTAACTCCAAAGGATATTCCGAACCTCAAAACGGTTTGTGAGGCAACGCGGGGGTTGGGGGGTTAGTTTTCCAGGCTACTGGAAAACTGTGGGGTTAGGGGTTTCCATTCTAACAGGGCCCACCCATGCAAAATAACATATTCACTCACGTTATAGTTAAACGCTTTTGAAAAGAAAGGTGTATAATTTACTGTTTATATTAAACATGGAAACATTTGCTTCCCCCCTCTACCCACCTCCCCTGTTTTATGCACTCACTTGGTTGATTCTGCAACACTTACACTGAGCTTCATGACTGCCTCAGTGCCGCTCTCTCCATCCATTGTTGTCTGCTTATCTTGCTTCTCCACAGCCAATTACGTTGCTAATGGAGTCTGTTGATGCCATGAATCTGGCCTGTCTGACTGCCGGGTATTACCGCCTGCTGGTGGACTCCAGACGCTCCATCTTCAACGTGTCCACAAGCAGCACGGAGAGCGCAGACACCGGTATGTCTCTCATTTAAACAAGAAGTAAAATGTGAATTCCCCACATAAAAACAGGAATACTGTGAGATATTCGCCTGGCTGGTTCTTTGCAGGTCACGATGCGAGGGCTAAGCAGAACTACCGGGCTATCGAGTGGACCTACAGCACGCCGTACCCGGGAGGCGGCGAGGGCCGAGGCGGCAGTGAGGGCCGAGGCGGCGGCGAAGGCCGAGGCGGCACCGAGGGCCGAGGCTGCGGCGAGGGCCGATGCTGCGGCAACAGCGGTGGCGGCGGCGGGGGCGGCTGCCAGCGGTGCGGTCCAGATTTCTCCAGCCACCGCGAGTGCGACTACCGCAGCGACCATGGGAGGTGCGACGGCGACATGGAGCCCGTGTACATCTCGGAGATCCACCAGGCCCAGCACGCCGTGCACATGGCCCACCGGGTGGAGCGCTGTCGGACCCCTCTGCCCCAACCCTACCACACCGGCACCGGGCCCAGGCCCAAACCCCAGGACTCGGCCCGGAGCGCCAAGGTGTCCTTCATATTCGGGGACCCGCCCCTGGACAGTGTGAACCCCCAGAACCTGGGCTACCGAAGACTGACGGACGAGCGCAGTGCGGACACCGCGGACGACCTGGGGCCCGCCTACAGGCGCCTGGAGGACGACTACAGGCTGATGGAGGCCCTGGAGGACGCGGAGGGCTACCGCTACGCCCCCAACGTCTTCGGCCCTGGCGGGGGCCTCGAGGAGCCCCTGCTGCGCGACATCTGCTACGCCGAAACCACGGACGACGCCGAGGACGAGGACGACGTCAGCTGCGAGGAGGACGCCGCCGCGGCGTCGGCGAGCGACGGCGAAACGCCCGCCTCCCTCTCGCTGTCGGGCTCTGTGGACGACATCATTGACCTCACCTCCCTCCCCCCGCCGCCGGACCCCGGCGACGAGGAGCACGCCGACGTGCTGCTGCGCTCCCTCAACATGGCCATCGCCGCGCCTCCGCCGGGTTTCAGGGACAGCTCGGACGAGGACGAGCATCACCACCACCAGCAGCAGCAGCAGCAGCAGCATCAGCACCAGGGGGCTCGGGCCACACCTCCCCGAGGGGCCCCCCGCCACGACGACATCCCCGTGTCCCTCATAGACTCTGTGCCCACTCGAGCGAGGAAGGGCCCTGAGGACGAGCCTCTGGATGAGGCGGTGGTGTCGACCCTGCAGGCCCTGGAGGCCCTGGCCGCGTCTGAGGACCAGAGTCCCGTGGAGAGCAGCTCAGGTTCTCCCTCTTACACCATCGTCACGTTCATCCATTAGAACACCGCACACACCCACGGAGCCATTGGGTTTGAGTTGCTGTTGTTGTTGTTGTTTTTCTCTTTTGGAATAAATTGTTGTTTGTTTCCATTTTGTCTTTCTTTTTCATTCACTTGAGCACATTAGTGTTTTTTTTCCGTACCATCTCATTTGTTGTTGTCTGTTTCTGTTTCTGTCGGGTTGTTTTCTCATTTGCACACAAGCTGTTTATTTCTCATCATTGTGAAAACTTGTTACTGTAAGTATTGACCCCATGAATATACATGATGTTTTCCATGCTCCTTCTATCCTCCCACGTTTCTTTTCATTACATAGACTTTCCACTTCACTCTTAGCAACAATATCCAACATTTATTCAATGCCCTGAAATGATGAATATATAAAAGGTGTTTTTGTTTCTTTCCACACAGGTGTGGAAATGTCTCGAGCCTTTAGTCCCGAGTCCTCCTCAGATTCTGGCAACGAAACAAACTCCTCTGAGATGACGGAGAGCTCAGAGCTGGCGTCCGCCCAGAGACACTCTGAGAATCACCTGAGGATGGTTCACCTCGCCACGGCCGAGGGATACCGCACCGCCAGTGAGGAGAAAACCGAATTCATCACGCCCGCCCGGGGCAGAGCTGAAGACATGGACTACAGCTCACGGGTGCCCCGGGAGGAGCAGGAAGAGGAGGCCAAGTCCTCGGCCGTCTCCTCCTCCTCGCGGATCCTCCACTCGGACGGGGGAGAGATGGAGCCGGAGACTATGGAGACCAAGTCCCTCACAGACTACTTCTCCCAGATGCACATGGGCTCGGTGATGGGCCGGCGGTCGGCGGAGCCACGGGACGCCGAGGGCGGAGCGGCGGGAGAGCTCCTCTGTCTGTCCTCGGACACGTGCCCTCACCTGGTGGGGAAGTACAACGCCTTCACCGCCGGAGACTCTCATTACATGAACCAATTAGACTTGGGGCGGACACACCTCAGGCAGGAGAGGCATCCACCCTGGCAACGGGGGCCTGGAACCAAAATGGCGGAGCATCTCCTCACCGCGGGTGACTCGCAGTCTTCCCGCGCGGAGGGTCCGGTGGCGACGGGAGATGCGAGGACAGGGACGCTCGACGGCCATCGTCATCGAGCCCTTTCCGACGCACCTCGCGCCGGCGCAGGTAATGACGGCGGGCCACAAAGCGACGCCGCGTGCCTCTTCGACTACCGGCTCACCTCGCTGCAGGGGAGCGAGGGAGGCGTGCGCTCCCTGCAGGGCTCCCAGTGCTCCTCCATAGACGCGGGCTGCGGCACCGGAAGCGCCGGTAGCAGCAGCAGCTGTGGAGGTGGTGGTGGCGGTGGCGCCACGCCCGTGGACTCCCCACTGTGCGTGGAGAGCGTGCATCACCGCGCGCTGACCTCCGGCCCGGCGGTCTGCTGCTCCGCGGCGGCAGGGGAGCAGGCGTACGGAGGGGGGGCCGCGGGCCCGGGGAAGGCGGGCCACCCTGTGGACCCCACGCTGCAGAGGAAGACCCACGGGGCCATCGGCCCGGAGCCCGGCTACGGGACCCTGAGGGAGGGCAGCAGCCACCGGGGGCCCAAGATTAAAGAAACCACAGGTAAGAATACGTTTGGGTTGGTAGTGCCCATTTAAATAACTTTATAGACATATATAACAGAAGATAATGATAATAATAATAATAATGCTAGAAGGGATTAATTTATCAATTATCTTTTGGGTCTTACCATGTAAACTAAAGAGATTACATTTTTGATGTGTTTTTACATAAAATATTATATAAATATAATTATGTATAAAATACTGATGACATTATTTCTTGAAGATTTTATGAATACTTTTATTATCATTATCATTATACTTTCCCTTATTTCCCTAATTTCTTTGGTTGCCATTCAAGTAATTATGTTACATTTGAAGAAAAAGCCATTTTTGTAAGAACTTGTAACAACACGCAGTGACATTGAGTGTGTAATGTCTCCCACGCTGCATGGAGAGATGGTGAATTAATGCACATTGCACACTGTACCGTTATTGAGATGCTTAATGATTTTGTTTTCTACTACCCCTAGTGTAGCTTGCACACAACTGAAGAAGGCTCAGGAAGAAGACCCCTCCTTAGCTGTCTGTAATGAGACGAATGCAGCCGCCAACACCACCACCACCACCACCTCCACCCCCATGTCACCACCCCCATTAGAGAGTAGCACAGACATCAGCGGGCATTTACAGGGCCTGCATTCCTCCTCTAGCGTATCCCCGCGCGAGCCTAGCACAGACAGCCTCGGGAAAGCGTGGAGGGTCGGCATGTTGAGGAGAAGCTGGAGCACCGTGACACCACCGGGCGTGAGGAGCTTCGATGCCCTGCTGGAGAAGACCAGAAACACGTTGGCGGGGAAGAGCGGCGGCCCGAGCGGCCCACCTCCGGGGCCACCGAAACAACAACCGCAGAGGAGATTTTACACCAAAACCTTACCCAAGAGCTGGTCCCAAAGGTCCGTGGAGTCGGTCAACTCTTCAGGCAGGAAGCTCCTTCGAGGGGCCTCTGTTCTGCTTCCCGCGTCGGCGGTGCCGAAGCTGAAGACGGGGGCGTGGAGGTGTCATGCTCCGTTCAGCCAATGCTTCCTAAGCCACCACGTGAATCACGATGGCGATCACGAGGGTGGGACGGTCAAATTCCCTTTTCCTCCATTAGCCGGTAGCCAGCAGCCACGGCAATTCACGAAGACCACCGGCGGTGAAGAACACGCGGCCTCCTTGAAGGCAGATCAACGAGGCGATGGGCCCACCGCGGCCCCGCCCTCCACGGATCAGGATATGAGTCTCAAAGCGAGGCTGGCGCGCGTGAGCGCCATGATGGGTAAAACCTACAGCCTGCCCTCGGGGTTCGAAGGCGCCCGCAAGGACGCCTTAGAGATGATCGGCCTGGTGCGCCGGAGTCTTGACCAGGGGCCCGGCTGCGGATGCCCGGAGGTCGGCGAGGAGGGCGGCGGCCCGGCGGACCTCTGCCAAGCGCTGCTGGTGCAGGCCAAAGCGCTGAGCGCCGCCTGTGGCCAGATGGCCCGGGAGCACAGCAGTCCCGAGGAGCTGCTGCTCACCCTGACCCAAAGCTTCCACACCCTCTGCTGCCTCACGCAGGCCTGCATGTCCCTGGCCCAGGGCCTGAGGGCCGAGCCGCAGCGCCGGCGGCAGGCGGTCGCCACGGTGGACGAGGTGGTCGCCGGCTACGTGCGTCTGCTGGACGCCGCCGAGGCCGCGTCGGGAAGCGACCGCGGCGGCCAAAGTGTGAGCGCGCTGATGCGTCATTCCGCCGCCATCTCAGCCGCCGTCGACACGCTGACGCGCTCGCTGAGCACGCTGGCGCGCCGGGAGACGGCGGCTCCGCTGTGCTCCGAGTTTTGATTTAAAGCCATACATGCGAGACAGGGGTTGAACCAGCCCATTTTTAACTGCTGCGATAGACTTTGCCTTGTGTGTACAGTATTTTATTACGTAAAGTAAAACAAACTCTATTAATCCTATTTAAACATTTAAATAATTATATAAAGACCTCTATAAAGAAGAATATTCATTGAAAATGACCTATAGTGCGTAGTACAAATGCTAGAAGGGATTACTTTCATCAACTACCTTTTGGGGCTTACCATGTTGACGATTAAATATGTGATGTGTTCTTTAAATCCAAAGCATTCAATCAAGTATCAAAAAATGGGATATTGATGACATATTGTTTCTGTTGTCAGATGCAACCTGATTTTATGAATACTTTGCCCACTATCACTGAGTACTTTACTTAACCTTTTATTTTGTCAGCACCCGCATTAAACATTTTAACTAAGACAATCTTTGGTTGCCATTTAAGTAAGTGTGTGTTACATTTCTACAAAAAGCTGTTGATCTGAGTGATGTCCGATTTTTTTGTTACAATTATTTAACTGGTGTGGAAGTAAAATTAGCCTCATCACATGTTTTTTTGTTAGTTCGTTTTTTATAAAAATCACAGCAGATGAAGCTGTAATAGTGAAAACAAATTGCGTGGTAAATGACTCAACACACTACTCATTTAGAAGGCTTGCTAGACACATGCTTTAATTGACTACACATTGTTTTCAGAGGCCCCACGCCCAATCCTAAACTAAGGAGCCAAGATGGCTAAGATAACCAAAAAAAACTATTTACACAGTGACATGTGGGTACTTCCCTTAAAATACAAATAACCTATTCTCTCTTTCGTGTTAATGAGGAAGTGATGAGTGATCTATTACTCCCCGGGACACCTGTTACTTCCCCCCCCCCCCCCAACAACTCACTGGCTCTCGAAAAATAGAGCAGGTTGTGAGACCTTTGAGGAGCCATGGATCGGGTAAGTGTCAAACCCAGAGAAACTCTCACACATGCATGTTTATTTAGTTATTTTTATAATAATAATATTTTTATTTATTTTATTATATTAAGTATTTATTTAAGAATTCCTGCGTGTTTGTGTGTGTTTGTGTGTGTGTGTGTGTGTGTGTAACTCTCACACATGCATGTTTATTTTGTTATTTTTATAATAATAATATTTTTATTTATTTTATTGTATTAAGTATTTATTTAAGAATTCCTGCGTGTTTGTGTGTGTGTGTGTGTGTGTGTGTGTGTGTGTGTGTGTGTGTGTGTTTATCTGTGGGGTAGGAAGGTGATTAGTGGAAGTGTGTGTTTTTGTTGTTGTTGTGTGTGTGTGTGTGTGTGTGTGTTTATCTGTGGAGTAGGAAGGTGATTAGTGGAAGTGTGTGCTTTTGTTGTTGTGTGTGTGTGTGTATGTGTGTGTGTGTGTGCGTGTGTTTATCTGTGGGGTAGGAAGGTGATTAGTGGAAGTGTGTGTTTTTGTTGTTGGTGTGTGTGTGTGTGTGTGTGTGTGTGTGTGTGTGTGTGTTTATCTGTGGGGTAGGAAGGTGATTAGTGGTAGTGTGTGTTTTTGTTGTTGTGGATTGTAGCGAGCCAATAAGATACAACATGTGTTATCGGTATGTTTGTAGTGGCTGCTTCTTATTCTGGTGACAGTGTACCTGACTGTGTGCAGCAGTCTATTGTGAAATAGCACTTCTTTGTTGGAATAAGTGCTATTATTGTATCTCTGAACACCAACCCCTCTTCTCCTTACCCCACCCTGTCCTCCTCCTCCTCCTCCTCCTCCTCCTCCTCCTCCTCCTCCTCCTCCTCCTCCTCCTCCTCCTCCTCCTCCCATCTCGTCCAGGAGAAAGAAAGCTCCCTCATGCTGCTGTGTCTCACACTGGCGAGCCTGAGCACTGGTCTCGGTGCCAGCGGGTCCCCGCGATGGTACCCCAAAACCCTCCCGTGCAACGTGACCCTGGTCGGCAACGGTAGCGAGGCCAGCATGGTCAGCGTGGACTGCACCGAGAAAAGTCTCTCCTACATCCCGAGCGGCATCCCCGCAAACGTCACCAACCTCACGCTCACCATCAACCACATTCCCGGACTGAACGCCAGCTCCTTCCGCGGTCTGGAGAACCTCACCGAGATCGACATGCGGTGCAACTGTGTGCCGATGAAGATCGGCCCGAAGGATCGCATGTGCACCAAGGGCGTGGACATTACGGAGGACACGTTTAGCCAACTGAATAAGCTGCGGGCGCTGTACCTGGACGGCAATCAGCTTCACGGCATACCCAGAGGCCTGCCTACCAACCTCATCCTGCTGAGTCTCGAAGTAAACAACATCTATCGCATCTTTAAAGATAACCTCACAGAGCTCAAACACGTGGAGATAATTTACCTAGGCCAAAACTGCTACTACAGAAACCCATGCAATGAGTCCTACAGCATAGAGGACGGGGCATTTTTAGAGCTTAGCAACTTGACGTTGTTATCTCTCAAGTCAAACAATTTGTCTTATATCCCATCCCTGTTGCCTTCGAGTTTGACAGAGCTGTATCTGTATAACAACAATATTGTAAAAGTCACACAAGAAGATTTTAAAAATTTAACCAATTTGGAAATTTTGGATGTGAGCGGAAACTGTCCACGTTGTTACAACGCGCCGTTCCCTTGCAATCCCTGTCCACACGACTCTGAACTTAAGATACACCTAAATGCATTCCAAACGTTGACAAAATTGAGGATACTGCGCATGCACAGTAACTCTCTGAGGAACGTGCTTTCGGAATGGTTTGTCAATTTGAAAAAGCTGACAGTGCTTGACCTGTCGTCTAACTTCTTGGCGGGGCAGGTGGCGCATTTTCAACTTCCGAGCGCCTTCTCTAACCTAGAGGAGCTAGACCTATCGTTCAACTACGAGCTCCAGAAGTACCCAGACACTTTAAATCTGAGCCCTTCATTCTCTGTGCTCAAATCACTCAAAGTGCTCAGACTTCGGGGATTTGTGTTCCAACAGCTGACCTTACAAGGCATCGAACCTCTGATGGCTTTACCCAACCTGGAGGTTTTAGATCTGGGCACAAACTTCATTAAAATGGCCAATCTCAGTGTTCTAATGCAGCTGAAAAGCTTTAAAATAATCAATCTCTCGGACAACAAAATATCTTCCCCGTCAGAGGGACGACAGCTGTTTACCTCTGTCTCTGGTCCCCAGGTCTTGGGTGGGTCACCTATGTCCAGTGCTGAATATTTTGAAGATGAGGGCGTGAGAGAGATACATTACTTCAGGTACGACGAGTATGCACGTAGCTGTAAATATAAAGATAAAGAGCTGGGGGTTGTTAACTCCTTTGTCAACACAAAGTGCAGTAACTTCGGCAAGACCTTGGACATAAGCAGGAACAACATATTTTTCCTCCATTCGAAATTTTTAAATCTTAGCGAGCTGAAATGCATCAATCTGTCTGGAAACGCAATGAGCCAAAGTTTAGATGGCACAGAATTTATGTATCTCACCAACTTACAATATCTGGACTTCTCAGCCAACCGCTTAGATCTACTTCATCCCACTGCATTTCAAGAGCTCAAAAATCTCGTCATCCTAGACATAAGTAGCAACAACCATTACTTTGAATCAGAAGGGTTGACCCACATGCTTAATTTTACTACCCATCTACCCAAGCTAAAGACACTACTCATGAATTATAATAAAATTGCAACCTCCACTAACACAGAGATGACCAGTGAGTCCCTGGAGAGATTGGAGTTCATAGATAACCGCTTAGATTTGTTGTGGAAAGATGGCGATACGAGGTACATCAAGTTTTTCAAATACCTGTGGAATCTACGCGTTCTCGACATCTCTGACAACAACCTCAATTTCATTCCACGGGACGTGTTCAGTAACCTGCCAGAAAAGCTATCCGAACTTTACATTAGAACAAATAAACTGAAGTCGTTCTTCTGGGGAGATATATACATGCTGACTTCCTTGGAGATTTTAGATCTTAGTGGGAATAGTCTGACTCGAGTTCCGCAGGTGCTTTCCAACTGCACCAAATCGCTCCAAAAACTCATTTTAAACAATAACCAGATAGCAAATCTCTCACCCGATTTCCTGAAGGATGCGTTTGCCTTAAAATATCTGGATCTCAGTTTCAACAAACTAATACACATACAACAGTCCAGCTTTCCCGATAACATTGTGAATAACATGGACCTGCTGCTCCTACACAACAACAAATTCAACTGCACCTGTAACGCCACCTGGTTTGTGGCATGGCTCAACAGGACCAGCGTGACGATCCCCCTGCTGGCCACCGACGTGACCTGCGAGGCCCCGGGGGCCCAGCGGGGTCGCCCGGTCCTCACGGTGGACCTGCAGGCCTGCCAGTACAACTATCTGTCCATTATGCTCTGCATCCTGCTGACGTCCGCGCTGCTCTGCTTCATCACCCTGGCGGTCTCCAGCCACCTCTTCCTGTGGGACGTCTGGTACATCTACCACTTCTGCGTGGCCAAGGTCAGAGGCTACGGCCGGCGGCGCTCGCCGCAGAGCTGCCCGTACGACGCCTTCGTGGTGTACGAGAAGAAGGACCCGGCGGTGAGCGAGTGGGTCATGAGCGAGATGTGCGTTCAGCTGGAGGAGCGCGGGGACCGTCCGCTCCGGCTGTGCCTGGAGGACCGGGACTGGATCCCGGGTTGTCCGCTCGTCGACAACCTCTGCCAGAGCATTCATCAGAGCAAGAGGACGGTGTTCGTCCTCACCAACCGTGACATCAAGAGCGGGAACTTCAAGACGGCGTTCTACATGGCCCACCAGCGGCTCATGGATGAGAAGAACGATGTCATTGTGCTGATCTTTCTGGAGAAGGCGGTGTGTTACTCAAAGTACCTGAGACTCAGGAAGAGACTGTACAAGCGTTCTGTCATGGAGTGGCCGACTAATCCTCAGGCTCAGCCATACTTTTGGTTTGGCCTTAGAAGCGTGCTTTCTACAGAGAGCAGCAAGCAGTACAGTGATCTGTTCAGGGAGACACTTTGAAGGAAGCCTAATGGAAAATAAACTAATATAAAATGAAATATATCAAATCAGCTTTCTCATTAGACATCACAGAGGATTCTATATATAACAAAACATGATCAGTCTATGTACCGTAATAGGGAAGTGGAAAAAACGCTGACTTCTGCAATTTGTTAATACTTATATATTTTAATGAAGCATGCTGCAGTTCAGATTTATGTGACTGCATGCTTAATATATTTTTGTTGCTTAATATATCTGTTTATCCACAAGTAAATGTTCTGTTGTCTGTACGTTCAAAATATGTAGCAAAGTCCTCGGTACAGTCATCAGTAGTGAGCTCTTTTGAATTTATATTTACAGACTTTTTACTTTTTACAAATAATATCCCACCACATATGTCTATATTTTGTAATTCTTAGCTTTTCATTTTGTCTATATTTTCCTAATTCCTGTGTATCATATGCTTTGCTAAACAGTTGATTTGGGGTTTCAATTGATGTATTCATGAATTCAACTTAAACTTTATTGCTTGGTCAATATCTGTCATTTTTGGTAAAACTATTGATTTTGATTAAAAAAAATACAATGAGATGTTTCCATGAATAAAATGTCTTTGCCTGATGAATATCATTATTATATTATTGTCATAATTGTATTAATATTGTGGTATACCTAAACAAGAAAAAGACATCAGTAATTATCATCCATTTGTATTGTCTGAATTCAACATATAAAGTATATATATATTGATATATATATATATATATATTGATATTGATTGTTTAACTCGATTTATGGGGAGTTTCCATGTAATTTCAAAGTAAAATACTGCTCTAATACAGTACCTCTCTCCTGAAAAGGTTTCCAATACAACACCATCACAGTCATTACCTAATGGTTTCCATAATGTAGCGATTTCATAGATTTATTGATCCTAATGGGAGAAACAAAAGAGATATATGTATATTTGTTGGTATCTCGGGTTGGTTTCTTAGTATGAAAAAGTTTGTCCATATCCAGAGGCAAATAAACAACTGACGCCAGACCTTAACATAACATACCGTAACATAACCCTACACTTGTAACACACTTCTCTTGGCTGCGTCACGCTGTGGTTTGGTGTCTCACTCCCATAGGGAATTCACAACATCCGCCCTCACCCGCCAAGCCCTCGGCCTGGTGGGTGACCCCACCCACCCTTCCAACTGCCTGTTCAGCCTCCTGCCTCCTTCGGGGAGAAGGTCCCGCAGCCTCCGCTCGAGGACCACCAGGCTCAGGAACAGCTTACAGATTCCATTACAGTCATTAAGCAGACACTTTTATCCAAAGCGACTTACGATAGTGTGTTTCAACAAAGGAAGGTAAGAGAACAACTCGTCACCAGAAGTCAAAAGTGCATTTCATTCCTAACACGTCTCCAAGAACTGAGCCAGTGCTCAGGTAGAAGTACAATATGTTCAGGTAAAAGTACAGTAAGGGAAAAGTACAATAAGTTGGCAAACAATACATAACAATATCTAGAACAATATCTACCTATCTATAATATGTAATCTACTTAGATAATCGACTTAGCGCTACGAGGAAGGATCCAGGTAGTGTGTCCTGAAGAGATGGGTTTTCAGCCTGCGGTGGAAGATGGGGACTCTGCAGTCATGACCTCCGTGGGGAGTTTGTTCCACCAAAATGGGGCCACAGGACGGAGAAGAGCCGTGACCGCGTAGATCGGCCACAAGGGGCCCCTAAGCGAGGGGGCAAGCAGACGGCCCGAAGAAGCAGAGCTCAGTGGATGGGTTGGGATGTAGGCCTTGACCATTGCTTGGAGGTAGGATTGAGCAGTTCCTTTTACTGCCTTGTAGGCTAGCACCAAGGTCTTGAACTGTATGCGAGCAGCTACAGGGAGCCAGTGTGGAGACTCTACCCTCCCTCTGACCTTTCTCCCTTCTCTCCCTTCTCTCCCTTCTCTCCCTTCTCTCCCCCCTCTCCCCCCTCTCTACCTCTTAAATCAGCTAATCAGTGGTTAACTTTTAATGCATGGTTAAATTGGGTTGTTCAAAGGGTGTTTATTGGTCAACGTGCGGTTAACCAGTCGTTAACTTTAATCCCTGATTGAAGGTGTATTTAACTATGATTAAGACATTTCAAGTGATTCTTGTCTAGCTTTTGCCCAACTTTTTGCTGCTCCACAACATGAATCAACATCGCTAGAGAAGATACCATCAAGAAAGACAACAATTAACATATACACAACATATAAATCGAAATAATTAATATATAATAAATATATTAAAACCTTTTAAAAAAATCGCTATTCAGTGTTTCCCTGCTCTTCTCTACCAACTCTGTTAACAGATTAACTTCTGCTAAGGAAAAATATTTTTTTTCTCTTTCTGCTAACTAGCGTTAGCTAGTTAGCAGAAAGCTCCATCTTTAGAGTTATTAAGAGGAGATGACAGGAAGTTGTTAAAAAAATTATGGGTAAAAATACTTAATCACTGTTTAACGACTGCTTAACTAGTGATTAGTAAAACACTTGCCTAATCACCCTTTGAACAACCCACTTTTAACGACTGGTTAACTAACAACTGATTAAAAAATGTAACGACTGATTAAGACTTAACGACTGATTAAGTTAATCACTCTTTGAACAACCGGCCCCAAGACGCCAGAGAAGATACAATCAAGAAAGAAACAATTAACATATATACAACATATAAATCGAAATAATTTATATATAACTAATATATAAAATCTTTAAAAATAAAATTGCTATTCAGTGTTTCCCTGATAACGACTGATTAGGACATGTAAGGCCTGATTAAGACTTAACGACTGATTAAGTTAAGCACCCTTTGAACAACCGGCCCTTGGTATTTAACCCCCCCCCCCCCCCCACTCCACACACACACACACCCACATCCAACACTAGTCACTTTATCTATTCATTTCTGCTGCTATTGCAAATATAATTTAAACAACATTCTGCACTAAAGGATACTTGCGGTAAATGTCAAACTCATGTTCTGTTGATTGTGTTTTTGTCAATATATTTATTACTTACTTTTTGTACCACCTTTTTTGTCTGGGCCCTTTGTTTAGTCTTGTGCTCACTGTTGGACTGTGAGAAACGGTGTTTCAGATTTCTACATGTATAACACATGTGGAAATTTGACCATAAAATTTACTTTGACTTTAAATGATTAAAAACAAAACAAATGTTTACTGAGAATCACACAACCAGTGGAGTCCCAGGTGTCTTCATTAGGTAGTAGTTGGCCTCGCCCTCACATGGCCCCATCCTCCTCCCACACCGTGTCAACCAATCACGATAACTCACACCCTTTGGATGAGGAGTAAGCGTTCCAATGTACTTGTCACAAATGGCAAATAAAAAATATCGTGTATCTTGTATCTTGGAGCCCAACAGCAGCGAGCCATCGTTTTCCATTTTAAGTCTAAGTTACGTGAAAACTTAACGTTTTGACGCAACACGACCACTTGTCCTCCTCACTCATAATAGACATTCAGTTACCTATATATATAGATTTCTTTTTTTAACGGAGGCCTTGCCACCAAGGCAAGCCTTTTTCTTTGTGCCGTTTTGCTGAGAGTCATTTTGAATGGTTGATTTGAACAAAGTCGATTATTACACTGTTGTCTACCTTCCAGTTGCCATGGCACGGATCATTTAGCTGGTGAGTAGTGTATCAGTCAGAGTCTCGCACTGGGCTCGAACTGACGACCTCTGGCATGAGAGGCGACGTTCGAACGTGAGAAGCTAAAACCCATAATAAATATAGCAGTATACAGTATAAATAGATGCCCACTGCTCCTAAAATACTAGGATGGGTTAAATGCAGAGCAATTCCTTCTGCTGTGTTGTACAATGTGCTGTACTGAATCATTTGAATTATTATTAATGAAGGACTAAAAATAAAAAAAAATAAAAATAAAACAACCATATAATATATGTTTTGATGACTAATTCCCGGCTCGATTACTGCAACAGCATCCTATATGGTTTACCTAACAACATCCTCAATAAACTACAATATGTCCAAAACTCTGCTGCCCGCTTGCTCACCTCCACCCGCCGCTCTGACCACATCACCCCTGTCCTCCGTGACCTCCATTGGCTCCCGATCAAACACAGGATACACTTCAAAATACTTCTCATCACCTTCAAAGCGCTCAATAACCTGGCCCCCCCCTACCTCTCTGACATCCTCCACCGCCACACCCCTAACCGTCGCCTCAGGTCTGCTGATGCTAACCTATTAAAACCCATCAGGACTAAGCTCCGGACCTGGGGTGACAGAGCATTTTCTGCAGCGGCCCCCTCCCTCTGGAACGCCCTCCCCATCCACATCCGCAATGCCAACACCCTTCCGTCCTTTAAAACAGCCCTCAAAACCCACCTCTTCACTCTTGCTTTCAACCCATAATTTGTTCTCTGCTTTGTTTTGTTTCCTGTTTTGTTTTGTTGGGTTTGTTGTGTTTTGAATTAGTCTTTATGTTTTCTATTTCCTGTAAAGCGTCTTTGAGCACCTGGAAAAGCGCTATATAAGTCTGATATATTATTATTATTATTATTAATTCATATATTAAATAGTTGATTCTTCTGGAACTAATTTAAGACTCATCTGGGTACTGTTAAAAGGGAAGTGCCAACTTCCGCAATTGGTGAATTCTTCCACTGCAGCGTAGAGCATGTTCTGTTTGTCTGTACTTAAACAATAGCGAACATAAGTAAGGTTACCACGTGTGCTGCTCCACCACATGCACAATGGTGAGTGTTTGAAATTTGTAATTCCTTTCCATTTCATTTTTCTATATTTGAAATATAAGCGCATTTGATTTTCAAAAAACCACGTGCATTCATTAATTCAACTTAAACTTAATAGCCTGGTGAATATCTGTCATTATTTCTGTAATGTTGATTGTCGTATTATAATATCGTCATAGTTGTATTAATATTGTGCTATACCTAAATAAAAAAACTGCATCAGCAGTTATCTTCATCCATTGTTTTTGTCCAAATACGATACACACACACACACACACAAACACATACACACACAAATACACACACACACACACACACACACACACACACACACACACACACACACACACACACACACACACACACACACACACACACACACACACACACACACACACACACAAATATATATGTAAATATTTACATTTATTTATTTATTTATTTATTTATTTATTTATTTATTTATTTATTTATTTATTTATTTATTTATTTATTTATTTATTTATTTATTTATTTATTTATTTATTTATTTATTTATACTTATCAGTAAAATGTTGTATTTGGACAATACAATTGGATGAACGAAATTAGATATATAGACAGATATTTCCCAAAGAATGAATTTTAAGTTGTATGCAATGACGTTTACATATATATATACAGTGTGTGTGTGTGTGTGTGTGTGTGTGTGTGTCGCCTGTAGAATATATTGTTGAAAATGATGAGGAGATACCTTAATTTAACTGACATATGTTCTGTTGTATGTTATCTACAGATTACCTCCATCTACTGGTCATACCTTGTAGGTCTACTAGGTTTTCTGTTTTTACATCAAGGGATCCGTCCTGCTGTGTGCCACCCCAGTCCAAATTGGATGTCACGGAAGTTTCCATGTGATGTCAAAGTCTCAAAAAAGGTCATATCGTTTGACTGCAAGGGGAGACAACTAAAAACAGTACCTGACGGGATAACCAGCAATGCCACTCAGGTTGATTTATCAAACAACGCCATTCTGAATATTCCACTGGATGCATTTTCTCATCTGGAAGATCTGGCTGGACTTAATCTTCACCAGGCAAAACATGAAGGGCTGAAAGATGATGACATTGCTGCGGATGCTTTCAAAAATCTAACAAACCTGCGTAAACTGGATTTAAGCAGCAATCGTTTGACTCAAATCCCCAGAAATCTTCCTCTCAAACTGACAACAATTTTGTTAAAAAAAAACAAGATATTAGTGCTCCATAAAAATAGCTTCTCTGGTCTTAAAAATGTGACATATCTATACTTAGACGGAAACTGCAATTTTGGCAATAAGTGTGGGAAGCCTGTGAATATTTCAGATGACAGCTTTGCAGTTTTGACCAAGCTGAAGGTTCTGGGACTGTCCTCGAACAATTTAACTTCTGTCCCAAAGGGACTACCAACGTCTCTAACAAAACTAATACTTAAAGACAACCAAATTCAATACATTTTTGAAGACGACTTTAAAGAGCTCTCTAACTTAATAACACTGAGTTTACAGGGAAACTGCCAAAGATGTAGTAATGCTCCATATCCCTGTGTACCGTGCCCTAATATTTCTCTTGGAATCCATCCCAACGCATTTACTAAGCTTACACGACTACGTGTGTTATACTTATCAGGCAACTCCCTCACAGAACTTAAGGATTCTTGGTTTGAAAATCTCAAAAATCTTAAGCAGCTCCGGCTATCGTTCAATTTATTGCTTAATGCCATTCAGGGTGACCTGAAGTGTTTTAGTTATCTTCCAAAATTACAACATTTAGATATTTCGTTCAATTTTGCACATAAACTCTACCCTCGGACCATTAAGCTGTCAAACAGTTTTTCAAAGCTACAGTCACTTAAAGTTTTGCATTTGGCTGGTATAGTTTTCAGAGAAATTCATTTGGATACTTTCAAACCTCTTGCTATGCTCAAACATCTTTCTGTGCTAAATCTGGAGACTAACTTCATTGTTCGCTCTAATTCCAGTGTGTTCAAAGAATTACCACAAGTGGAAGTCATAAACTTATCAGAGAACAGACTGTATCCCATTTCAGTGGAGCCGTCCCATCTACCGAGCCGAGAGAAAAACATTAAATCCAACTTGATGTCTTCATCACACCTGATGGATCAGAGAGTGGAATTTAGCCTATTAGTAAAGAAAGAGTGCAGGATGGCAGGTCGTGTGCTAAGTCTTAGCTCAAATAATCTGTTCTTCATTACTCCAGAGCAATTTGAAGGCTATGATAACATCTCATGCCTTAACTTGTCAAGCAATGGGTTTTCATCTGCCTTAAATGGGACAGAATTCTCATCTTTGCCTAATCTGACATATCTGGATCTGTCATATAATAAAATTGATCTGGCCTATGGCAGTGCATTCCGGGAGTTACAGAAGCTAGAGGTTCTGGACATTAGTTACAACGACCACTACTTTAGAGCCTATGGAGTGTCACATAATTTAGCTTTTGTTAAACATCTGCCTGTTCTAAGGGTATTAAATATGAGTAATAATTGTATTTATACTTTAACTACGAAAAACATACAGAGTGACTCATTAAGTGAGCTTCAATTTGGATACAATCAGCTTGGAACTCTTTGGAAAGATGACTCATACATCCATCTGTTCACTGAGCTTACTAATTTGAAAATACTAAATATATCTTCCAATGACATTTCTGTAATTCCTGATCAGGTGTTAAGTTTCCTACCACGTAACCTCACATTGTTGGTCATAAGTCACAACAAACTTTCTGATTTTAATTGGACTAAACTAGAGCATTTTAATCAACTCGAGATCCTAGATCTAAGTTATAACAAGTTAGCCGTTGTAAAAACTTTTATCTCCCGTTCGTTAAAACTTCTCAATCTGGCTCATAATCAAATTGCACAACTCTCAAATAGATTTTTAGAGGATGCTCCAAGCCTTAAGATCCTCTTCCTGAATGACAACAAGCTGGCTGTTATCAACCAGACCACCTTCCTAACACAACCTTATAATAACCTTGAAACCCTGTCTTTACATAAAAACCCATTTGAATGTTCATGTGATGCACTCGATTTTATTCTGTGGATCAAGGACAGTAATGTCACGATCCCAGGGCTGGCAACTTATGTGCATTGCTATACATCAGTAAACAGCAAGCCTCAGGTTATGATTCTGTTTGACTTTGACCAGTGTGTGAACGACACGCTGGCGTTGCTCATCTCCATCCTCACAAGTACCTTCATCATTGTCACCACATCAATGGCCACGGTGGCTCACATCTTCTACTGGGACGCCTCTTACATCCTGCAGTACCTGAAAGCCAAATGGAAGGGCTACGGTTCCTCGGCCTCGCCGGGCAGCGTGTACGACGTCTTCGTGACCTATGACACCAAAGACCCCTGGGTCTCGGAGTGGGTGCTGGAGAAGCTGCGGGTGAAGCTGGAGGATGAGGGGGACAAGGCGTTGCCCCTGTGTCTGGAGGAGCGGGACTGGCCACCGGGGACCCCGTTGATCGACAACCTCACCCACAGCATTCGCTGCAGCCGCAAAACCCTGTTTGTGCTGACCCAGGCCTACGCCAAGACGGGGGTCTTCCGGCTGGCCATGTACCTGGCCCACCAGCGGCTGCTGGACGAGAACCTGGACGTGATCCTGGTGCTGATGTTGGAGCCGGCGCTGCAGCACTCTCATTTCCTGCGTCTGAGGAGGAGGTTGTGCGGGGAGAGTATTGTGGAGTGGCCCAGGACCGCTGCTGCAGAGCCCTGGTTCTGGCAGAACCTCAGGAATGTAGTCAGGGTGGACAACCAGACGATGTACACCAGTACGTACTCACAATACTTTACCGGCAGCCAGGAGAGAGAATGACATTGCTGTTTTTCTTATTTTCGAGTACCGGGTCAGGATCCCGGGTTGTTTGCTCGTCCACAACCTCTGCCAGAGCTGCCATCAGAGCAAGAGGACGGTGTTCGTCCTCACCAACCGTGACATCAAAAGCGAGAACTTAAAAAGGGCGTTCTTCATGGCCCACCAGCGGCTCATGGATGAGAAATATACATATAATCCATCAGTCACCTTACGATTCTTCTTCTTATTTTTATCATGTATTCCGTTTTACTTGTTGCAAATGGCCAATAAATAATCTTGTATCTTGTATCTTGAGAAGAACGATGTCATTGTGCTGATCTTTCTGGAGAAGGCGGTGTGTTACTCAAAGTACCTGAGACTCAGGAAGAGACTGTACAGGCGTTCTGTCATGGAGTGGCCGACTAATCCTCAGGCTCAACCTTACTTTTGGTTTGGCCTTAGAAGCGTGCTTTCGACAGAGAGTAGCAAGCAGTACGGTGATCTCAGATCAGATCAGATTTGGTTCATTTGTCACATGTATAAGGTACGGTGTACAATGTACAGTGAAATGTTACAGCCACCTCCAAAGATGCTCTCGGAACCACAAAACAATTACAAGAATTACAAAAAATACAAAAATATTACACAAATGTACATATTCATGATATGTTCAGGGAGACACTTTGAAGGCAGCATTATTTATAAAAAATATATATAAAATGGAATACAGCAAATCAGCTTTCTCATTTGAAACCAGGAAGGATTCCATTTTTTATTTGAACAAAAACATGATCAGTCTATGTACCGTAATAGGGAAGTGGTGAAAAAAAGGACTTCTCTAATTTGTGAACGCTTCTATTTTAATGAAGCACGCTGCAGTCCGACGTAGTCGGTTCACCCACAAGGGAATGTTTAGTTTGTCTGTTTGTTAAAAATAGCGGACATAGTCCTCGGTACAGTACTCACAAGTGCTTTTGAATTTACAATTATTGACGTTTTTCTTGTTAATAATTATATCTTGCGGGTCCACTACATGCACAATGGTGAGTTCTTCAAACATACATATTCTAAATAACTTGTCATCTGCAATCACTTAGACTAAATTGGTAATTTGTCATTTTTCTTTTTTTCTCTATTTTCTTATTTTCCTATAGGTGCATTATATGTTGTGTTAAACTGTTTATTTCATTTTTTTCTGAAAATACAATAACTTGTTTTCATGAATTAAACTTAAACTCCATTGCTTTGTGAATATCGGTCATTCTTTTTGTAATTATATATTTTTAATATAGTATTGTCATAATTGTATAAATTGAATTAACATTGCGCTACACATCAGCGGTTCTTTAGCTTTTGGAGCCTCAACCCCCAAAGAAAAATATAGGGTTGGGACTCACAAACCCCCTCCCTTCAAACACACTGGTACATGGAATGGAGAATCAATGTATATTGATTGAGTACATGATATCAATCGTTTGGGAGTTGACATGTAAAAATAACTCCAAAGAAAATCATGAATTAAAAAATTCTAAATAAAAAGTTGACAACCATGGTCACGACCCCCAAGTTGAGAACCAGTGCTAAATTAAAATTAGAAAAAATCATCGGAAATTCTCTTCATCCATTTGTATTGTCTCAATATATAACATATATATATATAAAAATATACAGTGTTATATTTCCAGTATATTATATATATAAAATACTATATATATATATATATATATATATATATATATATATATATATATAAATATACAGTATATATGTGTGTGTGTGTGTGTGTGTGTGTGTGTGTGTGTGTGTGTGTGTGTGTGTGTGTGTGTGTGTGTGTGTGTGTGTGTGTCACCTAAAGGGCGGCAGTATAGCTCAGGAGGTAGAGCGGTCGCCTCACAACCCCGGGCACTGGATATATAAATAGCTGCCCACTGCTCCTAATACTAGGATGGGTTAAATGCGGAGAACACATTTCACTGTATGTTTACATGGATGTGACCAATAAAGAGGATTCAATCCTCACGATTTGTTGGATATTGTTGAAAATTATTCGGAGATACCTTAATTTAACTGACATATGTTGTGTTGTATGTTATCTACAGATTACCTCCATCTACTGGTCATACCTTGTAGGTCTACTAGGTTTTCTGTCTTTACATCAAGGGATCCGTCCTGCTGTGTGCCACCCCAGTCCAAATTGGATGTCACGGAAGTTTCCATGTGATGTCAAAGTCTCAAAAAAGGTCATATCGTTTGACTGTAAGGGGAGACAACTAAAAACAGTACCTGACGGGATAACCAGCAATGCCACTCAGGTTGATTTATCAAACAACACCATTCTGAATATACCAGTGGATGCATTTTCTCATCTGGAAGATCTGGCTGGACTTAATCTTCACCAGGCAAAACAAGAAGGTCTGAAAGATGATGACATTGCTGCGGATGCTTTCAAATATCTAACAAAGCTGCGTGAACTGGATTTAAGCAGCAATCGTTTGACTCAAATCCCCAGAAATCTTCCTATCAATCTGACAACAATTTTTTTAACCAAAAACAAAATCTTGGTGCTCGATAAAAAAAGCTTTTCTGGTCTTAAAAATGTGACACATCTATACTTAGACAGAAACTGCCATTTTGGCAATAAGTGTGGGAAGCCTGTGAATATTTCAGATGACAGCTTTGCAGTTTTGACCAAGCTGGAGGTTCTGGGACTGTCCTTGAACAATTTAACTTCTGTCCCAAAGGGACTACCATCGTCTCTAACAAAACTAACACTTGGCAACAACCAAATTCATTACATTTTTGAAGACGACTTTAAAGAGCTCTCTAACTTAACAACACTGAGTTCAGAGGGAAACTGCCCAAGATGCAGTAATGCTCCATATCCCTGTGTACCGTGCCCTAATATTTCTCTTGGAATCCATCCCAACGCATTTACTAAGCTTACACAACTACGTGTGTTAAACTTAGCAGGCAACTCCCTCACGGAAATTAAGGATTCTTGGTTTGAAAATCTCACAAATCTTCAGCAGCTCCGGCTATCGTTCAATTTATTGTTTAATGCCATTCAGGGTGAGCTGAAGTGTTTATGTTATCTTCCACAATTACTACATTTACATCTTTCGTACAATTATGAACACTACTTGTACCCTACTACCATTAAGCTGTCCAGCAATTTCTCAAAGCTTAAGTCACTTCAAGTTTTGCATTTGGCTGGTTTAGTTTTCAGAGAAATTCATTTGGATACTTTCAAACCTCTTGCTATGCTCAAACATCTTTCCGTGCTAAATCTGGGTACTAACTTTATTGTTCATTCTAACTCCAGTGTGTTCAAAGAATTACAAAAATTAGAAGTCATATACTTATCAGAGAACAGACTGTATCCCATTTCAGTAATTCCTAATCTACCGAGCCGAAAGAAAAACATTAAATCCAACTTGATGCCTTCATCACACCTGATGGATCGCAGAGGGGATCTTAGCCTATTAGTAAAGAAAGAGTGCAGGATGGCAGGTCGTGTGCTAAGTCTTAGCTCAAATAATCTGTTCTTCATTACTCCAGAGCAATTTGTAGGCTATGATAACATCTCATGCCTTAACTTGTCAAGAAATGGGTTTTCATCTGCCTTAAATGGGACAGAATTCTCATCTTTGCCTAATCTGACATATCTGGATCTGTCATATAATAAAATTGATCTGGCCTATGGCAGTGCATTCCAGGAGTTACAGAAGCTAGAGGTTCTGGACATTAGTTACAACGACCACTACTTTAGAGCCTTTGGGGTGACACTTAATTTAGCATTTGTTAAAAATCTGCCTGTTCTAAGGGTATTAAATATGAGTAATAATTGTATTTCTGCTTTAACTTCTAAAAGCATACAGAGTGACTCATTAAGTGAGCTTCGATTTGGATACAATCAGCTTGGAACTCTTTGGAAAGATGACTCATACATCAATCTGTTCACTGAGCTTACTAATTTGAAAATACTAGATATATCTTCCAATGACATTTCTGTAATTCCTGATCAGGTGTTTAGTTTCCTACCACGTAACCTCACATTGTTGGTCATAAGTCACAACAAACTCTCTGATTTTAATTGGACTAAACTAGAGCATTTAAATCAACTCGAGATCCTAGATCTAAGTTATAACGAGTTAGCCGTTGTAAAAACTTTTATTTCTCATTCTTTAAAACTTCTCAATCTGGCTCATAATCAAATTGCACAACTCTCAAATGGATTTTTAGAGGATGCTCCAAGCCTTAAGATCCTCTTCCTGAATGACAACAAGCTGGCTGTTATCAACCAGACCACCTTCCTAACACAACCTTATAATAACCTTGAAACCCTGTCTTTACATAATAACCCATTTCAATGTTCATGTGATGCACTCGATTTTATTCTGTGGATCAAAGACAGTAATGTCATGATCCCAGGGTTGGCAACTTATGTGGATTGCTATACATCAGTAAACAGCAAGCCTCAGGTTATGATTCTGTTTGACTTTGACCAGTGTGTGAACGACACGCTGGCGTTGCTCATCTCCATTCTCACAAGTACCTTCATCATTGTCACCACATCAATGACCACGGTGGCTCACATCTTCTACTGGGACGCCTCTTACGTCCTGCACTACCTGAAAGCCAAATGGAAGGGCTACGGTTCCTCGGCCTCGCCGGGCAGCGTGTACGACGTCTTCGTGACCTATGACACCAAAGACCCCTGGGTCTCGGAGTGGGTGCTGGAGAAGCTGCGGGTGAAGCTGGAGGATGAGGGGGACAAGGCGTTGCCCCTGTGTCTGGAGGAGCGGGACTGGCCACCGGGGACCCCGTTGATCGACAACCTCACCCAGAGCATTCGCTACAGCCGCAAAACCCTGTTTGTGCTGACCCAGGCCTACGCCAAGACGGGGGTCTTCCGGCTGGCCATGTACCTGGCCCACCAGCGGCTGCTGGACGAGAACCTGGACGTGATCCTGGTGCTGATGTTGGGCGTTCTTCATGGCCCACCAACGGCTCATGGATGAGAAATGTACATATAATCCATCAGTCACCTTACGATTCTTCTTCTTATTTTTATCATGTATTCTGTTTTACTTGTTGCAAATGGCCAATAAATAATCTTGTATCTTGTATCTTGAGAAGAACGATGTCATTGTGCTGATATTTCTGGAGAAGGCGGTGTGTTACTCAAAGTACCTGAGACTCAGGAAGAGACTGTACAGGCGTTCTGTCATGGAGTTCTGTCATGGAGTTTCTACAGAGTAGCAAGTAGCAAGCAGTACAGTGATCTCAGATCAGATCAGATTTGGTTCATTTGTCACATGTATAAGGTACGGTGTACAATTGTTATGTGTTTGTGCCCTGATCAGGCGCTCCTAGTGTGATGTGTCATGTCTAGCTGTATTTCCCTGTCATGGTTTTGTAGTCCTTATTGTTTTCCCTTCCAGGTGTACCCATTTGTAATCAACCCAGGTGTGTCTCGTCTCGTCATTCCCTCATGTATAAGTATTCTGTCTTCCCCTTTGTCTGGTGCTGATCCTGTCTGTGCAGTTATTTGTTCTTATCTGTCGTTACTTTATTTTTCCTTTGTTCAACCATGGTAACTATTAATTAAATACTCTTTGTTGATTACTTTGGCGACCGTCTCCTTATTATGTTGCATTGACCAGACATTGAGCCGTCTAATTGTCGATGGTAACGTAATAACAATGTACAGTGAAATGTTACAGCCACCTCCAAAGATGCACTCAGAATTACAAGAATTAAAAAAAATACAAAGATATTACACAAATGTACATATTTATGATATGTTCAGGGAGACACTTTGATGGCAGCATTATTTATAAAAACAAATATAAAATGTAATTCATCAAATCAGCTTTCTCATTAGGAACCAGGAAGGATTCCATATTTTATTTGAACAAAAACATGATCAGTCCGTAATAGGGAAGTGGGGAAAAAAACGGACTTCTCTAATTTGTGAACGCTTCTATTCTAATGAAGCACGCTGCAGTCCGACGTAGTCGGTTCACCCACAAGGGAATGTTTAGTTTGTCTGTTTGTTAAAAATAGAGGACATAGTCCTCAGTACAGTTATTGACATTTTTCTTGTTACTAATTATATATTGCGGGTCCACCACATGCACAATGGTGAGTTCATCAAAAATTCATTTTCTAAATAACTTGTCATCTGCAATCACTTAGACAAAATTTGTAATTTTCTTATTTTCCTATAGGTGCATTATATGTTGTGTTAAACTGTTTATTTGAATCTTTTCTAAAATTACAAAAACTTGTTTTCATAAATTAAACTTAAACCCCCCCCCCCCCCAAAAAAAAAAGAGAAAATATAGGGTTGGGACTCACAAACCCCCTGCCTTCAAACACACCAGCAATGCCACTCAGGTTGATTTATCAAACAACACCATTCTGAATATACCAGTGGATGCATTTTCTCATCTGGAAGATCTGGCTGGACTTAATCTTCACCGGGCAAAACGAGAAGGGCTGAAAGATGATGACATTGCTGTGGATGCTTTCAAAAATCTAACTAAGCTGCGTAAACTGGATTTAAGCAGCAATCGTTTGACTCAAATCCCCAGAAATCTTCCTCTCAATCTGACAACAATTTTGTTAAAGAAAAATAAAATCTTGGTGCTCGATAAAAACAGCTTTTCTGGTCTTAAAAATATGACATATCTAAACTTGGACGGAAAAAGCCATTTGAGCAATATGTGTGGGAAGCCTGTGAATAATTCAGATGACAGCTTTGCAGTTTTGACCAAGCTGAAGGTTGTGGGACTGTCCTTGAACAATTTAACTTCTGTCCCAAAGGGACTACCAACGTCTCTAACAAAACTAATACTTAATGACAACCAAATTCAATACATTTTTGAAGACGACTTTAAAGAGCTCTCTAACTTAAAAACACTGAGTATACATGGAAACTGCCCAAGATGTAGAAATGCTCCATATCCCTGTGTACCGTGCCCTAATATTTCTCTTGGAATCCATCCTAACGCATTTACTAAGCTTACACGACTACGTGAGTTAAACTTAGCAGGCAACTCCCTCACGGAACTTAACTTAACTTGGTTTGAAAATCTCAAAAGTCTTAGGGAGCTCCGGCTATCGTTCAATGTATTGCTTAATGCCATTCAGGGTGAGCTGAAGTGTTTAAGTTGTCTTTCAAAATTACAACATTTTGATATTTCGTTCAATTTTGAACACTACTTGTACCCTAGCACCATTAAGCTGTCCTAATCCAGTCACCTTTCGGTTCTTCTTCTTATTTTTATCATGAATAGTATTTTTATAGTATTGTTTAGAAATTCATACTGCGGGAGGGAATGGGGAGCGTTCCGTTTTACTTGTTGCAAATGGCCAATAGAAAATCTTGTATCTTGTATCTTGAGAAGAACGATGTCATTGTGCTGATCTTTCTGGAGAAGGCGGTGTGTTACTCAAAGTACCTGAGACTCAGGAAGAGACTGTACAGGCGTTCTGTCATGGAGTGGCCGACTAATCCTCAGGCTCAACCTTACTTTTGGATTGGCATTAGAAGCGTGCTTTCTACAGAGAGCAGCAAGCAGTACGGTGATCTCAGATCAGATCAGATTTCGTTCATTTGTCACATGTATAAGGTACGGTGTACAATGTACAGTGAAATGTTACAGCCACCTCCAAAGATGCACTCAGAATTACAAGAATAAAAAAAAATACAAAAATATTACACAAATGTACATATTCATGATATGTTCAGGGAGACACTTTGAAGGCAACATTATTTATAAAAATATATATAAAATGGAATACATCAAATCAGCTTTTTCATTACAAACCAGGAAGGATTCCATGTTTTTTTTTAACAAAAACATGATCAGTCTATGTACCGTAATAGGGAAGTGGTGGAAAAACGGACTTCTCTAATTTGTGAATGCTTCTATTTTAATGAAGCACGCTGCAGTCCGACGTAGTCGGTTCACCCACAAGGGAATGTTTAGTTGGTCTGTTTGTTAAAAATAGCGGACATAGTCCTCAGTACAGTTATCACAAGTGCTTGTGAATTTACAATTATTGACGTTTTTATTGTTACTAATTATATCTTGCGGGTCCACCACATGCACAAATAACTTTTTCTAAATAACTTGTCATCTGCAATCACTTAGACAAAATTGTCATTTTTAATTTTTAATTTCTTTCTCTATTTTCTTATTTTCTTATAGGTGCATTATATGTTGTGTTAAACGGTTTATTTGAATTTTTTGTGAAATTACAATAACTTGTTTTCATGAATTCAACTTAAACTCCATTATTTTGTGAATATCGGTCATTCTTTTTGAAATTATATATTTTTAATATAGTATTGTCATAATTGTATCAATTGAATTAACATTGCGCTACACATCAGCGGTTCTTTAGCTTTTGGAGCCTCAACTCCCCCCGCCCAAAGGAAAATATAGGGTTGGGACTCACAAACCCCCTCCCTTCAAACACACTGGTACATGGAATGGAGAATCAATGTATATTAATTGAGTACATGATATCAATCTTTCTGGAGTTGACATGTAAAAATCACTCCAAAGAAAATCATGAATTAAAAAATTCTAAATAAAAAGTTGACAACCATGGTCACGACCCCCAAGTTGAGAACCAGTGCTAAATTAAAATTAGAAAAAATCATCGGAAATTCTCTTCATCCATTTGTATTGTCTCAATATATAACATATACATATATGTAAATATACAGTATATATATATAAAAATATACAGTGTTATATTTCCAGTATATTATATATATAAAATACTATATATATATATATATATATATATATATATATAAATATACAGTATATATGTGTGTGTGTGTGTGTGTGTGTGTGTGTGTGTGTGTGTGTCACCTAAAGGGCGGCAGTATAGCTCAGGAGGTACAGCGGTCGCCTCACAACCCCGGGCACTGGATATATAAATTGCTGCCCACTGCTCCTAATACTAGGATGGGTTAAATGCGGAGAACACATTTCACTGTATGTTTACATGGATGTGACCAATAAAGAGGATTCAATCCTCACGATTTGTTGGATATTGTTGAAAATGATTCGGAGATACCTTAATTTAACTGACATATGTTGTGTTGTATGTTATCTACAGATTACCTCCATCTACTGGTCATACCTTGTAGGTCTACTAGGTTTTCTGTTTTTACATCAAGGGATCCGTCCTGCTGTGTGCCACCCCAGTCCAAATTGGATGTCACGGAAGTTTCCATGTGATGTCAAAGTCTCAAAAGAGGTCATATCGTTTGACTGTAAGGGGAGACAACTAAAAACAGTACCTGACGGGATAACCAGCAATGCCACTCAGGTTGATTTATCAAACAACACCATTCTGAATATACCAGTGGATGCATTTTCTCATCTGGAAGATCTGGCTGGACTTAATCTTCACCAGGCAAAACAAGAAGGGCTGAAAGATGATGACATTGCTGCGGATGCTTTCAAAAATCTACCAAAGCTGTCTGAACTGGATTTAAGCAGCAATCGTTTGACTCAAATCCCCAGAAATCTTCCTCTCAATCTGACAAGAATTTTGTTGAACACAAACAAGATATTGGTGCTCCATAAAGACAGCTTTTCTGGTCTTAAAAATGTGACACATCTATACTTGGACAGAAACTGCCATTTTGGCAATAAGTGTGGGAAGCCTGTGAATATTTCAGATGACAGCTTTGCAGTTTTGACCAAGCTGAAGGTTCTGGGACTGTCCTTGAACAATTTAACTTCTGTCCCAAAGGGACTACCATCGTCTCTAACAAAACTAATACTTGGCAACAACCAAATTCATTACATTTTTGAAGACGACTTTAAAGAGCTCTCTAACTTAACAACACTGAGTTTAGAGGGAAACTGCCCAAGATGCAGTAATGCTCCATATCCCTGTGTACCGTGCCCTAATATTTCTCTTGGAATCCATCCCAACGCATTTACTAAGCTTACACAACTACGTGTGTTAAACTTAGCAGGCAACTCCCTCACGGAAATTAAGGATTCTTGGTTTGAAAATCTCACAAATCTTCAGCAGCTCCGGCTATCGTTCAATTTATTGTTTAATGCCATTCAGGGTGAGCTGAAGTGTTTATGTTATCTTCCACAATTACTACATTTACATCTTTCGTACAATTATGAACACTACTTGTACCCTACTACCATTAAGCTGTCCAGCAATTTCTCAAAGCTTAAGTCACTTCAAGTTTTGCATTTGGCTGGTTTAGTTTTCAGAGAAATTCATTTGGATACTTTCAAACCTCTTGCTATGCTCAAACATCTTTCCGTGCTAAATCTGGGTACTAACTTTATTGTTCATTCTAACTCCAGTGTGTTCAAAGAATTACAAAAATTAGAAGTCATATACTTATCAGAGAACAGACTGTATCCCATTTCAGTAATTCCTAATCTACCGAGCCGAGAGGAAAACATTAAATCCAACTTGATGTCTTCATCACACCTGATGGATCGCAGAGGGGATCTTAGCCTATTAGTAAAGAAAGAGTGCAGGATGGCAGGTCGTGTGCTAAGTCTTAGCTCAAATAATCTGTTCTTCATTACTCCAGAGCAATTTGTAGGCTATGATAACATCTCATGCCTTAACTTGTCAAGAAATGGGTTTTCATCTGCCTTAAATGGGACAGAATTCTCATCTTTGCCTAATCTGACATATCTGGATCTGTCATATAATAAAATTGATCTGGCCTATGGCAATGCATTCCAGGAGTTACAGAAGCTAGAGGTTCTGGACATTAGTTACAACGACCACTACTTTAGAGCCTTTGGGGTGACACTTAATTTAGCATTTGTTAAAAATCTGCCTGTTCTAAGGGTATTAAATATGAGTAATAATTGTATTTCTGCTTTAACTTCTAAAAGCATACAGAGTGACTCATTAAGTGAGCTTCGATTTGGATACAATCAGCTTGGAACTCTTTGGAAAGATGACTCATACATCAATCTGTTCACTGAGCTTACTAATTTGAAAATACTAGATATATCTTCCAATGACATTTCTGTAATTCCTGATCAGGTGTTTAGTTTCCTACCACGTAACCTCACATTGTTGGTCATAAGTCACAACAAACTCTCTGATTTTAATTTGACTAAACTAGAGCATTTCAATCAACTCGAGATCCTAGATCTAAGTTATAACGAGTTAGCCGTTGTAAAAACTTTTATCTCCCGTTCTTTAAAACTTCTCAATCTGGCTCATAATCAAATTGCACAACTCTCAAATGGATTTTTAGAGGATGCTCCAAGCCTTAAGATCCTCTTCCTGAATGACAACAAGCTGGCTGTTATCAACCAGACCACCTTCCTAACACAACCTTATAATAACCTTGAAACCCTGTCTTTACATAATAACCCATTTCAATGTTCATGTGATGCACTGGATTTTATTCTGTGGATTGAAGACAGTAATGTCACGATCCCAGGGCTGGCAACTTATGTGCATTGCTATACATCAGTAAACAGCAAGCCTCAGGTTATGATTCTGTTTGACTTTGACCAGTGTGTGAACGACACGCTGGCGTTGCTCATCTCCATTCTCACAAGTACTTTCATCATTGTCACCACATCAATGGCCACGGTGGCTCACATCTTCTACTGGGACGCCTCTTACGTCCTGCACTACCTGAAAGCCAAATGGAAGGGCTACGGTTCCTCGGCCTCGCCGGGCAGCGTGTACGACGTCTTCGTGACCTATGACACCAAAGACCCCTGGGTCTCGGAGTGGGTGCTGGAGAAGCTGCGGGTGAAGCTGGAGGATGAGGGGGACAAGGCGTTGCCCCTGTGTCTGGAGGAGCGGGACTGGCCACCGGGGACCCCGTTGATCGACAACCTCACCCACAGCATTCGCTGCAGCCGCAAAACCCTGTTTGTGCTGACCCAAGCCTACGCCAAGACGGGGGTCTTCCGGCTGGCCATGTACCTGGCCCACCAGCGGCTGCTGGACGAGAACCTGGACGTGATCCTGGTGCTGATGTTGGAGCCGGCGCTGCAGCACTCTCACTTCCTGCGTCTGAGGAGGAGGTTGTGCGGGGAGAGTATTGTGGAGTGGCCCAGGACCGCTGCTGCAGAGCCCTGGTTCTGGCAGAACCTCAGGAATGTAGTCAGGGTGGACAACCAGACGATGTACACCAGTACGTACTCACAATACTTTACCGGCAGCCAGGAGAGAGAATGACGTTGCTGTTTTTCTTATTTTCAAGTACCGGGTCAGGATCCCGGGTTGTTTGCTCGTCAACAACCTCTGCCAGAGCTGCCATCAGAGCAAGAGGACGGTGTTCGTCCTCACCAACATGAGATCAAAAGCGAGAACTTAAAAAGGGCGTTCTTCATGGCCCACCAACGGCTCATGGATGAGAAATGTACATATAATCCATCAGTCACCTTACGATTCTTCTTCTTATTTTTATCATGTATTCTGTTTTACTTGTTGCAAATGGCCAATAAATAATCTTGTATAAATAATCACTAAGCTGTGTAAACTGGATTTAAGCAGCAATCGTTTGACTCAAATCCCCAGAAATCTTCCTCTCAATCTGACAACAATTTTGTTAAAGGAAAATAAAATCTTGGTGCTCGATAAAAACAGCTTTTCTGGTCTTAAAAATATGACATATCTAAACTTGGATGGAAAAAGCCATTTGAGCAATAAGTGTGGGAAGCCTGTGAATAATTCAGATGACAGCTTTGCAGTTTTGACCAAGCTGAAGGTTGTGGGACTGTCCTTGAACAATTTAACTTCTGTCCCAAAGGGACTACCAACGTCTCTAACAAAACTAATACTTAATGACAACCAAATTCAATACATTTTTGAAGACGACTTTAAAGAGCTCTCTAACTTAAAAACACTGAGTATACATGGAAACTGCCCAAGATGTAGAAATGCTCCATATCCCTGTGTACCGTGCCCTAATATTTCTCTTGGAATCCATCCTAACGCATTTACTAAGCTTACACGACTACGTGAGTTAAACTTAGCAGGCAACTCCCTCACGGAACTTAACTTAACTTGGTTTGAAAATCTCAAAAGTCTTAGGGAGCTCCGGCTATCGTTCAATGTATTGCTTAATGCCATTCAGGGTGAGCTGAAGTGTTTAAGTTGTCTTTCAAAATTACAACATTTTGATATTTCGTTCAATTTTGAACACTACTTATACCCTAGCACCATTAAGCTGTCCTAATCCAGTCACCTTTCGGTTCTTCTTCTTATTTTTATCATGAATAGTATTTTTATAGTATTGTTTAGAAATTCATACTGCGGGAGGGAATGGGGAGTGAGCGTTCCGTTTTACTTGTTGCAAATGGCCAATAGAAAATCTTGTATCTTGTATCTTGAGAAGAACGATGTCATTGTGCTGATCTTTCTGGAGAAGGCGGTGTGTTACTCAAAGTACCTGAGACTCAGGAAGAGACTGTACAGGCGTTCTGTCATGGAGTGGCCGACTAATCCTCAGGCTCAACCTTACTTTTGGTTTGGCATTAGAAGCGTGCTTTCTACAGAGAGTAGCAAGCAGTACGGTGATCTCAGATCAGATCAGATTTGGTTCATTTGTCACATGTATAAGGTACGGTGTACAATGTACAGTGAAATGTTACAGCCACCTCCAAAGATGCACTCAGAATTACAAGAATAAAAAAAATACAAAAATATTACACAAATGTACATATTCATGATATGTTCAGGGAGACACTTTGAAGGCAACATTATTTATAAAAATATATATAAAATGGAATACATCAAATCAGCTTTTTCATTACAAACCAGGAAGGATTCCATGTTTTTTTTTAACAAAAACATGATCAGTATATGGACCGTAATAGGGAAGTGGTGGAAAAACGGACTTCTCTAATTTGTGAACGCTTCTATTTTAATGAAGCACGCTGCAGTCCGACATAGTCGGTTCACCCACAAGGGAATGTTTAGTTGGTCTGTTTGTTAAAAATAACGGACATAGTCCTCGGTACAGTTATCACAAGTGCTTGTGAATTTACAATTATTGACGTTTTTCTTGTTACTAATTATATATTGCGGGTCCACCACATGCACAAATAACTTTTTCTAAATAACTTGTCATCTGCAATCACTTTGACTAAATTGTCATTTTTCATTTTTCATTTCTTTCTCTATTTTCTTATTTTCCTATAAGTGCATTATATGTTGTGTTAAAATGTTTATTTGAATTTTTTCTGAAATTACAATAACTTGTTTTCATGAATTCAACTTAAACTCCATTATTTTGTGAATATCGGTCATTCTTTTTGAAATTATATATTTTTAATATAGTATTGTCATAATTGTATCAATTGACTTAACATTGCGCTACACATCAGCGGTTCTTTAGCTTTTGGAGCCTCAACTCCCCCCGCCCAAAGGAAAATATAGGGTTGGGACTCACAAACCCCCTCCCTTCAAACACACTGGTACATGGAATGGAGAATCAATGTATATTTATTGAGTACATGATATCAATCGTTTGGGAGTTGACATGTAAAAATAACTCCAAAGAAAATCATGGATTAAAAAATTTGAAATAAAAAGTTGACAACCATGGTCACGACCCCCAAGTTGAGAACCAGTGCTAAACTAAAATTAGAAAAAAGCATCGGTAATTCTCTTCATCCATTTGTATTGTCTCAAGATATAACATATAAATATATATAAATATACAGTATTATATTTCCAGTATATTATATATATAAAATACAGTATATATATATATAAATATACAGTATATATATATATGTATATATATGTGTGTGTGTGTGTGTGTGTGTGTGTGTGTGTGTGTGTGTGTGTGTGTGTGTGTGTGTGTGTGTGTGCGTGTGTGTCGCCTATGGAATATATTGTTGAAAATGATTCGGAGATACCTTAATTTAACTGACATATGTTGTGTTGTATGTTATCTACAGATTACCTCCATCTGCTGGTCATACCTTGTAGGTCTACTAGGTTTTCTGTTTTTACATCAAGGGATCCGTCCTGCTGTGTGCCACCCCAGTCCAAATTGGATGTCACGGAAGTTTCCATGTGATGTCAAAGTCTCAAAAAAGGTCATATCGTTTGACTGTAAGGGGAGACAACTAAAAACAGTACCTGACGGGATAACCAGCAATGCCACTCAGGTTGATTTATCAAACAACGCCATTCTGAATATACCAGTGGATGCATTTTCTCATCTGGAAGATCTGGCTGGACTTAATCTTCACCGGGCAAAAAGAGAAGGGCTGAAAGATGATGACATTGCTGTGGATGCTTTCAAAAATCTAACAAAGCTGCGTAAACTGGATTTAAGCAGCAATCGTTTGACTCAAATCCCCAGAAATCTTCCTCTCAATCTGACACACATTTTGTTTAAAAGAAACAAGATATTAGTGCTCCATAAAAACAGCTTCTCTGGTCTTAAAATGTGACACATCTATACTTGGACATAAACTGCCATTTTGGCAATAAGTGTGGGAAGCCTGTGAATATTTCAGATGACAGCTTTGCAGTTTTGACCAAGCTGAAGGTTCTGGGACTGTCCTCGAACAATTTAACTTCTGTCCCAAAGGGACTACCAAAGTCTCTAACAAAACTAATACTTAATGACAACCAAATTCAATACATTTTTGAAGACGACTTTAAAGAGCTCTCTAGCTTAACAACACTGAGTATACATGGAAACTGCCCAAGATGTAGTAATGCTCCATTTCCCTGTGTACCGTGCCCTAATATTTCTCTTGGAATCCATCCCAACGCATTTACTAAGCTTACACGACTACGTGTGTTAAACTTAGCAGGCAACTCCCTCACAGAACTTAACTTAACTTGGTTTGAAAATCTCAAAAATCTTCGGAAGCTCTTGCTATCGTTCAATTTATTGCTTAATGCCATTCAGGGTGAGCTGAAGTGTTTAAGTTATCTTCCAAATTTACAACATTTAGATATTTCGTTCAATTATGCAAAAAACCTCTACCCTCCAACCATTAAGCTGTCAACCAGTTTTTCAAAGCTACAGTCACTTCAAGTTTTGCATTTGGCTGGTTTAGTTTTCAGAGAAATTAATTTGGATACTTTCAAACCTCTTGCTATGCTCAAACATCTTTCTGTGCTAAATCTGGAGACTAACTTCATTGTTCGCTCTAATTCCAGTGTGTTCAAAGAATTACCACAATTGGAAGTCATATACTTAACAGAGAACAGACTGTATCCCATTTCAGTGGAGTCTAATCTACCGAGCCGAAAGAAAAACATTAAATCCAACTTGATGTCTTCATCACACCTAATGGATCAGAGAATGGAATCTAGCCTATTAGTAAAGAAAGAGTGCAGGAAGGCAGGTCGTGTGCTAAGTCTTAGCTCAAATAATCTGTTCTTCATTACTCCAGAGCAATTTGAAGGCTATGATAACATCTCATGCCTTAACTTGTCAAGAAATGGGTTTTCATCTGCCTTAAATGGGACAGAATTCTCATCTTTGCCTAATCTGACATATCTGGATCTGTCATATAATAAAATTGATCTGGCCTATGGCGATGCATTCCAGGAGTTACAGCAGCTAGAGGTTCTGGACATTAGTTACAACGACCACTACTTTAGAGCCTATGGAGTGTCACATAATTTAGCTTTTGTTAAACATCTGCCTGTTCTAAGGGTATTAACTATGAGTAATAATTGTATTTATACTTTAACTTCTAAAAGCATACAGAGTGACTCATTAAGTGAGCTTCAATTTGGATACAATCAGCTTGGAACTCTTTGGAAAGATGACTCCTACATCAATCTGTTCACTGAGCTTACTAATTTGAAAATACTAAATATATCTTCCAATGACATTTTTGTAATTCCTGATCAGGTGTTAAGTTTCCTACCACGTAACCTCACATTGTTGGTCATAAGTCACAACAAACTCTCTGATTTTAATTGGACTAAACTAGAGCATTTCAATCAACTTGAGATCCTAGATCTAAGTTATAACAAGTTAGCCGTTGTAAAAACTTGTATCTCCCGTTCGTTAAAACTTCTCAATCTGGCTCATAATCAAATTGCACAACTCTCAAATGGATTTTTACAGGATGCTCCAAGCCTTAAGATCCTCTTCCTGAATGACAACAAGCTGGCTGTTATCAACCAGACCACCTTCCTAACAAAACCTTATAATAACCTTGAAACGCTGTCTTTACATAATAACCCATTTCAATGTTCATGTGATGCACTGGATTTTATTCTGTGGATTGAAGACAGTAATGTCATGATCCCAGGGCTGGCAACATATGTGGATTGCTATACATCAGTAAACAGCAAGCCTCAGGTTATGATTCTGTTTGACTTTGACCAGTGTGTGAACGACACGCTGGCGTTGCTCATCTCCATTCTCACTAGTACCTTCATCATTGTCACCACATCAATGGCCACGGTGGCTCACATCTTCTACTGGGACGCCTCTTACGTCCTGCACTACCTGAAAGCCAAATGGAAGGGCTACGGTTCCTTGGCCTCGCCGGGCAGCGTGTACGACGTCTTCGTGACCTATGACACCAAAGACCCCTGGGTCTCGGAGTGGGTGCTGGAGAAGCTGCGGGTGAAGCTGGAGGATGAGGGGGACAAGGCGTTGCCCCTGTGTCTGGAGGAGCGGGACTGGCCACCGGGGACCCCGTTGATCGACAACCTCACCCACAGCATTCGCTGCAGCCGCAAAACCCTGTTTGTGCTGACCCAGGCCTATGCCAAGACGGGGGTCTTCCGGCTGACCATGTACCTGGCCCACCAGCGGCTGCTGGACGAGAACCTGGACGTGATCCTGGTGCTGATGTTGGAGCCGGCGCTGCAGCACTCTCACTTCCTGCGTCTGAGGAGGAGGTTGTGCGGGGAGAGTATTGTGGAGTGGCCCAGGACCGCTGCTGCAGAGCCCTGGTTCTGGCAGAACCTCAGGAATGTAGTCAGGGTGGACAACCAGACGATGTACACCAGTACGTACTCACAATACTTTACCGGCAGCCAGGAGAGAGAATGACATTGCTGTTTTTCTTATTTTCGAGTACCGGGTCAGGATCCCGGGTTGTTTGCTCGTCCACAACCTCTGCCAGAGCTGCCATCAGAGCAAGAGGACGGTGTTCGTCCTCACCAACCGTGACATCAAAAGCGAGAACTTAAAAAGGGCGTTCTTCATGGCCCACCAGCGGCTCATGGATGAGAAATGTACATATAATCCATCAGTCACCTTACGATTCTTCTTCTTATTTTTATCATGTATAGTATTTTTATAGTATTGTTTAGAAATTCATACTGCGGGAGGGAATGGGGAGTGTGCGTTCCGTTTTACTTGTTTCAAATGGCCAATAGAAAATCTTGTATCTTGTATCTTGAGAAGAACGATGTCATTGTGCTGATCTTTCTGGAGAAGGCGGTGTGTTACTCAAAGTACCTGAGACTCAGGAAGAGACTGTACAGGCGTTCTGTCATGGAGTGGCCGACTAATCCTCAGGCTCAGCCTTACTTTTGGTTTGGCCTTAGAAGCGTGCTTTCTACAGAGAGTAGCAAGCAGTACGGTGATCTCAGATCAGATCAGATTTGGTTAATTTGTCACATGTATAAGGTACAGTGTACAATGTACAGTGAAATGTTACAGCCACCTCCAAAGATGCACTCAGAACCACAAAACAATTACAAGAATTACAAAATATACAAAAATATTACACAAATGTACATATTTATGATATGTTCAGGGAGACACTTTGAAGGCAGCATTATTTATAAAAAATATATATAAAATGGAATACATTAAATCAGCTTTCTCATTAGAAACCAGGAAGGATTCCATTTTTTTTTTTTAACAAAAACATGATCAGTCCGTAATAGGGAAGTGGTGAAACGGACTTCTCTAATTTGTGAACGCTTCTATTCTAATGAAGCACGCTGCAGTCCGACGTAGTCGGTTCACCCACAAGGGAATGTTTAGTTTATCTGTTTGTTAAAAATAGCGGACATAGTCCTCGGTACAGTTATCACAAGTGCTTTTGAATTTACAATTATTGACGTTTTTCTTGTTAATAATTATATCTTGCGGGTCCACCACATGCACAATGGTGAGTTCTTCAAACATACATTTTCTAAATAACTTGTCATCTGCAATCACTTGGACTAAATTTGTCATTTTTCATTTTTCATTTTTTTCTCTATTTTCTTATTTTCCTATAGGTGCATTATATGTTGTGTTAAACTGTTTATTTGATTTTTTTCTGAAAATACAATAACTTGTTTTCATGAATTAAACTTAAACTCCATTGCTTTGTGAATATCGGTCATTCTTTTTGTAATTATATATTTTTAATATAGTATTGTCATAATTGTATCAATTTAATTAACATTGCGCTACACATCAGCGGTTCTTTAGCTTTTGGAGCCTCAACTCCCCCCGCCCAAAGGAAAATATAGGGTTGGGACTCACAAACCCCCTCCCTTCAAACACACTGGTACATGGAATGGAGAATCAATGTATATTTATTGAGTACATGATATCAATCGTTTGGGAGTTGACATGTAAAAATAACTCCAAAGAAAATCATGGATTAAAAAATTTGAAATAAAAAGTTGACAACCATGGTCACGACCCCCAAGTTGAGAACCAGTGCTAAACTAAAATTAGAAAAAAGCATCGGTAATTCTCTTCATCCATTTGTATTGTCTCAAGATA
>CM051015.1:21803603-21843603 GCA_027704905.1 Muraenolepis orangiensis | reverse complement strand
GTTGATTTGGGGTTTCAATTTATGTATTCATGAATTCAACTTAAACTTTATTGCTTGGTCAATATCTGTCATTTTTGGTAAAACTATTGATTTTGATTTAAAAAAATACAATGAGATGTTTCCATGAATAAAATGTCTTTGCCTGATGAATATCATTATTATATTATTGTCATAATTGTATTAATATTGTGGTATACCTAAACAAGAAAAAGACATCAGTAATTATCATCCATTTTTATTGTCTGAATTCAACATATAAAGTATATATATATATATATATATATATATATATATATATATATATATATATATATTGATATTGATTGTTTAACTCGATTTATGGGGAGTTTCCATGTAATTTCAAAGTAAAATACTGCTGTCTTAAAACAGTACCTCTCTCCTGAAAAGGTTTCCAATACAACACCATCACAGTCATTACCTAATGGTTTCCATAATGTAGCGATTTCATAGATTGTATTTTGTCCATTACAGAATTATGCATCGGTTTCCATTGCAGATGCATTGTTTTTTTCGTGGACAGATATTTAATGGTTTGGAGTTGTACCATTACAAATCGTTTTATTGATCCTAATGGGAGAAACAAAAGAGATATATGTATATTTGTTGGTATCTCGGGTTGGTTTCTTAGTATGAAAAAGTGTGTCCATATCCAGAGGCAAATAAACAACTGACGCCAGACCTTAACATAACATACCGTAACATAACCCTACGCTTGTAACACACTTCTCTTGGCTGCGTCACGCTGTGGTTTGGTGTCTCACTCCCATAGGGAATTCACAACATCCGCCCTCACCCGCCAAGCCCTCGGCCTGGTGGGTGACCCCACCCACCCTTCCAACTGCCTGTTCAGCCTCCTGCCTCCTTCGGGGAGAAGGTCCCGCAGCCTCCGCTCAAGGACCACCAGGCTCAGGAACAGCTTACAGATTCCATTACAGTCATTAAGCAGACACTTTTATCCAAAGCGACTTACGATAGTGTGTTTCAACAAAGGAAGGTGAGAGAACAACTCGTCACCAGAAGTCAAAAGTGCATTTCATTCCTAACACGTCTCCAATAACTGAGCCAGTGCTCAGGTAGAAGTACAATATGTTCAGGTAAAAGTACAGTAAGGGAAAAGTACAATAAGTTGGCAAACAATACATAACAATATCTAGAACAATATCTACCTATCTATAATATGTAATCTACTTAGATAATCGACTTAGCGCTACGAGGAAGGATCCAGGTAGTGTGTCCTGAAGAGATGGGTTTTCAGCCTGCGGTGGAAGATGGGGACTCTGCAGTCATGACCTCCGTGGGGAGTTTGTTCCACCAAAATGGGGCCACAGGACGGAGAAGAGCCGTGACCGCGTAGATCGGCCACAAGGGGCCCCTAAGCGAGGGGGCAAGCAGACGGCCCGAAGAAGCAGAGCTCAGTGGATGGGTTGGGATGTAGGCCTTGACCATTGCTTGGAGGTAGGATTGAGCAGTTCCTTTTACTGCCTTGTAGGCTAGCACCAAGGTCTTGAACTGTATGCGAGCAGCTACAGGGAGCCAGTGTGGAGACTCTCCCCTCCCTCTGACCTTTCTCCCTTCTCTCCCTTCTCTCCCCTCTCTCCCCCCTCTCTACCTCTTAAATCAGCTAATCAGTGGTTAACTTTTAATGCATGGTTAAATTGGGTTGTTCAAAGGGTGTTTATTGGTCAACGTGCGGTTAACCAGTCGTTAACTTTAATTCCTGATTGAAGGTGTATTTAACTATGATTAAGACATTTCAAGTGATTATTGTCTAGCTTTTGCCCAACTTTTTGCTGCTCCACAACATGAATCAACATCCTGGGGCCGGTTGTTTAAAACCAGTCGTTAAATCAGCTAATAAGTGGTTAACTATTAACGCATGGTTAAATCGGGTTGTTCAAAGGGTCATTAGTGGTCCACCTGTGATTAACCAGTCATTAACTTTAATCACTGGCTGGAGGTGTATTCAACTATGATTAAGACATTACAAGTGATTCTTGGTTAGCTTTTTCCCAACTTTTTGCTGCTCCACAACATGAATCAACATCGCTAGAGAAGATACCATCAAGAAAGACAACAATTAACATATACACAACATATAAATCGAAATAATTAATATATAATAAATATATTAAAACCTTTTAAAAAATCGCTATTCAGTGTTTCCCTGCTCTCCTCTACCAACTCTGTTAACAGATTAACTTCTGCTAAGGAAAAATATATTTTTTCTCTTTCTGCTAACTAGCGTTAGCTAGTTAGCAGAAAGCTCCATCTTTAGAGTTATTAAGAGGAGATGACAGGAAGATACAATCAAGAAAGAAACAATTAACATATATACAACATATAAATCGAAATAATTAATATATAATTAATATATAAAATCTTTAAAAATAAAATTGCTATTCAGTGTTTCCCTGATAACGACTGATTAGGACATTTAAGGCCTGATTAAGACTTAACGACTGATTAAGTTAAGCACCCTTTGAACAACCGGCCCTTGGTATTTAACCTCCCCCCTCCCCCCCCCACTCCACACACACACACACCCACATCCAACACTAGTCACTTTATCTATTCATTTCTGCTGCTATTGCAAATATAATTTAAACAACATTCTGCACTAAAGGATACTTGCGGTAAATGTCAAACTCATGTTCTGTTGATTGTGTTTTTGTCAATATATTTATTACTTACTTTTTGTACCACCTTTTTTGTCTGGGCCCTTTGTTTAGTCTTGTGAGAAACGGTGTTTCAGATTTCTACATGTATAACACATGTGGAAATTTGACCATAAAATTGACTTTGACTTTGACTTTAAATGATTAAAAACAAAACAAATGTTTACTGAGAATCACACAACCAGTGGAGTCCCAGGTGTCTTCATTAGGTAGTAGTTGGCCTCGCCCTCACATGGCCCCATCCTCCTCCCACACCGTGTCAACCAATCACGATAACTCACACCCTTTGGATGAGGAGTAAGCGTTCCAATGTACTTGTCACAAATGGCAAATAAAAATATTGTGTATCTTGTATCTTGGAGCCCAACAGCAGCGAGCCTTCGTTTTCCATTTTAAGTCTAAGTTACGTGAAAACTTAACGTTTTGACGCAACACGACCACTTGTCCTCCTCACTCATAATAGACATTCAGTTTCCTATATATTGTAGTGCCGAAAGATGGGAGTCGGAGGCGGTGTATCAAAAGAGGAACTTGTGGTTTTATTAGCCATATAAAAACACACAGTAGCAACTAGAACGCTAACCGGAACAAGAACAAGTCCGGTGCTCAAAACAGTCCGTGCGGGAGCACGCCCCCCCAACCATAGTTCCCAGGTGAATTATGTAACTCACCACACAAGCCCCCCCAGAATTCACCCATAGTCAAAATCCCCGCGCCGGGGAGGGACCACTACCCGACCCCGGCGAGTAAGGACGACGGGTGTCGAGGAGGGCGGGGCAGCCAGTGCGTCCGCGCCCTCGACAAAATTGGAGGGTAAGGGTGCCAACGAGGCGGGAACTCCAACAGGGTTAAGGGGGCGGGGACGGGGACGGGAGGACGGCCCCGACGTGGGGGTTGGGCCAACTCCAATGGCCTGGAAACGTCCACATGAGCCGGCTTAATCCTGTCCACGGAGACCGTCTCCGCTTTGCCGCCAACGTCCACCACCAAGGTCTTATCCCCGTGTCTTATGACCCTGAACGGGCCGTCGTAAGGGGGACGTAGGGGACCGCGGTGGGCATCGTGACGGATGAAAACAAAACCTGCCGAGCGCAGACCGGGGGACACCTGGAACGCAGGAGCGCCGTGCAGCGACGTGGGGACGGGAACGAATGCCCCGGCGGTCTCCAGTAGGGAGGAGCGCTGCCTGGCCGCAGACCAGGGCATGTTGGCCTCCGGAATAAAATCCCCGGGGACCCGTAGAGTCTGGCCGTACACCAGCTCCGCCGACGAGGACTGCAGGTCCTCTTTAGGGGCGCACCTGAGGCCAAGCATCACCCACGGAAGCTTATCCACCCAGTTGCCATCCGTCAAGCTAGCGCGTAGGCTTGCCTTCATGGATCGGTGGAACCGCTCACACAAACCGTTAGCCTGGGGGTGATAGGCGGTGGTGCGATGTAGCTTGACCCCCAGAACTTCAGCAACCGCACTCCATAGCTCCGACGTAAACTGGGAACCGCGGTCAGAGGAGAGGTCGGACGGTGTCCCGAAACGCGCGACCCACGTGCCGATGAATGCGCGGGCCACGTCGGAAGCTGCCGTTGAGGTGAGGGGAACGGCCTCGGGCCAGCGGGTCGTCCTGTCCACCATAGTGAAGAGGTAGGTGAACCCATGAGATGTGGGAAGTGGACCCACGAGGTCCACATTAACGTGGTCGAACCTCCTCTCGGGAACCGTAAAAGGCTCGAAAGGGGCTCTAGTGTGTCGGTGCACCTTAGCCCGTTGACAGGCCACGCATGTGTCAACCCAGGTCTTCACGTCCTTCTTGAGTCCCTGCCACACAAATTTATGCGACACTAGCCTCACGGAAGGCTTCCTGCCGGGGTGGGAAAGGTTGTGTATCGCCTCAAAAACGGGTCGGCGCCAGTTCACAGGGACTAGCGGCCGGGGTTGGCCCGTGGAGACATCACACCACAACATTGCGCCTGAGTCGCCGACTGCGACCTCCTCCAGGCGCAACCCCGTGTCTGAAGCTCTGAGGGTCTGGATCCCGTGGTCCAAGGCTTGGTCCGTGCTCATGCTGGCGTAGTCGAGGCCCAGCTGCACGGCTCCGATGACCGCTCTGGAGAGGCAGTCCGCGACCACGTTGTCTTTCCCAGCGATGTGTCGGATGTCTGTCGTATACTCCGATATATACGACAGCTGTCGCTGTTGGCGAGCGGACCACGGCTCTGCCACCTTGGACATGCAGAATGTGAGCGGTTTGTGGTCCACAAACGCTGCAAAGTCCCGACCTTCCAGCAGGAACCGGAAGTGGCGAATCGCCAACCAGAGGCCAAGTAGTTCTCTGTCGAACGTGCTGTACTTGCGTTCCCTGGGGGTCAACTGCCGGCTGAAAAAGGCGAGCGGTTGCCAGGCGCCGTCGACCCATTGCTCGTGTACCGCTCCGACGGCATAGTCGGACGCATCGGTGGTAATAGCGATAGGGGCCTTGTGCGACGGGTGAGCCAACATGGCGGCTTGGCTCAGGGCGGCCTTGGTGGCATCGAAGGCGGACTCCCTTTCGGCCGTCCAGTCGATGGTCTGGCCGGGGGACTTGTCCTTGAGAGCCTCGTACAGCGGGCGCATGGTGTGGGCGGCCCGGGGGATGAACCGGTGGTAAAAGGTTACCATCCCGAGGAACTCCCGGAGCGCCCGAGCTGTGTTTGGTCGGGGAAAAGCGGATACAGCTTCCACTTTCGCCGGGAGGGGGGCGGCCCCCTCTTTGGTGATGAGATGACCGAGGAAGTGGATGGAGGACACCCCGAACAGACACTTTGCCGGGTTGACAATAAGGCCGTGTTGGGTAAGCCTTTCGAAAAGGATCCGCAGATGTGCCTGGTGCTCCTCCTCAGAGGAGCTGGCGACGAGTATGTCATCTAAGTAAACAAAAAGGAATGGCATGTCCCTTAGTGTCGCATCCATTAACCGCTGAAAGGACTGCGCTGCGTTTTTAAGACCAAACGGCATGCGCAAGAACTCAAAAAGTCCGAACGGCGTGACTACCGCCGTTTTGGGGACGTCTGAGGGGTGTACCGGAACCTGGTGGTAGCCACGCACCAGGTCCACCTTGGAGAACACCAGCTTGCCCGCCAGGTGTGCAGAGAAGTCCTGGATGTGAGGGACCGGGTAGCGGTCCGGAGTAGTAGCGTCGTTAAGGCGGCGGTAGTCTCCACACGGCCGCCACCCGCCGTCTGGCTTGGGGACGATGTGGAGCGGTGATGCCCACGGGCTGTCTGAGCGGCGGATGATGCCCAGACGTTCCATATTGGCAAACTCAGCCTTAGCGACCGCCAGCCTGTCAGGGTTGAGCCGTCGGGCCCTAGCGTAGACCGGAGGGCCGTTAGTGTCGATGTGGTGCTCGACCCCGTGTTTAGTAGTGGCGGCGGAGAAAGTGGGTTGCGTCAAGCTGGGAAACTCACCGAGAAGTCGCTGGTAGCTGTTACCTTCCGAGAGTGAGCTGGAGAGCCCGCCGTATGCTGCCTCGCCGCGGACGCATGCGAGCGAGGAAAACGTCATAGCGTCCACCAGGCGGCTGTTCTTAACGTCCACCAGCAGCCCGTGGGCGCACAGGAAATCCGCGCCGAGGAGGGGGAAAGAGATGTCGGCCGTGACAAAGTCCCATGTGAACCGCTGTCCCCCGAAACACAGGTCTACTGTCCTCGTGCCATAGGTGCGGATAGGGGTGTCATTAGCGGACATCAAATGCGGGCCGTGGTCTCCTCTTGCGGTGTCGCCCACAGAAGCTGGCAGGACGCTCCTCTGAGCCCCGGTGTCGCAAAGGAATTCGCGCCCGGAGCAAGAGTCCCTGATGAACAGGAGCCGGTTTGTTATGCCCACGCTCGCGGCCACTACTGAGCGCAGGCCCTGTCGTTTCCCGTCGGCTTGTAGTTACAGGGGGGAACGCACTTGTTGGCTTTTGGTCCGAAACGAGCGTGGAAATAACACATGCCAGTGTTAGCACGGCCGTTAGCGGTCCCGGTGCTCCCGCCGGCTAGCACATCCCTGCCAGGCGGGGTGTAGCTACGTGTCGGGGCCAGTACTTCTGGGGCGAAACACTGGGTAGCCAGGAAGTAACGGTCAGCCTCTTCAGCCAACTCGCGGGGCTCCGTTATGTGGGTGTTAGCGAGCGCTGTCTGGACGTGTGGCGGCATATGTTGCAGAAACATCTCCATGAATAAAAAATTAGGCTCCTCCGCACCTAGCAGTTTTAGCATGATGTCCATGTGTACGGAGGGCTTGTTGTCTCCTAGGCCAGTGGTTCTTAAACTTTTTGTCTGACGACCCCACAAAAAAAACTGGAGAGGTTTGGTGACCCCACTTTCCCAAAAGTGTGTAAGTGTGACGTCACGTTTCCGTAGCAACCGATTTTTTGTTCCAATCCAAACAAATTAACAACGTATGGACGATTATTTTATGGAAAAGGAACGATTTTGTGTGAATTAATTTACGAGTTTGCGTCTCCAATGATTTGAGTGATACAGAAGAGATTATTTTTATATAAACTTTATCTTTCATGCTAGCGCAAACTTTTCCTTTTAATACTCCAGAAGAATACATAAACGCCTCGACATGTTTCGATTGGTAGTGATTTTCACCTCGTAACATTGATTAATTTACATTTTGAAAGAAACAGCAATGCCATCTGCAGTTTGGTTGTTTGGAGGCGGGCTGTAAATCGCGTTGCCAGGACAACGTTATGCATTGCAAACCCATGGTAACGACTGTCAATCAAGCAAAAACAAATAGGCAATGTGTAAGAAAAGGCCTGGGCGGCAACAATTTATTAACGCAAACAAGAACTGGAACAAACAAAGCAATGAAACAAATGTCCAAATCAAACGGGAGTCAAGAGTCAACAGAGAGTGTGTATGATTGGAACGATCTCACTTCCTCTTATAACGGACGCCATGTCAATGAGAAGGATGGGCCTGCTTCCGCGAGCATAGCAGGTCAATTCGAGGATCGATGCTGCTCACAGCAACACGAAGATTCTCCTCCATGCTGTTGAGACGACATCTGTATTTGTTCTTTATGTAGGCCAGGGACGAAAATGTCTTTTCGCACAGATAGGTTGATCCAAACGGCGTGAGGATGTCCATGGCAGCCTTGGACAACCCGGGGTATTCCTGCACAACTGACAGCCAGAATTCATCTAGAGTTTTTGAGGCAAACGACGCCTGCAATGTGCGGTCGCTGGACAGCTCAATCAGCGCATCCTCGAGCTCAGATGGCAGGTTGTTTGAGGAGCAGTTGGTGAATGGTTGTCGTACCCAGTCAAAAGGCTCTACATTCTCCGTGAGGAAGTACTGATTGAATTTGTCGAGGAGACTACGAAGATGACAGGTTATTGACTCTTTCAATGAATTGGCATTCATGTCACTCTCCAAAAAGTCGTGCAGCTCCGAGAACATTTCAAAGTCCCCACTCTCTGCACGGGCTGCCCAACGCTGCAATTTTTTTGTGAAAGCATTCACTTTGTCTGAGAGGGTCAGGATGTTTGTGCTGGGGCCTTGTAGTGACAGGTTGAGACTATTTAATTTGTCAAATATGCACGCCAGGTATGCAAGACGTGATAACCATCTCGAGTCAGTAAGATGGTCTGCAAGAGGGGAATGCACGTCTGAGAGGAAGGTGCGCACCTCGCTTCGCAACTCGAACAGGCGTGTAAGAACTTTGCCCCGTGAAAGCCACCTTACCTCTGAATGAAAAAGAAGGGATTCATGTGCAGACCCCATTTCCTGGCAGAGAAGGGCGAAGAGTCGTGAATTTAAAGGGCGCGATTTGATCGAATTCACTATTTGGATTGCTGTTTGAAGAACATTGTTAAGCTCGGGTTCAAGTGTCTTGGATGCCAGGGCCTCCCTATGGATAATGCAGTGTGTGAACTTGACATGTGGTGCAACGCTAAGGACCTTGGCTTTCAGCCCTTTGTGTTTTCCCATCATAGCCCCGGCACCGTCAGTGCATATGCTTATGCATTTATCCCAATCCAGGCCTGTCTCCTCCATCCAACCATTAAGACAGTTAAAAATGTCTCCACCAGTACATCTTCCTTCCATCGGAGAGCAGCACAGCATGTCCTCATGCAGTTTCCCGTCATGACTGTAGCGAATGAAAACCATTAAATGGGCTACATTAGTCAAGTCAGTAGACTCGTCTAACTGCAAAGAAAACCGGCTGTTTTTCACTCTCTCGATGAGCTGGCATTTCATATCATTAGCGATGTCGTTAATGCGTTTGGACATGGTATCATTGGAGAGGGGAATCTGTTTAAGCACACTTGCGATCTTTTCACCATGCATTGCTGTGGTCATCGCAATTGCTGCAGGAAGGATGAGGCTTTCAGCAATTGTGTGTGGCTTTTGTGCTTTGGCTACAAGGTGGGCCACTTTGTATGACGCTGCCAAGGCTTTGGTGGGCACAGTAGCTTGGCTATGCACAACGGTCTTTTGCCCATGCAGCGCAGCTTCTTTTCGTAAAAAAAATGTCATGGGTTTCTGAGCATCATCTGGATGTCGGCTTTCGAGATGTCGTCTCATTTTTGTGGGCTTTAAACTTTCATGTGCCAGAACATCGCCGCAAATAACACACTGTGGGTGGTCGAGCTCATGTTTTACCTGGCACGTGAATCCATATTTAAGAAATTCTTTCAGGTATCGGCGACGCCTCGTTGGTGGGTCTTTTTTATTCTCACCACCGGCCAAACTTGTCCCATCTGAGGATCGCGGAGGAGTAGGTGCACAACTGGAGGTAGATGGCACTTCTGAGCTCATATCATTGTTTTTTAGCAGCCACCTGTCCATTTTTGATGAAAGTTATAACTAGGCTAGTGGCTAAAAAAGTGGCTAGTATCACAAACGTGGCTAGTAACGTGGCGAGTTAACTATGACGTATTGTAAAAAAACCGGGAAGAAATTGAGTTTGAACAGTGGGCGCAGATTGTTACATTGTTTCTATCATAGGACCAATAAACGATTCGAAACGCCATTTAAAGCTGGGCAACTTTTTTTCTCTCTCTCTCTCTCCCTCTTAACAGCGTGTAGGAATGAGAAAAAGGCAGATTTTCATTGTATTGACATTTTATTTTTCGTTGTTTCACCAGGTGTTATAACAGCTAATTTCCGACTGAAGTAACAAATAATTTTGCGACCCCACGGAAGTTTTTGCCGACCCCGTTTGGGGTCACGACCCCTAGTTTAAGAATCACTGTCCTAGGCCACGCATCGCCAAAAGACGTCGGGCTCGTTCCCGTCGGGACAACTCGAAAGTCTTAAGCAGATAGCTCTTGAAAGCCTCATATTTACCCAGGAAGGGGGGATTGGTAATGAAGCTTACCGACCGAGACGCCGTGGAGCTACCCAGTGCCGTGACAACGTGTAGATAGCGTGTCTCGTCATCGTCTATCCCGCGGAGGGCGAGTTGAGCGTCCGTCTGTGCGAACCATGCCGCGGCTGCATTTTCCCAAAATTCCGGCAATTTCACGAAAAAGGGGCTAATTGCCATGTTCTGTTCTGTCTCGGATACTTCGACGAGACTTATGTCGGGGTCACCAATGTAGTGCCGAAAGATGGGAGTCGGAGGCGGTGTATCAAAAGAGGAACTTGTGGTTTTATTAGCCATATAAAAACACACAGTAGCAACTAGAACGCTAACCGGAACAAGAACAAGTCCGGTGCTCAAAACAGTCCGTGCGGGAGCACGCCCCCCCAACCATAGTTCCCAGGTGAATTATGTAACTCACCACAATATATCGATTTCTTTTTTTAACGGAGGCCTTGCCACCAAGGCAAGCCTTTTTCTTTGTGCCGTTTTGCTGAGAGTCATTTTGAATGGTTGATTTGAACAAAGTCGATTATTACACTGTTGTCTACCTTCCAGTTGCCATGGCACGGATCATTTAGCTGGTGACGTTAGTGTATCAGTCAGAGTCTCGCACTGGGCTCGAACTGACCACCTCTGGCATGAGAGGCGACGTTCGAACGTGAGAAGCTAAAACCCATAATAAATATAGCAGTATACAGTATAAATAGATGCCCACTGCTCCTAAAATACTAGGATGGGTTAAATGCAGAGAAATTCCTTCTGCTGTGTTGTACAATGTGCTGTACTGAATCATTTGAATTATTATTAATGAAGGACTAAAAATAAAAAAATATATAAATAAAACAACCATATAATATATGTTTTGATGACTAATTCATATATTAAATAGTTGATTCTTCTGGAACTAATTTAAGACTCCTCTGGGTACTGTTAAAAGGGAAGTGCCAACTTCCGCAATTGGTGAATTCTTCCACTGCAGCATAGAGCATGTTCTGTTTGTCTGTACTTAAACAATAGCGAACATAAGTAAGGTTACCACGTGTGCTGCTCCACCACATGCACAATGGTGAGTGTTTGAAATTTGTAATTCCTTTCCATTTCATTTTTCTATATTTGAAATATAAGCGCATTTGATTTTCAAAAAACAAAAAACGACGTGCATTCATTAATTCAACTTAAACTTAATTGCCTGGTGAATATCTGTCATTATTTCTGTAATGTTGATTGTCGTATTATAATATCGTCATAGTTGTATTAATATTGTGCTATACCTAAATAAGAAAACTGCATCAGCAGTTATCTTCATCCATTGTTTTTGTCCAAATACGATACACACACACACACACACCCATACACACAAATACACACACACACACACACACACACACACACACACACACACACACACACACACACACACACACACACACACACACACACACACACACACACACACACACACACACACACACACACACACACACACACACACACACAAATATATATGTAAATATTTACATTTATTTATTTATTTATTTATTTATTTATTTATTTATTTATTTATTTATTTATATATTTATTTATACTTATCAGTAAAATGTTGTATTTGGACAATACAATTGGATGAACGAAATTAGATATATAGACAGATATTTCCCAAAGAATGAATTTTAAGTTGTATGCAATGACGTTTACATATATATATACAGTGTGTGTGTGTGTGTGTGTGTGTGTGTGTGTGTGTGTGTGTGTGTGTCGCCTGTAGAATATATTGTTGAAAATGATGAGGAGATACCTTAATTTAACTGACATATGTTCTGTTGTATGTTATCTACAGATTACCTCCATCTACTGGTCATACCTTGTAGGTCTACTAGGTTTTCTGTTTTTACATCAAGGGATCCGTCCTGCTGTGTGCCACCCCAGTCCAAATTGGATGTCACGGAAGTTTCCATGTGATGTCAAAGTCTCAAAAAAGGTCATATTGTTTGACTGCAAGGGGAGACAACTAAAAACAGTACCTGACGGGATAACCAGCAATGCCACTCAGGTTGATTTATCAAACAACGCCATTCTGAATATTCCACTGGATGCATTTTCTCATCTGGAAGATCTGGCTGGACTTAATCTTCGCCGGGCAAAACATGAAGGGCTGAAAGATGATGACATTGCTGCGGATGCTTTCAAAAATCTAACAAAGCTGCGTAAACTGGATTTAAGCAGCAATAATTTGACTCAAATCCCCAGAAATCTTCCTCTCAAACTGACAACAATTTTGTTAAAAAAAAACAAGATATTAGTGCTCCATAAAAACAGCTTCTCTGGTCTTAAAAATGTGACATATCTATACTTAGACGGAAACTGCAATTTTGGCAATAAGTGTGGGAAGCCTGTGAATATTTCAGATGACAGCTTTGCAGTTTTGACCAAGCTGAAGGTTCTGGGACTGTCCTCGAACAATTTAACTTCTGTCCCAAAGGGACTACCAACGTCTCTAACAAAACTAATACTTAAAGACAACCAAATTCAATACATTTTTGAAGACGACTTTAAAGAGCTCTCTAACTTAACAACACTGAGTTTACAGGGAAACTGCCCAAGATGTAGTAATGCTCCATATCCCTGTGTACCGTGCCCTAATATTTCTCTTGGAATCCATCCCAACGCATTTACTAAGCTTACACGACTACGTGTGTTATACTTATCAGGCAACTCCCTCACAGAACTTAAGGATTCTTGGTTTGAAAATCTCAAAAATCTTCAGCAGCTCCGGCTATCGTTCAATTTATTGCTTAATGCCATTCAGGGTGACCTGAAGTGTTTTAGTTATCTTCCAAAATTACAACATTTAGATATTTCGTTCAATTTTGCACATAAACTCTACCCTCGGACCATTAAGCTGTCAAACAGTTTTTCAAAGCTACAGTCACTTAAAGTTTTGCATTTGGCTGGTTTAGTTTTCAGAGAAATTCATTTGGATACTTTCAAACCTCTTGCTATGCTCAAACATCTTTCTGTGCTAAATCTGGAGACTAACTTCATTGTTCGCTCTAATTCCAGTGTGTTCAAAGAATTACCACAATTGGAAGTCATAAACTTATCAGAGAACAGACTGTATCCCATTTCAGTGGAGCCGTCCATCTACCGAGCCGAGAGAAAAACATTAAATCCAACTTGATGTCTTCATCACACCTGATGGATCAGAGAGTGGAATTTAGCCTATTAGTAAAGAAAGAGTGCAGGATGGCAGGTCGTGTGCTAAGTCTTAGCTCAAATAATCTGTTCTTCATTACTCCAGAGCAATTTGAAGGCTATGATAACATCTCATGCCTTAACTTGTCAAGAAATGGGTTTTCATCTGCCTTAAATGGGACAGAATTCTCATCTTTGCCTAATCTGACATATCTGGATCTGTCATATAATAAAATTGATCTGGCCTATGGCAGTGCATTCCAGGAGTTACAGAAGCTAGAGGTTCTGGACATTAGTTACAACGACCACTACTTTAGAGCCTATGGAGTGTCACATAATTTAGCTTTTGTTAAACATCTGCCTGTTCTAAGGGTATTAAATATGAGTAATAATTGTATTTATACTTTAACTACGAAAAACATACAGAGTGACTCATTAAGTGAGCTTCAATTTGGATACAATCAGCTTGGAACTCTTTGGAAAGATGACTCATACATCCATCTGTTCACTGAGCTTACTAATTTGAAAATACTAAATATATCTTCCAATGACATTTCTGTAATTCCTGATCAGGTGTTTAGTGTCCTACCACGTAACCTCACAATGTTGGTCATAAGTCACAACAAACTCTCTGATTTTAATTGGACTAAACTAGAGCATTTTAATCAACTCGAGATCCTAGATCTAAGTTATAACAAGTTAGCCGTTGTAAAAACTTTTATCTCCCGTTCGTTAAAACTTCTCAATCTGGCTCATAATCAAATTGCACAACTCTCAAATGGATTTTTAGAGGATGCTCCAAGCCTTAAGATCCTCTTCCTGAATGACAACAAGCTGGTTGTTATCAACCAGACCACCTTCCTAACACAACCTTATAATAACCTTGAAACGCTGTCTTTACATAATAACCCATTTCAATGTTCATGTGATGCACTGGATTTTATTCTGTGGATTGAAGACAGTAATGTCACGATCCCAGGGCTGGCAACATATGTGGATTGCTATACATCAGTAAACAGCAAGCCTCAGGTTATGATTCTGTTTGACTTTGACCAGTGTGTGAACGACACGCTGGCGTTGCTCATCTCCATTCTCACAAGTACTTTCATCATTGTCACCACATCAATGGCCACGGTGGCTCACATCTTCTACTGGGACGCCTCTTACGTCCTGCACTACCTGAAAGCCAAATGGAAGGGCTACGGTTCCTCGGCCTCGCCGGGCAGCGTGTACGACGTCTTCGTGACCTATGACACCAAAGACCCCTGGGTCTCGGAGTGGGTGCTGGAGAAGCTGCGGGTGAAGCTGGAGGATGAGGGGGACAAGGCGTTGCCCCTGTGTCTGGAGGAGCGGGACTGGCCACCGGGGACCCCGTTGATCGACAACCTCACCCACAGCATTCGCTGCAGCCGCAAAACCCTGTTTGTGCTGACCCAGGCCTACGCCAAGACGGGGGTCTTCCGGCTGGCCATGTACCTGGCCCACCAGCGGCTGCTGGACGAGAACCTGGACGTGATCCTGGTGCTGATGTTGGAGCCGGCGCTGCAGCACTCTCACTTCCTGCGTCTGAGGAGGAGGTTGTGCGGGGAGAGTATTGTGGAGTGGCCCAGGACCGCTGCTGCAGAGCCCTGGTTCTGGCAGAACCTCAGGAATGTAGTCAGGGTGGACAACCAGACGATGTACACCAGTACGTACTCACAATACTTTACCGGCAGCCAGGAGAGAGAATGACGTTGCTGTTTTTCTTATTTTCGAGTACCGGGTCAGGATCCCGGGTTGTTTGCTCGTCCACAACCTCTGCCAGAGCTTCCATCAGAGCAAGAGGACGGTGTTCGTCCTCACCAACCGTGACATCAAAAGCGAGAACTTAAAAAGGGCGTTCTTCATGGCCCACCAGCGGCTCATGGATGAGAAATGTACATATAATCCATCAGTCACCTTACGATTCTTCTTCTTATTTTTATCATGTATTCCGTTTTACTTGTTGCAAATGGCCAATAGAAAATCTTGTATCTTGTATCTTGAGAAGAACGATGTCATTGTGCTGATCTTTCTGGAGAAGGCGGTGTGTTACTCAAAGTACCTGAGACTCAGGAAGAGACTGTACAGGCGTTCTGTCATGGAGTGGCCGACTAATCCTCAGGCTCAGCCTTACTTTTGGTTTGGCCTTAGAAGCGTGCTTTCTACAGAGAGTAGCAAGCAGTACGGTGATCTCAGATCAGATCAGATTTGGTTCATTTGTCACATGTATAAGGTACGGTGTACAATGTACAGTGAAATGTTACAGCCACCTCCAAAGATGCTCTCAGAACCACAAAACAATTACAAGAATTACAAAAAATACAAAAATATTACACAAATGTACATATTTATGATATGTTCAGGGAGACACTTTGAAGGCAGCATTATTTATAAAAAATATATATAAAATGGAATACAGCAAATCAGCTTTCTCATTTGAAACCAGGAAGGATTCCATTTTTTATTTGAACAAAAACATGATCAGTCTATGTACCGTAATAGGGAAGTGGTGAAAAAACGGACTTCTCTAATTTGTGAACGCTTCTATTTTAATGAAGCACGCTGCAGTCCGACGTAGTCGGTTCACCCACAAGGGAATGTTTAGTTTGTCTGTTTGTTAAAAATAGCGGACATAGTCCTCGGTACAGTACTCACAAGTGCTTTTGAATTTACAATTATTGACGTTTTTCTTGTTAATAATTATATCTTGCGGGTCCACCACATGCACAATGGTGAGTTCTTCAAACATACATTTTCTAAATAACTTGTCATCTGCAATCACTTAGACTAAATTTGTAATTTGTCATTTTTCTTTTTTTTCTCTATTTTCTTATTTTCCTATAAGTGCATTATATGTTGTGTTAAACTGTTTATTTAATTTTTTTCTGAAAATACAATAACTTGTTTTCATGAATTAAACTTAAACTCCATTGCTTTGTGAATATCGGTCATTCTTTTTGTAATTATATATTTTTAATATAGTATTGTCATAATTGTATAAATTGAATTAACATTGCGCTACACATCAGCGGTTCTTTAGCTTTTGGAGCCTCAACCCCCAAAGAAAAATATAGGGTTGGGACTCACAAACCCCCTCCCTTCAAACACACTGGTACATGGAATGGAGAATCAATGTATATTTATTGAGTACATGATATCAATCGTTTGGGAGTTGACATGTAAAAATAACTCCAAAGAAAATCATGGATTCAAAAATTTGAAATAAAAAGTTGACAACCATGGTCACGACCCCCAAGTTGAGAACCAGTGCTAAACTAAAATTAGAAAAAATCATCGGTAATTCTCTTCATCCATTTGTATTGTCTCAATATATAACATATACATATATATAAATATACAGTATATATATACAATATACAGTATTATATTTCCAGTATATTATATATATAAAATACTATATATATATATATAAATATACAGTATATATATAAATGTATATATATGTATATATGTGTGTGTGTGTGTGTGTGTGTGTGTGTGTGTGTGTGTGTGTGTGTGTGTGTGTGTGTGTGTGTGTGTGTGTGTGTGTGTGTGTGTGTGTGTGTGTGTGTGTGTGTGTGTGTCACCTAAAGGGCGGCAGTATAGCTCAGGAGGTAGAGCGGTCGCCTCACAACCCGGGCACTGTATATAAATAGCTGCCCACTGCTCCTAATACTAGGATGGGTTAAATGCGGAGAACACATTTCACTGTATGTTTACATGGATGTGACCAATAAAGGATTCAATCCTCACGATTTGTTGGATATTGTTGAAAATGATGAGGAGATACCTTAATTTAACTGACATATGTTCTGTTGTATGTTATCTACAGATTACCTCCATCTACTGGTCATACCTTGTAGGTCTACTAGGTTTTCTGTTTTTACATCAAGGGATCCGTCCTGCTGTGTGCCACCCCAGTCCAAATTGGATGTCACGGAAGTTTCCATGTGATGTCAAAGTCTCAAAAAAGGTCATATTGTTTGACTGCAAGGGGAGACAACTAAAAACAGTACCTGACGGGATAACCAGCAATGCCACTCAGGTTGATTTATCAAACAACGCCATTCTGAATATACCAGTGGATGCATTTTCTCATCTGGAAGATCTGGCTGGACTTAATCTTCACCAGGCAAAACAAGAAGGGCTGAAAGATGATGACATTGCTGCGGATGCTTTCAAAAATCTAACAAAGCTGTGTGAACTGGATTTAAGCAGCAATCGTTTGACTCAAATCCCCAGAAATCTTCCTCTCAATCTGACAAGAATTTTTTTAACCAAAAACAAAATCTTGGTGCTCGATAAAAAAAGCTTTTCTGGTCTTAAAAATGTGACAGATCTATACTTGGACAGAAACTGCCATTTTGGCAATAAGTGTGGGAAGCCTGTGAATATTTCAGATGACAGCTTTGCAGTTTTGACCAAGCTGAAGGTTCTGGGACTGTCCTTGAACAATTTAACATCTGTCCCAAAGGGACTACCATCGTCTCTAACAAAACTAACACTTGGCAACAACCAAATTCATTACATTTTTGAAGACGACTTTAAAGAGCTCTCTAACTTAACAACACTGAGTTTACAGGGAAACTGCCCAAGATGTAGTAATGCTCCATATCCCTGTGTACCGTGCCCTAATATTTCTCTTGGAATCCATCCCAACGCATTTACTAAGCTTACACGACTACGTGTGTTAAACTTAGCAGGCAACTCCCTCACGGAAATTAAGGATTCTTGGTTTGAAAATCTCACAAATCTTCAGCAGCTCCGGCTATCGTTCAATTTATTGTTTAATGCCATTCAGGGTGAGCTGAAGTGTTTATGTTATCTTCCACAATTACTACATTTACATCTTTCGTACAATTATGAACACTACTTGTACCCTACTACCATTAAGCTGTCCAGCAATTTCTCAAAGCTTAAGTCACTTCAAGTTTTGCATTTGGCTGGTTTAGTTTTCAGAGAAATTCATTTGGATACTTTCAAACCTCTTGCTATGCTCAAACATCTTTCTGTGCTAAATCTGGGGACTAACTTCATTGTTCGCTCTAACTCCAGTGTGTTCAAAGAATTACCACAATTAGAAGTCATATACTGATCAGAGAACAGACTGTATCCCATTTCAGTAGTTCTTAATCTACCGAGGAAAACATTAAATCCAACTTGATGTCTTCATCACACCTGATGGATCGCAGAGGGGATCTTAGCCTATTAGTAAAGAACCTAACCTCTCAATGTTGGTCATAAGTCACAACAAACTCAGATTTTTATTTGACTAAACTAGAGCATTTAAATCAACTTGAGATCTAGATAAGTTATAACGAGTTAGCCGTTGTAAAAACTTTTATCTCCCGTTCTTTAAAACTTCTCAATCTGGCTAATAATCAAATTGCACAACTCTCAAATGGATTTTTAGAGAATGCTCCAAGCCTTAAGATCCTCTTTCTGAATGACAAGCTGACTGTTATCAACCAGACTGTCACGGTTACGGTGGTTGGCAGGGGGCGTGGCCAAGCCACGTGCGCTTGGCGGCGCACACCACACACACACCACACACACCTGTTCACTATCACACATTGTAACTGCTAATCACCTCACCTGGAGTATATATACTATGACTATCCGTTACCCCAGCGTGAGGTCGTTACCATATACTGCACGTTGTTCCCCCGTCTGTTCTGATACCCATCGCCTGCCTACTTCCCGGCGGGTACTTCGCACCCAACGCCGCCTGCGGACTATCAGAGTTGATACTTCGCACCCGTCGCCTGCCTACTACCCCTGCCGGTACTTCGCACCCGACATCCCGGTACGCAGACTCCTCCCCCCGTCCCGGACTACTCGCCGGTCTACTACCTGCCGGTACTCCGCGGATCGTCCTCCCCGCGCACCCTTGTGTTTTTGTGTGTGTTCCTGAGGATAAAGCCATTCGTATCGCTCCACTGTGTCGGTGTCTGCGTTCGGGGTGCAACCCACTCCCATCTCGTGACAGAACGACCTCACCCCTATGGACCCCGGCAACTTCGACCAGTGGAGGCAAATTATGCGGTCGCTCAATGACTTTGGACGCATCGTGAAACTGGCCCCGTTGGGCCCCGGCCACTTCGCGCTGGTGGACCAATTGGCGCTGGAGCTGACGGATAACCGGTTAGCCGACCTGGGCCCCGGTGATCTCGAGCGGGTGGGGCACCTGGTCGATGCCCTGAGGAGCCGTGGCAGATCACGGGTTCGAGCGCTGCGGAGGCTGGAGAAGGAGTGGTGGCCCAGATGGCCCTCGACGATTACTTTCAGTGGAAGGCCGTGTGGGATGCCAAGTGCGGACAGTGGGCCCGGGAACTGCAGGTCATGATGGGCCAGCTCTGGGACCTGACAACCACCATTACTTCCCTCCTCAGCGGAGGGACCCCCGACGCCGCGCTGTCCCTGCCTGCTGACGTCACGCTTCCCTTGCACGCTTCCCTCCCCTGGGTTTTTCTTTATTACTAAGAAGGATAACTCGTTGAGGCCGTGTATCGATTTCCGTGGTCTAAACAATATCACCGTGAAAAACGATGTACCCCTTGCCACTCATCGACCCAGCCTTCGAGCCGCTCCGTCATGCGGCGGTGTTCTCCAAATTGGACCTCCGCAATGCCTACCATCTCGTCCGGATCCGGGAGGGGGACGAGTGGAAGACGGCGTTCAACACAGCGTTGGGTCACTTCGAGTACCGGGTCATGCCCTTCGGTCTCACCAACGCCCCGGCAGTTTTCCAAGCTCTGGTGAACGACGTCCTCTGTGACATGCTGAATCTGTTCGTGTTTGTCTACCTGGATGATATTTTGATCTTTTCAGGTAGTCAGAAGGAGCACGTTCAGCACGTTCGGTTGGTACTTCAGCGGCTATTGGAGAACAAGCTGTTCGTCAAGGCGGAGAAGTGTGAGTTCCACGTCAAGTCGGTGGCTTTTTTGGTATTCATAATCGAGCCTGGACAGGTTCGGTCGGATCCCGTTAAGATCAAGGCAGTGGCGGAGTGGCCGACGCCTACGTCCTGGAGACAACTCCAGCGGTTCCTCGGTTTTTCCAATTTTTACCGTAGGTTCATCCGGGATTTTAGTAGCGTCGCGGCTCTGCTTACTCGGCTCACCTCCACGCTCTCTCCGTTCTCCTGGACTCCTGAGGCGGGTGCGGTTTGCGCGCTTAAACGTCTGTTCACCTCGGCTCCGGTTCTGAGGCATCCGGATCCGGCGTGCCAGTTTGTGGTGGAGGTGGACGCATCGGATTCCGGCGTTGGGGCCGTACTTTCTCAACGTTCCACGGGGGATCGGAAGACGCACCCTTGTGCGTTTTTTTCTAAACGGCTGTCGTCCGCAGAGAGGAATTACGACGTGGGGAATCGGGAGCTCTTGGCAGTGGTTCTGGCCTGGGAGGAGTGGAGGCATTGGCTTAAGGGGGCCGAACAACCTTTCGTGGTCTGGACAGACCACAAGAACTTGGCCTACCTCCGCACCGCCAGACGGCTCAACTCTCGGCGCGGTGGGCGTTGTTCCTGGGGAGGTTCAACTTCACGCTCACCTACCGGCCTGGATGTCGGAATGTCAAACCCGATTCTCTCTCTCGCCAGTGGGACGTCGAGAGGGATCTCGTCGAGCCAGAGACCATCCTGCCTCCGGTGTGCGAGATTGGGGCAGTCACATGGGAGATCGAGGGTCGCGGTCGCCAGCGTGCTCATTCAGATCCATTTTGTGCCGTTGCCCAAGCTTCCCTCGGCCAGGGAGACGGCAGACCTCCTGGTGCTGCAGGTATTTCGTCTGCACGGGATTCCTCTGGACATAGTGTCCGACCGGGGGCCACAGTTCGCGTCACAGTTGTGGATGGCGTTCTGCCAGGCTCTGGGTGCCACCGCCAGCCTCTCCTCCGGATACCATCCTCAGTCTAATGTACAAACGGAAAGAGCCAACCAGGACCTGGAAGCGGCTCTCCGCTGCGTCGCCACGCGCCATCCGTCTTCATGGATTTCCCACCTCCCTTGGGTGGAGCACGCCCACAACTCCCTGATCAGCGACGCCAAGGGGATGTCGCCGTTCCAGGCATCACTGGGCTATCAACCACCTCTGTTTCCCGTCAAGGAGGAGGAGATTACGGTGCCGTCGGTACAGGCCCACCTCCAGCGCTAACGCCGGATTTGGAGGACCGCACGGTCGGCGCTCCTTCGTACGGCTGATCGGAACCGGCGTTTGGCAGACCGTCGGAGGGTTCAGGCACCCGTCTATCGACCTGGACAACAGGTATGGCTCTCCTCCCGTGACCTGCCACTACAGGTACAGTCCCGGATGTTGGCTCCTCGTTATGTGGGACCATACACGGTGGACAAGGTCATCAATCCGGTTTCAATAAGGTTGAAATTGCCGCCAGCCATGAAGTCCCACCTTTCATGTCTCCTTATTGAAACCTGTTTCTTCCAGTCCCTTGTGCCCTCCCACCGCACCCCCTCCCCCCCCCAGGATCATCGACGATCATCCCGCCTACACGTTGAGAAAGATCCTAGACATCCTTCGCCGTGGCCGGGGTTTCCAGTACCTGGTGGATTGGGAAGGGTACGGCCCGAGTTGGATTCCACGGCGGAATGTCCTGGATCTGTCCCTCATCCGCAATTTTCATCAGGAACATCCCAACAGGCCGAGTGGGGCGCCAGGAGGCACCCGTTGAGGGGGGGGTACTGTCACGGTTACGGTGGTTGACAGGGGGCGTGGCCAGGCCGCGTGCGCTAGATGCGCACACAAACACACCTGCCAAGCATTACCGTGACTAATTGCCAATGATCTCACTTGGGGGGGCTATTTATACCGCGGCGTCAGTTAGAGACGTCGCTCGTTCGTACTGTGTTTAACCTGTATGCTACCAGTCCCCAGGTGACATTCATCCCTGGTTCTGATCACCCTGCTACGGACTATCGGAGAGATAGCCCGCCCGTCTGATGTTCCAGCCCCTCGTCGGTCCCTCCCCGGAGTTCCGCCCGTCATCTACCTGTCGGTACGACGCACCTCGACCTCCCGGTAACCTGACCATCGCCTGTCCCCAATGATCCGTTCGCCTACTACCTGTCGGTACGACGCACCTCGACCTCCCGGTACCAGATCCATCGTCTGTCGTTGAAGTTACATACGCTTGTGTTCTGTGCCAAATAAAACCCCTGTTCTCCCCTCTCTGGTCTCCGTCTGCGTTCTGGGTCCCACCTAACCACGCATTTGTGACAATATCCCTGTGTACCGTGCCCTAATATTTCTCTTGGAATCCATCCCAACGCATTTACTAAGCTTACACGACTACGTGAGTTCAACTTAGCAGGCAACTCTATTACTACTAACTCTATTCTACTACCTCTATCGTTCAATTTATTGCTTAATGCCATTCAGGGTGATCTGAAGTGTTTAAGTTATCTTCCACAATTACTACATTTACATCTTTCGTACAATTTTTAACACATACTTGTACCCTACTACCATTAAGCTGTCCAGCAATTTCTCAAAGCTTAAGTCACTTCAAGTTTTAAATTTTGCTGGTTTAGTTTTCAGAGAAATTCATTTGGATACTTTCAAACCTCTTGCTATGCTCAAACATCTTTCTGTGCTAAATCTGGGTACTAACTTCATTGTTCGCTTCTAACTCCAGTGTGTTCAAAGAATTACCACAATTAGAAGTCATATACTTAACAGAGAACAGACTGTATCCCATTTCAGTGGATTCCTAATCTACCGAGCCGAAGAGGAAAACATTAAATCCAACTTGATGTCTTCATCACACCTGATGGATCGCAGAGGGGATCTTAGCCTACTCGTAAAGAAAGAGTGCAGGATGGCAGGTTGTGTGCTAAGTCTTAGCTCAAATAATCTGTTCTTCATTACTCCAGAGCAATTTGAAGGCTATGATAACATCTCATGCCTTAACTTGTCAAGAAATGGGTTTTCATCTGCCTTAAATGGGACAGAATTCTCATCTTTGCCTAATCTGACATATCTGGATATCATCATGTAATAAAATTGATCTGGCCTATGGCAGTGCATTCCAGGAGTTACAGAAGCTAGAGGTTCTGGACATTAGTTACAACGACCACTACTTTAGAGCCTTTGGGGTGACACTTAATTTAGCTTTTGTTAAAAATCTGCCTGTTCTAAGGGTATTAAATATGAGTAATAATTGTATTTCTGCTTTAACTTCTAAAAGCATACAGAGTGACTCATTAAGTGAGCTTCGATTTGGATACAATCAGCTTGGAACTCTTTGGAAAGATGACTCATACATCAATCTGTTCACTGAGCTTACTAATTTGAAAATAGATATATCTTCCAATGATATTTTTGTAATTCCTGATCTGGTGTTTAGTTTCCTACCACGTAACCTCACATTGTTGGTCATAAGTCACAACAAACTCTCTGATTTTTATTTGACTAAACTAGAGCACTTAAATCAACTTGAGATCCTAGATCTAAGTTATAACGAGTTAGCCGTTGTAAAAACTTTTATCTCCCGTTCTTTAAAACTTCTCAATCTGGCTCATAATCAAATTGCACAACTCTCAAATGGATTTTTAGAGGATGCTCCAAGCCTTAAGATCCTCTTCCTGAATGACAACAAGCTGGCTGTTATCAACCAGACCACCTTCCTAACACAACCTTATAATAACCTTGAAACGCTGCTTTACATAAAAACCCATTTCAATGATCCCAGGGCTGGCAACATATGTGGATTGCTATACATCAGTAAACAGCAAGCCTCAGGTTATGATTCTGTTTGACTTTGACCAGTGTGTGAACGACACGCTGGCGTTGCTCATCTCCATTCTCACAAGTACCTTCATCATTGTCACCACATCAATGGCCACGGTGGCTCACATCTTCTACTGGGACGCCTCTTACGTCCTGCACTACCTGAAAGCCAAATGGAAGGGCTACGGTTCCTCGGCCTCGCCGGGCAGCGTGTACGACGTCTTCGTGACCTATGACACCAAAGACCCCTGGGTCTCGGAGTGGGTGCTGGAGAAGCTGCGGGTGAAGCTGGAGGATGAGGGGGACAAGGCGTTGCCCCTGTGTCTGGAGGAGCGGGACTGGCCACCGGGGACCCCGTTGATCGACAACCTCACCCAGAGCATTCGCTACAGCCGCAAAACCCTGTTTGTGCTGACCCAAGCCTACGCCAAGACGGGGGTCTTCCGGCTGGCCATGTACCTGGCCCACCAGCGGCTGCTGGACGAGAACCTGGACGTGATCCTGGTGCTGATGTTGGGCGTTCTTCATGGCCCACCAACGGCTCATGGATGAGAAATGTACATATAATCCATCAGTCACCTTACGATTCTTCTTCTTATTTTTATCATGTATTCTGTTTTACTTGTTGCAAATGGCCAATAAATAATCTTGTATCTTGTATCTTGAGAAGAACGATGTCATTGTGCTGATCTTTCTGGAGAAGGCGGTGTGTTACTCAAAGTACCTGAGACTCAGGAAGAGACTGTACAGGCGTTCTGTCATGGAGTTCTGTCATGGAGTTTCTACAGAGTAGCAAGTAGCAAGCAGTACAGTGATCTCAGATCAGATCAGATTTGGTTCATTTGTCACATGTATAAGGTACGGTGTACAATTGTTATGTGTTTGTGCCCTGATCAGGCGCTCCTAGTGTGATGTGTCATGTCTAGCTGTAGTTCCCTGTCATGGTTTTGTAGTCCTTATTGTTTTCCCTTCCAGGTGTACCCATTTGTAATCAACCCAGGTGTGTCTCGTCTCGTCATTCCCTCATGTATAAGTATTCTGTCTTCCCCTTTGTCTGGTGCTGATCCTGTCTGTGCAGTTATTTGTTCTTATCTGTCGTTACTTTATTTTTCCTTTGTTCAACCATGGTAACTATTAATTAAATACTCTTTGTTGATTACTTTGGCGACCGTCTCCTTATTATGTTGCATTGACCAGACATTGAGCCGTCTAATTGTTGATGGTAACGTAATAACAATGTACAGTGAAATGTTACAGCCACCTCCAAAGATGCACTCAGAATTACAAGAATTAAAAAAAATACAAAGATATTACACAAATGTACATATTTATGATATGTTCAGGGAGACACTTTGATGGCAGCATTATTTATAAAAACAAATATAAAATGTAATTCATCAAATCAGCTTTCTCATTAGGAACCAGGAAGGATTCCATATTTTATTTGAACAAAAACATGATCAGTCCGTAATAGGGAAGTGGGGAAAAAAACGGACTTCTCTAATTTGTGAACGCTTCTATTCTAATGAAGCACGCTGCAGTCCGACGTAGTCGGTTCACCCACAAGGGAATGTTTAGTTTGTCTGTTTGTTAAAAATAGAGGACATAGTCCTCAGTACAGTTATTGACATTTTTCTTGTTACTAATTATATATTGCGGGTCCACCACATGCACAATGGTGAGTTCATCAAAAATTCATTTTCTAAATAACTTGTCATCTGCAATCACTTAGACTAAATTTGTAATTTTCTTATTTTCCTATAGGTGCATTATATGTTGTGTTAAACTGTTTATTTGAATCTTTTCTAAAATTACAAAAACTTGTTTTCATAAATTAAACTTAAACCCCCCCCCCCCCCCAAAAAAAAAGAGAAAATATAGGGTTGGGACTCACAAACCCCCTGCCTTCAAACACACCAGCAATGCCACTCAGGTTGATTTATCAAACAACACCATTCTGAATATACCAGTGGATGCATTTTCTCATCTGGAAGATCTGGCTGGACTTAATCTTCACCGGGCAAAACGAGAAGGGCTGAAAGATGATGACATTGCTGCGGATGCTTTCAAAAATCTAACTAAGCTGCGTAAACTGGATTTAAGCAGCAATCGTTTGACTCAAATCCCCAGAAATCTTCCTCTCAATCTGACAACAATTTTGTTAAAGAAAAATAAAATCTTGGTGCTCGATAAAAACAGCTTTTCTGGTCTTAAAAATATGACATATCTAAACTTGGACGGAAAAAGCCATTTGAGCAATATGTGTGGGAAGCCTGTGAATAATTCAGATGACAGCTTTGCAGTTTTGACCAAGCTGAAGGTTGTGGGACTGTCCTTGAACAATTTAACTTCTGTCCCAAAGGGACTACCAACGTCTCTAACAAAACTAATACTTAATGACAACCAAATTCAATACATTTTTGAAGACGACTTTAAAGAGCTCTCTAACTTAAAAACACTGAGTATACATGGAAACTGCCCAAGATGTAGAAATGCTCCATATCCCTGTGTACCGTGCCCTAATATTTCTCTTGGAATCCATCCTAACGCATTTACTAAGCTTACACGACTACGTGAGTTAAACTTAGCAGGCAACTCCCTCACGGAACTTAACTTAACTTGGTTTGAAAATCTCAAAAGTCTTAGGGAGCTCCGGCTATCGTTCAATGTATTGCTTAATGCCATTCAGGGTGAGCTGAAGTGTTTAAGTTGTCTTTCAAAATTACAACATTTTGATATTTCGTTCAATTTTGAACACTACTTGTACCCTAGCACCATTAAGCTGTCCTAATCCAGTCACCTTTCGGTTCTTCTTCTTATTTTTATCATGAATAGTATTTTTATAGTATTGTTTAGAAATTCATACTGCGGGAGGGAATGGGGAGCGTTCCGTTTTACTTGTTGCAAATGGCCAATAGAAAATCTTGTATCTTGTATCTTGAGAAGAACGATGTCATTGTGCTGATCTTTCTGGAGAAGGCGGTGTGTTACTCAAAGTACCTGAGACTCAGGAAGAGACTGTACAGGCGTTCTGTCATGGAGTGGCCGACTAATCCTCAGGCTCAGCCTTACTTTTGGATTGGCCTTAGAAGCGTGCTTTCTACAGAGAGTAGCAAGCAGTACGGTGATCTCAGATCAGATCAGATTTCGTTCATTTGTCACATGTATAAGGTACGGTGTACAATGTACAGTGAAATGTTACAGCCACCTCCAAAGATGCACTCAGAATTACAAGAATAAAAAAAAATACAAAAATATTACACAAATGTACATATTCATGATATGTTCAGGGAGACACTTTGAAGGCAACATTATTTATAAAAATATATATAAAATGGAATACATCAAATCAGCTTTTTCATTACAAACCAGGAAGGATTCCATGTTTTTTTTTAACAAAAACATGATCAGTCTATGTACCGTAATAGGGAAGTGGTGGAAAAACGGACTTCTCTAATTTGTGAATGCTTCTATTTTAATGAAGCACGCTGCAGTCCGACGTAGTCGGTTCACCCACAAGGGAATGTTTAGTTGGTCTGTTTGTTAAAAATAGCGGACATAGTCCTCAGTACAGTTATCACAAGTGCTTGTGAATTTACAATTATTGACGTTTTTATTGTTACTAATTATATCTTGCGGGTCCACCACATGCACAAATAACTTTTTCTAAATAACTTGTCATCTGCAATCACTTAGACAAAATTGTCATTTTTAATTTTTAATTTCTTTCTCTATTTTCTTATTTTCTTATAGGTGCATTATATGTTGTGTTAAACGGTTTATTTGAATTTTTTGTGAAATTACAATAACTTGTTTTCATGAATTCAACTTAAACTCCATTATTTTGTGAATATCGGTCATTCTTTTTGAAATTATATATTTTTAATATAGTATTGTCATAATTGTATCAATTGAATTAACATTGCGCTACACATCAGCGGTTCTTTAGCTTTTGGAGCCTCAACTCCCCCCGCCCAAAGGAAAATATAGGGTTGGGACTCACAAACCCCCTCCCTTCAAACACACTGGTACATGGAATGGAGAATCAATGTATATTAATTGAGTACATGATATCAATCTTTCTGGAGTTGACATGTAAAAATCACTCCAAAGAAAATCATGAATTAAAAAATTCTAAATAAAAAGTTGACAACCATGGTCACGACCCCCAAGTTGAGAACCAGTGCTAAATTAAAATTAGAAAAAATCATCGGAAATTCTCTTCATCCATTTGTATTGTCTCAATATATAACATATACATATATGTAAATATACAGTATATATATATAAAAATATACAGTGTTATATTTCCAGTATATTATATATATAAAATACTATATATATATATATATATATATATATATATATAAATATACAGTATATATGTGTGTGTGTGTGTGTGTGTGTGTGTGTGTGTGTGTGTGTGTGTGTGTGTGTGTGTCACCTAAAGGGCGGCAGTATAGCTCAGGAGGTACAGCGGTCGCCTCACAACCCCGGGCACTGGATATATAAATTGCTGCCCACTGCTCCTAATACTAGGATGGGTTAAATGCGGAGAACACATTTCACTGTATGTTTACATGGATGTGACCAATAAAGAGGATTCAATCCTCACGATTTGTTGGATATTGTTGAAAATGATTCGGAGATACCTTAATTTAACTGACATATGTTGTGTTGTATGTTATCTACAGATTACCTCCATCTACTGGTCATACCTTGTAGGTCTACTAGGTTTTCTGTTTTTACATCAAGGGATCCGTCCTGCTGTGTGCCACCCCAGTCCAAATTGGATGTCACGGAAGTTTCCATGTGATGTCAAAGTCTCAAAAGAGGTCATATCGTTTGACTGTAAGGGGAGACAACTAAAAACAGTACCTGACGGGATAACCAGCAATGCCACTCAGGTTGATTTATCAAACAACACCATTCTGAATATACCAGTGGATGCATTTTCTCATCTGGAAGATCTGGCTGGACTTAATCTTCACCAGGCAAAACAAGAAGGGCTGAAAGATGATGACATTGCTGCGGATGCTTTCAAAAATCTACCAAAGCTGTCTGAACTGGATTTAAGCAGCAATCGTTTGACTCAAATCCCCAGAAATCTTCCTCTCAATCTGACAAGAATTTTGTTGAACACAAACAAGATATTGGTGCTCCATAAAGACAGCTTTTCTGGTCTTAAAAATGTGACACATCTATACTTGGACAGAAACTGCCATTTTGGCAATAAGTGTGGGAAGCCTGTGAATATTTCAGATGACAGCTTTGCAGTTTTGACCAAGCTGAAGGTTCTGGGACTGTCCTTGAACAATTTAACTTCTGTCCCAAAGGGACTACCATCGTCTCTAACAAAACTAATACTTGGCAACAACCAAATTCATTACATTTTTGAAGACGACTTTAAAGAGCTCTCTAACTTAACAACACTGAGTTTAGAGGGAAACTGCCCAAGATGCAGTAATGCTCCATATCCCTGTGTACCGTGCCCTAATATTTCTCTTGGAATCCATCCCAACGCATTTACTAAGCTTACACAACTACGTGTGTTAAACTTAGCAGGCAACTCCCTCACGGAAATTAAGGATTCTTGGTTTGAAAATCTCACAAATCTTCAGCAGCTCCGGCTATCGTTCAATTTATTGTTTAATGCCATTCAGGGTGAGCTGAAGTGTTTATGTTATCTTCCACAATTACTACATTTACATCTTTCGTACAATTATGAACACTACTTGTACCCTACTACCATTAAGCTGTCCAGCAATTTCTCAAAGCTTAAGTCACTTCAAGTTTTGCATTTGGCTGGTTTAGTTTTCAGAGAAATTCATTTGGATACTTTCAAACCTCTTGCTATGCTCAAACATCTTTCCGTGCTAAATCTGGGTACTAACTTTATTGTTCATTCTAACTCCAGTGTGTTCAAAGAATTACAAAAATTAGAAGTCATATACTTATCAGAGAACAGACTGTATCCCATTTCAGTAATTCCTAATCTACCGAGCCGAGAGGAAAACATTAAATCCAACTTGATGTCTTCATCACACCTGATGGATCGCAGAGGGGATCTTAGCCTATTAGTAAAGAAAGAGTGCAGGATGGCAGGTCGTGTGCTAAGTCTTAGCTCAAATAATCTGTTCTTCATTACTCCAGAGCAATTTGTAGGCTATGATAACATCTCATGCCTTAACTTGTCAAGAAATGGGTTTTCATCTGCCTTAAATGGGACAGAATTCTCATCTTTGCCTAATCTGACATATCTGGATCTGTCATATAATAAAATTGATCTGGCCTATGGCAATGCATTCCAGGAGTTACAGAAGCTAGAGGTTCTGGACATTAGTTACAACGACCACTACTTTAGAGCCTTTGGGGTGACACTTAATTTAGCATTTGTTAAAAATCTGCCTGTTCTAAGGGTATTAAATATGAGTAATAATTGTATTTCTGCTTTAACTTCTAAAAGCATACAGAGTGACTCATTAAGTGAGCTTCGATTTGGATACAATCAGCTTGGAACTCTTTGGAAAGATGACTCATACATCAATCTGTTCACTGAGCTTACTAATTTGAAAATACTAGATATATCTTCCAATGACATTTCTGTAATTCCTGATCAGGTGTTTAGTTTCCTACCACGTAACCTCACATTGTTGGTCATAAGTCACAACAAACTCTCTGATTTTAATTTGACTAAACTAGAGCATTTCAATCAACTCGAGATCCTAGATCTAAGTTATAACGAGTTAGCCGTTGTAAAAACTTTTATCTCCCGTTCTTTAAAACTTCTCAATCTGGCTCATAATCAAATTGCACAACTCTCAAATGGATTTTTAGAGGATGCTCCAAGCCTTAAGATCCTCTTCCTGAATGACAACAAGCTGGCTGTTATCAACCAGACCACCTTCCTAACACAACCTTATAATAACCTTGAAACCCTGTCTTTACATAATAACCCATTTCAATGTTCATGTGATGCACTGGATTTTATTCTGTGGATTGAAGACAGTAATGTCACGATCCCAGGGCTGGCAACTTATGTGCATTGCTATACATCAGTAAACAGCAAGCCTCAGGTTATGATTCTGTTTGACTTTGACCAGTGTGTGAACGACACGCTGGCGTTGCTCATCTCCATTCTCACAAGTACTTTCATCATTGTCACCACATCAATGGCCACGGTGGCTCACATCTTCTACTGGGACGCCTCTTACGTCCTGCACTACCTGAAAGCCAAATGGAAGGGCTACGGTTCCTCGGCCTCGCCGGGCAGCGTGTACGACGTCTTCGTGACCTATGACACCAAAGACCCCTGGGTCTCGGAGTGGGTGCTGGAGAAGCTGCGGGTGAAGCTGGAGGATGAGGGGGACAAGGCGTTGCCCCTGTGTCTGGAGGAGCGGGACTGGCCACCGGGGACCCCGTTGATCGACAACCTCACCCACAGCATTCGCTGCAGCCGCAAAACCCTGTTTGTGCTGACCCAAGCCTACGCCAAGACGGGGGTCTTCCGGCTGGCCATGTACCTGGCCCACCAGCGGCTGCTGGACGAGAACCTGGACGTGATCCTGGTGCTGATGTTGGAGCCGGCGCTGCAGCACTCTCACTTCCTGCGTCTGAGGAGGAGGTTGTGCGGGGAGAGTATTGTGGAGTGGCCCAGGACCGCTGCTGCAGAGCCCTGGTTCTGGCAGAACCTCAGGAATGTAGTCAGGGTGGACAACCAGACGATGTACACCAGTACGTACTCACAATACTTTACCGGCAGCCAGGAGAGAGAATGACGTTGCTGTTTTTCTTATTTTCAAGTACCGGGTCAGGATCCCGGGTTGTTTGCTCGTCAACAACCTCTGCCAGAGCTGCCATCAGAGCAAGAGGACGGTGTTCGTCCTCACCAACATGAGATCAAAAGCGAGAACTTAAAAAGGGCGTTCTTCATGGCCCACCAACGGCTCATGGATGAGAAATGTACATATAATCCATCAGTCACCTTACGATTCTTCTTCTTATTTTTATCATGTATTCTGTTTTACTTGTTGCAAATGGCCAATAAATAATCTTGTATAAATAATCACTAAGCTGTGTAAACTGGATTTAAGCAGCAATCGTTTGACTCAAATCCCCAGAAATCTTCCTCTCAATCTGACAACAATTTTGTTAAAGGAAAATAAAATCTTGGTGCTCGATAAAAACAGCTTTTCTGGTCTTAAAAATATGACATATCTAAACTTGGATGGAAAAAGCCATTTGAGCAATAAGTGTGGGAAGCCTGTGAATAATTCAGATGACAGCTTTGCAGTTTTGACCAAGCTGAAGGTTGTGGGACTGTCCTTGAACAATTTAACTTCTGTCCCAAAGGGACTACCAACGTCTCTAACAAAACTAATACTTAATGACAACCAAATTCAATACATTTTTGAAGACGACTTTAAAGAGCTCTCTAACTTAAAAACACTGAGTATACATGGAAACTGCCCAAGATGTAGAAATGCTCCATATCCCTGTGTACCGTGCCCTAATATTTCTCTTGGAATCCATCCTAACGCATTTACTAAGCTTACACGACTACGTGAGTTAAACTTAGCAGGCAACTCCCTCACGGAACTTAACTTAACTTGGTTTGAAAATCTCAAAAGTCTTAGGGAGCTCCGGCTATCGTTCAATGTATTGCTTAATGCCATTCAGGGTGAGCTGAAGTGTTTAAGTTGTCTTTCAAAATTACAACATTTTGATATTTCGTTCAATTTTGAACACTACTTATACCCTAGCACCATTAAGCTGTCCTAATCCAGTCACCTTTCGGTTCTTCTTCTTATTTTTATCATGAATAGTATTTTTATAGTATTGTTTAGAAATTCATACTGCGGGAGGGAATGGGGAGTGAGCGTTCCGTTTTACTTGTTGCAAATGGCCAATAGAAAATCTTGTATCTTGTATCTTGAGAAGAACGATGTCATTGTGCTGATCTTTCTGGAGAAGGCGGTGTGTTACTCAAAGTACCTGAGACTCAGGAAGAGACTGTACAGGCGTTCTGTCATGGAGTGGCCGACTAATCCTCAGGCTCAACCTTACTTTTGGTTTGGCCTTAGAAGCGTGCTTTCTACAGAGAGTAGCAAGCAGTACGGTGATCTCAGATCAGATCAGATTTGGTTCATTTGTCACATGTATAAGGTACGGTGTACAATGTACAGTGAAATGTTACAGCCACCTCCAAAGATGCACTCAGAATTACAAGAATAAAAAAAAATACAAAAATATTACACAAATGTACATATTCATGATATGTTCAGGGAGACACTTTGAAGGCAACATTATTTATAAAAATATATATAAAATGGAATACATCAAATCAGCTTTTTCATTACAAACCAGGAAGGATTCCATGTTTTTTTTTAACAAAAACATGATCAGTTATGGACCGTAATAGGGAAGTGGTGGAAAAACGGACTTCTCTAATTTGTGAACGCTTCTATTTTAATGAAGCACGCTGCAGTCCGACGTAGTCGGTTCACCCACAAGGGAATGTTTAGTTGGTCTGTTTGTTAAAAATAACGGACATAGTCCTCGGTACAGTTATCACAAGTGCTTGTGAATTTACAATTATTGACGTTTTTCTTGTTACTAATTATATATTGCGGGTCCACCACATGCACAAATAACTTTTTCTAAATAACTTGTCATCTGCAATCACTTTGACTAAATTGTCATTTTTCATTTTTCATTTCTTTCTCTATTTTCTTATTTTCCTATAAGTGCATTATATGTTGTGTTAAACTGTTTATTTGAATTTTTTCTGAAATTACAATAACTTGTTTTCATGAATTCAACTTAAACTCCATTATTTTGTGAATATCGGTCATTCTTTTTGAAATTATATATTTTTAATATAGTATTGTCATAATTGTATCAATTGACTTAACATTGCGCTACACATCAGCGGTTCTTTAGCTTTTGGAGCCTCAACTCCCCCCGCCCAAAGGAAAATATAGGGTTGGGACTCACAAACCCCCTCCCTTCAAACACACTGGTACATGGAATGGAGAATCAATGTATATTTATTGAGTACATGATATCAATCGTTTGGGAGTTGACATGTAAAAATAACTCCAAAGAAAATCATGGATTAAAAAATTTGAAATAAAAAGTTGACAACCATGGTCACGACCCCCAAGTTGAGAACCAGTGCTAAACTAAAATTAGAAAAAAGCATCGGTAATTCTCTTCATCCATTTGTATTGTCTCAAGATATAACATATAAATATATATAAATATACAGTATTATATTTCCAGTATATTATATATATAAAATACAGTATATATATATATAAATATACAGTATATATATATATGTATATATATGTGTGTGTGTGTGTGTGTGTGTGTGTGTGTGTGTGTGTGTGTGTGTGTGTGTGTGTGTGTGTGTGTGTGCGTGTGTGTCGCCTATGGAATATATTGTTGAAAATGATTCGGAGATACCTTAATTTAACTGACATATGTTGTGTTGTATGTTATCTACAGATTACCTCCATCTGCTGGTCATACCTTGTAGGTCTACTAGGTTTTCTGTTTTTACATCAAGGGATCCGTCCTGCTGTGTGCCACCCCAGTCCAAATTGGATGTCACGGAAGTTTCCATGTGATGTCAAAGTCTCAAAAAAGGTCATATCGTTTGACTGTAAGGGGAGACAACTAAAAACAGTACCTGACGGGATAACCAGCAATGCCACTCAGGTTGATTTATCAAACAACGCCATTCTGAATATACCAGTGGATGCATTTTCTCATCTGGAAGATCTGGCTGGACTTAATCTTCACCGGGCAAAAAGAGAAGGGCTGAAAGATGATGACATTGCTGTGGATGCTTTCAAAAATCTAACAAAGCTGCGTAAACTGGATTTAAGCAGCAATCGTTTGACTCAAATCCCCAGAAATCTTCCTCTCAATCTGACACACATTTTGTTTAAAAGAAACAAGATATTAGTGCTCCATAAAAACAGCTTCTCTGGTCTTAAAAATGTGACACATCTATACTTGGACATAAACTGCCATTTTGGCAATAAGTGTGGGAAGCCTGTGAATATTTCAGATGACAGCTTTGCAGTTTTGACCAAGCTGAAGGTTCTGGGACTGTCCTCGAACAATTTAACTTCTGTCCCAAAGGGACTACCAAAGTCTCTAACAAAACTAATACTTAATGACAACCAAATTCAATACATTTTTGAAGACGACTTTAAAGAGCTCTCTAGCTTAACAACACTGAGTATACATGGAAACTGCCCAAGATGTAGTAATGCTCCATTTCCCTGTGTACCGTGCCCTAATATTTCTCTTGGAATCCATCCCAACGCATTTACTAAGCTTACACGACTACGTGTGTTAAACTTAGCAGGCAACTCCCTCACAGAACTTAACTTAACTTGGTTTGAAAATCTCAAAAATCTTCGGAAGCTCTTGCTATCGTTCAATTTATTGCTTAATGCCATTCAGGGTGAGCTGAAGTGTTTAAGTTATCTTCCAAATTTACAACATTTAGATATTTCGTTCAATTATGCAAAAAACCTCTACCCTCCAACCATTAAGCTGTCAACCAGTTTTTCAAAGCTACAGTCACTTCAAGTTTTGCATTTGGCTGGTTTAGTTTTCAGAGAAATTAATTTGGATACTTTCAAACCTCTTGCTATGCTCAAACATCTTTCTGTGCTAAATCTGGGGACTAACTTCATTGTTCGCTCTAATTCCAGTGTGTTCAAAGAATTACCACAATTGGAAGTCATATACTTAACAGAGAACAGACTGTATCCCATTTCAGTGGAGTCTAATCTACCGAGCCGAAAGAAAAACATTAAATCCAACTTGATGTCTTCATCACACCTAATGGATCAGAGAATGGAATCTAGCCTATTAGTAAAGAAAGAGTGCAGGAAGGCAGGTCGTGTGCTAAGTCTTAGCTCAAATAATCTGTTCTTCATTACTCCAGAGCAATTTGAAGGCTATGATAACATCTCATGCCTTAACTTGTCAAGAAATGGGTTTTCATCTGCCTTAAATGGGACAGAATTCTCATCTTTGCCTAATCTGACATATCTGGATCTGTCATATAATAAAATTGATCTGGCCTATGGCGATGCATTCCAGGAGTTACAGCAGCTAGAGGTTCTGGACATTAGTTACAACGACCACTACTTTAGAGCCTATGGAGTGTCACATAATTTAGCTTTTGTTAAACATCTGCCTGTTCTAAGGGTATTAACTATGAGTAATAATTGTATTTATACTTTAACTTCTAAAAGCATACAGAGTGACTCATTAAGTGAGCTTCAATTTGGATACAATCAGCTTGGAACTCTTTGGAAAGATGACTCCTACATCAATCTGTTCACTGAGCTTACTAATTTGAAAATACTAAATATATCTTCCAATGACATTTTTGTAATTCCTGATCAGGTGTTAAGTTTCCTACCACGTAACCTCACATTGTTGGTCATAAGTCACAACAAACTCTCTGATTTTAATTGGACTAAACTAGAGCATTTCAATCAACTTGAGATCCTAGATCTAAGTTATAACAAGTTAGCCGTTGTAAAAACTTGTATCTCCCGTTCGTTAAAACTTCTCAATCTGGCTCATAATCAAATTGCACAACTCTCAAATGGATTTTTACAGGATGCTCCAAGCCTTAAGATCCTCTTCCTGAATGACAACAAGCTGGCTGTTATCAACCAGACCACCTTCCTAACAAAACCTTATAATAACCTTGAAACGCTGTCTTTACATAATAACCCATTTCAATGTTCATGTGATGCACTGGATTTTATTCTGTGGATTGAAGACAGTAATGTCACGATCCCAGGGCTGGCAACTTATGTGGATTGCTATACATCAGTAAACAGCAAGCCTCAGGTTATGATTCTGTTTGACTTTGACCAGTGTGTGAACGACACGCTGGCGTTGCTCATCTCCATTCTCACTAGTACCTTCATCATTGTCACCACATCAATGGCCACGGTGGCTCACATCTTCTACTGGGACGCCTCTTACGTCCTGCACTACCTGAAAGCCAAATGGAAGGGCTACGGTTCCTCGGCCTCGCCGGGCAGCGTGTACGACGTCTTCGTGACCTATGACACCAAAGACCCCTGGGTCTCGGAGTGGGTGCTGGAGAAGCTGCGGGTGAAGCTGGAGGATGAGGGGGACAAGGCGTTGCCCCTGTGTCTGGAGGAGCGGGACTGGCCACCGGGGACCCCGTTGATCGACAACCTCACCCACAGCATTCGCTGCAGCCGCAAAACCCTGTTTGTGCTGACCCAGGCCTATGCCAAGACGGGGGTCTTCCGGCTGACCATGTACCTGGCCCACCAGCGGCTGCTGGACGAGAACCTGGACGTGATCCTGGTGCTGATGTTGGAGCCGGCGCTGCAGCACTCTCACTTCCTGCGTCTGAGGAGGAGGTTGTGCGGGGAGAGTATTGTGGAGTGGCCCAGGACCGCTGCTGCAGAGCCCTGGTTCTGGCAGAACCTCAGGAATGTAGTCAGGGTGGACAACCAGACGATGTACACCAGTACGTACTCACAATACTTTACCGGCAGCCAGGAGAGAGAATGACATTGCTGTTTTTCTTATTTTCGAGTACCGGGTCAGGATCCCGGGTTGTTTGCTCGTCCACAACCTCTGCCAGAGCTGCCATCAGAGCAAGAGGACGGTGTTCGTCCTCACCAACCGTGACATCAAAAGCGAGAACTTAAAAAGGGCGTTCTTCATGGCCCACCAGCGGCTCATGGATGAGAAATGTACATATAATCCATCAGTCACCTTACGATTCTTCTTCTTATTTTTATCATGTATAGTATTTTTATAGTATTGTTTAGAAATTCATACTGCGGGAGGGAATGGGGAGTGTGCGTTCCGTTTTACTTGTTTCAAATGGCCAATAGAAAATCTTGTATCTTGTATCTTGAGAAGAACGATGTCATTGTGCTGATCTTTCTGGAGAAGGCGGTGTGTTACTCAAAGTACCTGAGACTCAGGAAGAGACTGTACAGGCGTTCTGTCATGGAGTGGCCGACTAATCCTCAGGCTCAGCCTTACTTTTGGTTTGGCCTTAGAAGCGTGCTTTCTACAGAGAGTAGCAAGCAGTACGGTGATCTCAGATCAGATCAGATTTGGTTAATTTGTCACATGTATAAGGTACAGTGTACAATGTACAGTGAAATGTTACAGCCACCTCCAAAGATGCACTCAGAACCACAAAACAATTACAAGAATTACAAAATATACAAAAATATTACACAAATGTACATATTTATGATATGTTCAGGGAGACACTTTGAAGGCAGCATTATTTATAAAAAATATATATAAAATGGAATACATTAAATCAGCTTTCTCATTAGAAACCAGGAAGGATTCCATTTTTTTTTTTAACAAAAACATGATCAGTCCGTAATAGGGAAGTGGTGAAACGGACTTCTCTAATTTGTGAACGCTTCTATTCTAATGAAGCACGCTGCAGTCCGACGTAGTCGGTTCACCCACAAGGGAATGTTTAGTTTATCTGTTTGTTAAAAATAGCGGACATAGTCCTCGGTACAGTTATCACAAGTGCTTTTGAATTTACAATTATTGACGTTTTTCTTGTTAATAATTATATCTTGCGGGTCCACCACATGCACAATGGTGAGTTCTTCAAACATACATTTTCTAAATAACTTGTCATCTGCAATCACTTGGACTAAATTTGTCATTTTTCATTTTTCATTTTTTTCTCTATTTTCTTATTTTCCTATAGGTGCATTATATGTTGTGTTAAACTGTTTATTTGATTTTTTTCTGAAAATACAATAACTTGTTTTCATGAATTAAACTTAAACTCCATTGCTTTGTGAATATCGGTCATTCTTTTTGTAATTATATATTTTTAATATAGTATTGTCATAATTGTATCAATTTAATTAACATTGCGCTACACATCAGCGGTTCTTTAGCTTTTGGAGCCTCAACTCCCCCCGCCCAAAGGAAAATATAGGGTTGGGACTCACAAACCCCCTCCCTTCAAACACACTGGTACATGGAATGGAGAATCAATGTATATTTATTGAGTACATGATATCAATCGTTTGGGAGTTGACATGTAAAAATAACTCCAAAGAAAATCATGGATTAAAAAATTTGAAATAAAAAGTTGACAACCATGGTCACGACCCCCAAGTTGAGAACCAGTGCTAAACTAAAATTAGAAAAAAGCATCGGTAATTCTCTTCATCCATTTGTATTGTCTCAAGATATAACATATAAATATATAAAAATATACAGTATTATATTTCCAGTATATTAAATATATAAAATGCAGTATATATATATATATAAATATACAGTATATATATATATGTATATATATATATGTGTGTGTGTGTGTGTGTGTGTGTGTGTGTGTGGTGTGTGTGTGTGTGTGTGTGTGTGTGTGTGTGTGTGTGTGTGTGTGTGTGTGTGTGTGTGTGTGTGTGTGTGTGTGTGTGTGCGTGTGTGTCGCCTATGGAATATATTGTTGAAAATGATTCGGAGATACCTTAATTTAACTGACATATGTTGTGTTGTATGTTATCTACAGATTACCTCCATCTGCTGGTCATACCTTGTAGGTCTACTAGGTTTTCTGTTTTTACATCAAGGGATCCGTCCTGCTGTGTGCCACCCCAGTCCAATTTGGATGTCACGGAAGTTTCCATGTGATGTCAAAGTCTCAAAAAAGGTCATATTGTTTGACTGTAAGGGGAGACAACTAAAAACAGTACCTGACGGGATAACCAGCAATGCCACTCAGGTTGATTTATCAAACAACGCCATTCTGAATATACCAGTGGATGCATTTTCTCATCTGGAAGATCTGGCTGGACTTAATCTTCACCAGGCAAAAAGAGAAGGGCTGAAAGATGATGACATTGCTGTGGATGCTTTCAAAAATCTAACAAAGCTGCGTAAACTGGATTTAAGCAGCAATCGTTTGACTCAAATCCC
>CM051015.1:21741954-21802603 GCA_027704905.1 Muraenolepis orangiensis | reverse complement strand
CACTGAAACAATTTTTTACAACACTTTATTTAAGTGGTTAGTGTTAGAATCCTTTGCAATTACACTACAGCTATAGGAATTCCTCTAAAACCAAAGCATGAACTACAGCTGATCTTTGACTTAGATATTTATTATATATATTTTTTAATCAGTGCTCTTCCATGTTTAGGTATGGTATTTGTGTGTACATTTTGTTATTCATCCTATTCTTTTTCCTATTCCTCTGTTATTTTCTGTGCTTACTACTTCAGATTTCCTGTTCTTCTTTGTGTCCCAAGCTCCAAAATGACATAGGAAGGTAAATTATATTAAGCAGCTTAAGCCTGCATTTGTGTCCTTATTAAACAAATATAAACATAATACACAATTAAATGTATAGCTATGATGATTTTGATATAAGCTTGCAGGGCTACAAGCACTGCTTGCAGCTTGTATTGCTTTGATTGTACACGTGTAGATTAAACATAACACAATTGAGTTTGCTTTTTTGTTTTATTTTGGAATATATTTCTTGAGTGTTTTGGCAATATGTAGGGAAAAGCTTTTCTTTGGGCAGTTCAAACCAAATGGAAGATGACTACTCTGGTTGAGTTGAACACATTACACATTGGTGGCAGTACTGTGTAGAACTCAGTTTTTCAGAAGAGACCTGATCTACACTTGACTTTCTGGTTTTCTAAATGCAACTACTACCACCAATCAATTCCCATGTATGTTTCCCAGGAATAAAAAGACAAACTAAGATTGATACTGTACTACTGTAAAATATTACAATTTTCACTGACTGTTTGAATGAAATGTATGAATCCCTGGACGTAGGTAGGACAAGATCATATAAGCTCCGCACAGCATCAGGGCCTGGTTCTGTCTGAGTGAGACTGTTGCATCACTACATCTTTCCACTAGAGGTCAGGGTTTCTCTAGAAGGCCAGTCTGTAAATCAATGACATCAAATAAAAAACTTGTCACAGCAAACTACTTGTATTATCTATTTAAAATACAATTAATGATGATACTAATACTTTTACTACCACCACTTATAACAATACTAATTTAATTCATGAAATTCTGTAAAAGACAACACCTTTGTATTGGCTTTGTTCCAACACACATCCTGTGAACACTGAACACTGAAATGCTTTACCTCAGACCCTTACAGCTCTCACAAACTTAATGTAGCATAAGCAAATATAATCATGTCTTTGAATATTGTAATCTACTCCTGCACAATCAATGTATATTTGATATTAATATATTATGCCTTTTGTGTTTTCCCCTTTCCTTTAGTTATATAGCTTTTTTTGTAAAAGGTCGGCAAAATAAAAATCCTCAAAGTTGACAACAGAGGGGGTTAATCTCTTCCACAGAAAGCACCTGCTATTTCCACAGTGGGTACACCAACAACACATCTGTACTAGCCTCTCTGTGTCAAAAATAAACCCACAAAAAACACAGTCGTCCCTACTCTGCTTAAATTGGTCACTTATGTGACTGTTGCATTACAGAATACAACATTTTTTTACTAGTATTTGGTCCTTTTTGAAGATTGGAAACAACATCTCATCCACTCTGGTCCTTAACCCTGGAGCACCCCAAAGCTTCTGCCTCAGTCCCCGGCTGTACTCTCTGCACACATTTGACTGTACTGCCACACACAATAACAATCAGATTATCAAGTTTGCAGATGACACAACAGTCAATGGCCTGATAAGCAAAGACGACGAAACAGTACAGAGATGAGGTAGTCTGGCCAATGGTGCAAGGACAACAGCCTTGCACTGAATGTCAGCAAGACTAAGGAGCTCATTGTGAACTTCAGGAGCAACCGGGGCACCCACTACACCATCCGGCCTGGACGGGACACCGCTGGAAATCGTCGGCTGCTTCCGTTTCCTGGGACTAGCGATCTCCAACGACCTGGCGTGGACTCGCAACACGGAGGTCATGCTAAAGAAGGCACACCAGCGCCTCTGGCCTCTCCTGAGGCCCTTGCGGTTCCTCAGGAGAAGTGGCATAGGCAAACGGTAGCTGGTGAATTTCTACTGTGGCATTTTAGAGAGTGTCCTGACGATTGGTGTCACTGTGTGGTACGGCAAAAACACTTCACAGGACAAGAAAGCCATCCAGAGGGTCGTGAGGACGGTGGAAAAAATCATCGGGTGTTCACTTCCTTGCATTATGAAAACAACTAAACTTTTTATATTATTTGTAATTATTATGTCATGCTCGCTTTTACTTTGCAGATGTTTTCAAGTTGAAAAGAAGTTTTCCTAAGAACAGCTTTAACAAAGCAGAAACCATCCCTGCTAAGCTTGGTCTGGGATGGGTTGTCTGGCTCTTCCTATGCTTTGAACATGTGATGGACTATTAGAGAGGAAGAACAGTGGTTGTGTTCTTTTTTGTTGCCTGCTTCTAGTCAGGTCAAGTACATTTTATTATTATATCCCTTAATCACAGTTACAGTTAGAGTATAGGATTTTGTTAGCCAGTAGTAGCAGCTTAAATTTGGACCTTGCATTAACCACATTAAGACACATTAAGACCACATTTCTCCAAACATTGTGTAATGTGGCGAAATTGTCTGGTCCTAGTTAGGAGTTCTGCACAAAGTGGAGGTAACATTACAGTGATTTGATTATGAATCTTACCAAAGAACAAACTGCTTCCTATTTGTGAAATAAGATCTTAAACAGAAACGCATCAACAAGATACACGCCTGTAAAACAGTTGTGGTTTCTGCACACAGGTCAACCGGCCTTTAAAACAGGCTGAGGAGACAACACACACACACACACACACACACACACACACACACACACACACACACACACACACACACACACACACACACACACACACACACACACACACACACACACACACACACATGCAAATCAAGAAACATGCTTAAATTCATGCACACACTCAATTGAACAGAATAGGAGAGATGACAAATAGGTGAAACGACATCATTTCAAAAACCTTTTTCTAAGGATCCAGGGTTAACTGCAGTGGGTCAGCCAGTAGTTGGTGAGCCACACCAGTATTTATTCCAATTGTGCACCTTCCCAAAGCTGAGATAGGGTCGGGTTTAATATAACAGCATATGCAAACACAGTTTTGTAACACCGTTTGGATAGAAGATGATAGAAATGTAATTATATGTCATGGTCCCTCCATCCGTGCCTCTAGCTCCCCCATGTGTTCTCGGGGTGTCCCTGCATGTTCCCTTTGTGTGGGTTTGTGGGCGTGGCCATCAATCTCACCCCGGCTCCAGATTACCCGCAGTATATCTACCCCAGTTCTTCAGCCATTCGGGGCAGATTGTTGATTCACCTACTCTGTGACATGCAAGATTACACCAGATCCCACTGTCTCCAAGAAATAGCTGGCTAGCTCCCGTGTCTCTAGCTCCTAGCTTCCAAGCTAGCTCCCCATGTCTATAGCTTTTAGCTTCCAGGGTTACTCTTTGGGTCTCTAGCTCCTATCTTCCAGGTTAGCTCCTTGTGTCTCCAGTTCCTAGCTCCCAGGCTAGCTCCACTCCGTGCTCTGAGATTCTGTCTGATCCCTGTGTCTCCGAGCAAGGGCTGGCAAGCTCCCTTTGTCTCTAGCTCCTAGATTCAGGGCTAGCTCCCTGTATCTCTAGCTCTTAGCTTCCAGGCTAACTCCTCGTGTTGCTAGCACCTAGCTTCCAGGCTAGCTCCACATTTACTCTCAGTGGCTCCCCCAGTTCCACCTGTGCTTTGCTTTTAAACAGTGTCTGATTGAACTTTCAACGCTCACTGATATGACTGTTTGTTGCTTGCTATTATCCAATGTAGTCTGGATAGTGAAAACGATTCTTTGCAAAAAGTCTTCAAAATATAACTTATGCTAAAAGTTATGTCGTGGGTTGCCATTAGAATTATTATGATAATCCGGACACATGTTTGAATGGTACGAAGTACTCTTCCTCTGCTAAAGGATTTTGCCAAGGGTACATAGAGACAACTGTATGCAACTTATTTTGCATTAAAAGCTTGGATGGTGATTCCTTGGTGGTGCAGTGCAGAGTGTTGCATGAAACGTGAACGTTTGCACAAAACATTCAGCAATGCCATTTGTGGTAGGATGGAATGTTGCAGAGTGTATGTGCTGAACTCCATAACTCTCAGAAGTTGTGATGAAACTCATGAGATGTACTTCTGGCCATTTGGAGTGGGTGTCCACGACCACTTTGAACATATGGTCTTGGAAAGCAACATCGACATGGATCCTCTGCCATGGAGCTCCTGGCCAATTCCAGGGATGGAGTAGTGGTGGACCTGGTGCTTTACGTGTCAGTTGACAGGAATAGCAGGTCTTTAAGACTTTTTGGGCATCAATTCCTGGCCACAACATGTAACTGCGGGAAACAGCTTTCATTTTGACAACACCAGGGTGTCCTGTGTGTAGCTCGGAAAGCACACTGGGTCTCAATTTTGGAACCTACTGGGATACCCAATATGAGGCACTGTTGCTGGACAGTCAGTTCATTCTTCCTACTGACGAAAGGTGCGAGTGCGCCGCCCACATCATGGACCCTCGTAGAATGACCTGTGGACACCATTTCTACAGGCTCCTGCTCTCTCTTTGGATTTTTTTAGAGGTCACTGGTATGGCTTCCAGGTGTTTGATGTGAAGGTTGTGGGAAAGATGTGGGAAGTCGCAGGTGTGTAAGCACATCTGCATTGTAGTGACGTTCTGCTTCTCTGTAATGTATAGTGTAGAAGAAGGGCCCATCGCTGCATTATGGTGGCTGCCATTGACGGTATCGCTTTGCCTCGACTCAGAATTGTGGTTAGCGGGTTAGATTGGTGAAAGAGTTGTTTGTTGAACGCTCTATTGGAAGTCACTTTGGACAAAAGCGTCTGCTAAAGGACTATAATGTTATGTAATATATTGTGTGTAATACTGGTAATATTATAACATTGGCCTCTTTTTAGCAAGTTTCAATTTGTGAAATAATAAATGTATGAATTAGTCCCTAGACCCACTCCAGTTTGCATACAGACCAAACAGGTCTGTAGACGACACCATCTTTCTAATTGCTAATTGCTAATTGCTAATTGCTTTTCATAACTGCATATCCCTGCTCACTACCTGCTGTATATACATTTATATATATATTTATCCTGCTTGTCATAATTGCATACCCCTGATCACTACCTTAAATACTTATACCTACTTACCTGTATATATATATACCTATATATATTATTATGCTCATATCCCACACATACTCTATAAGTAATCTTATTTTTTATACCTTTTTATACCTAGTAGACCAGGGGTCGTCAAGTAAGTTTGGCCTTGGGCCAATTTTTTCTGAGCCACTAGATCAGGGGTGGCCAACCCGCGGCTCTCGAGCCGCATGCGGCTCTTTGCCCAGTTTCATGCGGCTCTTCAGTTCATATCGAATTATATTTGTGTGTGTGTGTGTGTGTGTGCAGTGGCGTAGCGCAAAATCCCGTGGCCCCCCAGTGAGCAAAATCCGCGGGGAAATATCGCGATGTGTGACGATCGTTGACGGGGGTGGGGTGCTACTACCCGATCAGAAATTAAGATATATAGATTTTTTTTCTTACATCCAACGCCAGGGGGGGGGCCCCACTGCAAAGGCACCCACTGCGGGGGGGGGGGGCCTTCCCTACGCCACTGTGTGTGTGTAGTGTCAGTATGAGAGCATGACAGCGCGTCTAATTGTGATGCGGCCCAAGAGCCTATCACAAAAATGCCTGCGATGCAGTGAACCAATCACCTTCGAGGGGTGAAAACCCTATCGTTGAGTAAGCACTATCTGAGTTGACCATCTGAGTTCAAACCTAAAATGGCAGGGGAAAAATGCACAGCTAAGCGAAAATATGAAGACGACCATAGGATGTTTTTAGTAGAGTGGGAGAGTTCATATTTTTTTATAGAACGCAATTGCAAGCCATTTTGCCTTCTATGCCAGACATCATTAGCCCATTTCAAGGCTTCAAATCTTCAGCACCATTTCACCTCACTCCATGCTCACTCCATCGACCAGGAATTCCCTAAAGGTGTTGAACTTCGCAAGCAGAAGTTAAACACCTTGAAAAGTCAGGCGGAAAAGCAGACACAGTTTTTCCAAAAAATAATGAAGCACTCGGAGACCGTAACGCTTGCATCATATCCAGTTGCTTGGAACATAGCATGAGCTAAAAAGCCATACAATGAAGGGGAGTTTGTTAAAAAATGCCTAAACCAATGCCTGGTTGAAATCTTGTTTCCAGAAAACCAAAAACTGAAACAAGGTGGAGGATTGTTCAAGGCAAGGAATGTCAGAAGTCCCACTAATTTAATTTAAAGAAGCAACATGCATAGGAAGATAAAAAACTTGTTCACATTTTGTTTACTGAGAGTTTGTGTGAGAGTGCACACAATGTTCATTGTTGATAATAACTGGCCTCTGAATACTAGTAGGAGAGGTTTAATTCAATTTCTGTCAATATTATGGTGTATTATGGTGTATGGTGTAATAAATTTGTCAGAGCAGAGCTATGTGTGTCTGTCTGTGTGACGGTGTGTGTGTCTTTGGGAGGGAGGATCCTGAGTGTGTGTGTAAAGTTCTAGATTTTCATTTAGTCTGTGTGAGAGAGAGAGAGAGGAGAAAGAGAGTGAGGGAGCACAGAGAAAGGCTGAGAACAAAAGAGAGAAGGAGAGGGGGTGGGTGGGTGCGCATCTGTGACTGTGTGTATGATGTGGCTCTTTGCAGTAACATAGTAACATTTTTGGCTCTTAACCTCTGACTGGTTGGCCACCCCTGTTTTAGGGGAAAGACTAAATTGTTGGGTAGAAAGGCATTTAGTACTTCTAAAGTGCCTTCTTAAAGTGCCAGTAGTGCAGCAGCATTCATCATGAATACAGTGCAGTACAGTGCAGAACAGTGCAGTAACTGAGTCCAGAAAGTCTACCAAAAGTATGATTATGTATGAAAGTGTAATGAAGTATGAATGATATGAATGATCCCTGTGTACACAGAGGTCATGTTGAAGAAGGCACACCAGAGCCTCTATGCTCTGCGGTGCCTCAGAAAAAGTGGAATAGGCCAACGGTGGCTAGTGAACTTCTACCGTGGCACCGTAGAGAGCGTCTTGATGAGTGGCATCACTGTGCGGTACGGCACCACCACTGCACGGGACAAGAAAGCCATCCAGAGAGTCGTGAGGACGGCTGAAAAGATCATCGGGTGTGCATTGAGGAGATATTTAGGACCAGATGTCAGAAGAAGGCCATGTCCATCATAATGGACTGCAACCACCCTGGGCACCATCTCTTCTCCCCCCACCGTCTGGTCGCCGGTTGCGCAGCATCCGTACAAGAACTACCAGGTTTAAGGATAGTTTGTATCCACAGGCAGTGCGCCTACTGAACTGCTAGGTGTGCTGCCACTTTCACTTTCATAACATTGTCGTTAACATTACACTTACATACTTTGCTGGACATTCTGGACTAATTGCAGTTACTGCATTGTACTACACTGTATTCATGATGCTGCTGCACTACTGCACTTTAAATGCTTTTTAATCTTTTTGCACATTCAACAGATGTTCATACCATCTATCAGTCACTTTGCTGTCCTTTTTTTGGTCATTTTTATTTTTATTGTATATATTATTTTTATGGTATTGTTTTTTGAGATGCTTACTACGGGAGGGAATGGGGAGCAAGCATTCCACGGTACATGCAAATAAATATCTTGTATCTTGTATGACAATGATATGATAGTGAGAGTGGCAGCACTCCTAGCAGTTTGGATGGATGGATATAAACTGTCTTTGAACCTGGTAGATGGTGCCCAGGATGATTGAGGTATTTTGTGATGGAGATGGCCTTATTCCGACATCTGGTCCTAAAGACCTCCATAATGCATGGAAGTGAACACCCGATGATTTTTTCCACCGTCCTACATTCATTGTGAAGGAGCAGATTAAAATATTCAAAGACATGATTGTATTTGCTTATGCTACATTAAGTTTGTGACAACTGTAAGGGTCTGAGGTAAAGCATTTCAGTGTTCATACAGGATGTGTGTTGGAAAAAAGCCAAGACAAAGGTGTTGTCTTTTACAGAAGTTCATGAATTAAATTAGTATTGTTATAAGTGGTGGTAGTAGAAGTATTAGTATCATCATTAATTGTATTTTAAATAAGTAGTTTGCTGTGACAAGTTTTTTATTTGATGCCATTGATTTACAGACTGGCCTTCTAAAGAAACCCTGACCTCTAGTGGAAAGATGTAGTGATGCAACAGTCTCACTCAGACAGAACCAGGCCCTGATGCTGTGCGGAGCTTGTATGATCTTGTCCTACCTACGTCCAGGGATTCATACACTTCATTCAAACAGTCAGTGAAAATTGTAATCTTTTTAAACTTGCAACACAATACAAGTACAAGTACAGTATGAATCTTAGTTTGTCTTTTTATTCCAGGGAAACATACATGGGAATTGATTGGATGTAGTAGTTGCATTTAGAAAACCAGAAAGTCAAGTGAAGATCAGGTCTCTTCTGAAAAACTGCGTTCTACACAGTACTGCCACCAATGTGTAATGTGTTCAACTCAACCAGAGTTGCCATCTTCCATTTGGTTTGAACTGCCCAAAGAAAAAAAATGCCCCTACATATTGCCAAAACACAAAGCAAACTCAATTGTGTTATGTTTAATCTACACGTGTAAAATCAAAGCAATTAAAGCTGCAAGCAGTACTCGTAGCCCTGCAAGCATTTAAAAAGAAAACAATATCAAATCATCATAGCTATACATTTAATTGTGTATTATGTTTATATTTGTTTAATAAGGACACAAATGCAGGCTTAAGCTGCTTAATGTAATTTACCTACCTATGTCATTTTGGAGCTTGGGACACAAAGAAGAACAGGAAATCTGAAGTAGTAAGCACAGAAAAGAACAGAGTAATAGGAAAGACAATAGGATGAATAACAAAATGTACACAAAAATAAACATACCCAAACATGGAAGAGCACTGATTTAAAAAAGATATATAATAAATATCTTAAGTCAAAGATCAGCTGTAGTTCATGCTTTGGTTTTAGAGGAATCCCTATAGCTGTAGTGTAATTGCAAAGGATTGTAACACTAACCACTTAAATAAAGTTTTGTTAAAAACATCTCATTGTTTCAGTGAAGCTTAAGTTTTCCTTCCAAATAAAATATTTTTCAAATAAAATATTTCCATTTTCTCACATTCCTTCCTAATTACAATACAATAAATATTCACAAACATATATTCTGTTAAACAGAAATAACCTTCCAGTGACGTATCTTGAACTTATTCTCAACATATGTATGTCCTCTGTATCAAATAATCAATTAAAATATAAAATATACCAAAGTACAATTCCATATAATTATTGAATGTCTTTGCAGACACTTTTAAACCTAACATTACAATACAAATGCATTACTTGATCCATGCTACACATTTCAATTTGTGAAAAAAACAACGACAACTAAAACCCACAAAACTAATATTATTCCAAAGAAGTTGTAAACCATTTATGTTTCACAAAATCTAAATAAAAACAGAGAGTTAAAGTTTCTGGAGGCCACTCTCCAGTCTTTCTGAAGCCGATTCCATTTTCATTTTAAACAGGTTCATCAGCATTGAAGACTTCTTGCCATTGTCTCGATCCCTGCTCCGTTCCTCTCCTTCCGGGACATGCGTGGTCAGAGCAGAGTGGATGGCTCTTGGTGGTGGCACAGGCCGTGGTGCTGGTGGTTCTGGAGCGGGTGGAGCTGCCAAATCTCCTGCTAGTATGCTCTGAGGCAGGTTGGGTGTGGACACCGAGAGTTGCCCCAGGCCAGGCGCCATCGAGGGGCAAGATTTCTCCAGGATTCCACCGTACACAAGCTGAAACAGTGGGCCGGCATACATAAGGTCGCAGTTGTTGTTGTTGTTTCCATGGAGATGTTACGGTCAGGTCCGGCTGCCCCATCCTACCTGGACCTGTGTTGGCTTCATGCTGAACCATGAATATTGCATTTTATAAATTGCATTTTTATTTTTTAACTTCTTTATTGTATTCTGTTTTTTCTATTTTTATTCAATTTTTATCAATTTTTATCTTATTGTTATAACTGCTGTCTGTCGTCGGGTATTGCATATACGATTTTCACCCACTGCTTTATACTTGTATAAAGTGTGAAGTGATAATAAACTTGACTTGACTTGACTTGGAAATCCTCCCTGAGCATTAGATGCTTTGCCATTTCAATGTCAGTTCTATCCCAGGAGACTTTCCCTGCAGGTGCATCTACAGCGGAGTCCGTTTTTTCTCGGGGTAACCTTCGCATTAGGGAGCCGACAGACATCTCAAATTCATCTCTCCCCATCCTCCTCCCTGCCGGATCCAACGTGTGTTCCTGCTGTTCTGATCAGTGCTTCCAGCTTGTCTCTGAGTAAGAACACACGGGTCCACACAATACTCCAGCTTGTCCCTGGACATTTTTGCTGACAGGGACGTCCATGTTCTCAGGAATTTTCTCTTTTGGCAAGGGTCTCACAAGAGACTCTTCATACACTTCATACATCCTGTGTCCATAAACATTCCCATTGAGTCCCTGGTTAATTTTCTGGGACGCTCGACCCCTTCTCTAAGCATTTTCCTGGAGGCACTGTCCATTGAACATCCCATCATATTTCTTGTTAGCCTCCTAGCTTCCACATCCACATCCACTAAGCCTACAGGGAGGAGGTCGGATCGCTGGAGCAGTGGTGCCAGGAGAACAGCCTCGCCCTCAACGTCAAGAAGACCAAGGAGCTGATCGTGGACTTCAGGAGGCAGAGGGGAGAGCACAGCCCTATCTCCATCGACGGCGTTGCAGTAGAGAGGGTCAGCAGCTTCAAGTTCCTCGGCGTGCACATCTCCGAGGACCTCACATGGTCCACGCACACCACACACGTGGTGAAAAGGGCCCAACAACGCCTGTATTTTCTCAGGCGTCTGAAGAAATTCAGCATGGGCCCCCGCATCCTGAGAACATTCTACAACGGCACCATCGAGAGTGTTCTTACAGGGTGTATCACCGCCTGGTACGGGAACTGCACGGCACTCGAGCGCAGAGCGCTTCAAAGGGTGATGCGGACGGCCCAGTATATCGTTGGAGGTGAGCTCCCCTCCCTCCTGGACATTTACAACCAGCGGTGCGTGGCCAAGGCCAAACAAATTATAAAAGACATTGCCCACCCCAGCCACGAACTGTACTCACTATTACCGTCAGGCAGGCGATACCGCAGTATCAAGTGTCGTACAAATAGGCTTAGAGATAGCTTCCACAGTCAGGCCATCAGGCTGCTGAACAAGGGCGTATAACATATAACAATGTATATTTTATTACATTGATTTATATATACATATTGCTCTTTTCTGTGCTGATTTTTGCATTTTATAAATTGCATTTTTTATTTTTATTTTATATTCTTTATTCTATTTTTATTCTATTTTTATCTATTTTTATCTTATTTTATAACTGCTGTCTGTCGTCGGGTATTGCACACAATATTTTCACATCACTGCTTTATACTAAACTGTAAACTGTGAAGTGACAATAAACTTGACTTGACTTGACTTGACTTAATGCTTCTGGTTGACTACAAAGCGTTTTTCAATTTGAAGCATCCTGTGATAAATCACTTCTTTCTCTGTAAATGTTCCGTGAAACAGAGTCTAATGTGTCTGTTTTCCGAGTTGCAAATTCAACATTGACTTCAGGTTCATTAGAAGGTGCACTTCTCACTTGGCTCCCCAGCTAATCTTCAGTCCTCTCCTTAGATTTCCTCCTAAAGCCGCTGTCCATTACAGATTCAGTAGTCTGCTCAGGCATTTGTAACCCAGGAGTTTCCATGGGTTTATCTTTCCTTTTTCTTTGGGCAAGTTCCACAGATGCCTCAACCTCCTCCACAGAGATCTTGTGGACTACAGGCTCAATGGAAGCCTCCAGTTCTGTACAGCTGGTCTTCCTGATGGAGGCGTCTGTAAATACCTCCATAGCTTCATCCCGCTAAAGCTTTCGGGAGGAATCAATGCAGGAGGAGCTGGGAAAGGTTCTGCTAACCGGAGCCATGTAATCTGTGTCTTGAAACTCCAGGGAACTTCTGTTAGTGAGAGGAGGAAGGAAGGAAAGAAGGAAGTGAGATGAGGGAGGAAGAAAAGAACGGATATGAGGAAGAACGGAATTAAGTGTGATTAGTAAGGAAGGAAGATGAGTAAATAAAGAAGTGAGAGGAGGTAGGTTTGGGAGGACTGATGAAGTTTGGGAGGACATACTGTTTCATAGGTAGTGGTCTCAAGAAGCGGCCCTCTTCATCTTCTGAGCGGGTCTGTGAAGTTAAAGGGATATCCAGCGCAGCGTAACACAGGTCATCTTCCTCCTGATAGAGATATATGAATATTAATATTAAAATAACATCATCAACAAACTGTACACTCCGCTATGCCATTATATCATTACATTTCATTACATTTCAGTCATTCAGCAGACGCTTTTGTCCAAAGCAACTTACAATAATGTGTTGAACAAAGGTTGGTAAGAGAACAACTCATCACCATATCATTAACATACTTTACACTCTGCTATACCATTACATAATCAACATACATTCTGCTCTACCATTAGATCATCCACATACTTTACACTCTGCTATACCATTATATAATCAACATACATTCTGTTATACCATTAGATCATCCACATACTTTACACTCTGCTATACCATTATATCATAAACATACTTTACAGTCTGCTATACCATTACATCATCAACAAACTGTACACTCTCCTATACCATAACATCATAATTTAACATTCTGCTATACTATTAGATGAAAAACAATTATCTTAATAAGCTGCTACATACAGTTTTCTACCATAACATCACAAATTAACTTAAGTATATAAACTATATGTTACCTGCTTCCCAGTTGATGTTTATATATCTCTACTAGTAGATGGAGGTCTTGGAGGTCTTCATGTGAAAGAAACGCATGTCAATACTCAAGTCCCCGGCTGAGTGCCGCTTTGTTGGAGTTTACCCCGGTGCACGAGAGGGTCGCCTCCCTACGCCTTAGGGTCATGGGAGGGAAAACTCTGACTGTTGTTTGTGCCTATGCACCAAACAACAGTTCGGAATATCCCGCCTTTTTGCACACCCTGGATGGAGTCCTGCATGGGGCTCCTGAAGGGGACTCTATAGTCCTCCTGGGAGACTTCAACGCACACGTGGGTAACGATGGGGAAACTTGGAGGGGCGTGTTGGGGATGAACGGCCTACCTGATCTGAACCGGAGTGGGGTTTTGTTATTGGATTTCTGTGCTAGTCATGGATTGGCCATAACAAACACCATGTTCAAACATAAGGATGCTCATAAGTGTACATGGTACCAGAGCACCTTAGGCCGAAGGTCAATGATCGATTTTGTTATCGTATCATCTGGCCTGAGGCCGCATGTTTTGGACACTCGGGTGAAGAGAGGGGCAGAGCTGTCAACCGATCACCATCTGGTGGTGAGTTGGGTAAGATGGCGGGGGAAGCCTCTGGACAGACCTGGTAAGCCCAAACGTGTAGTGCGGGTGAACTGGGAACGTCCTTCAACTCACACCTCCGGCGGAATTTTTCGGGCATCTCTGTGGAGGCTGGGGGCATTTAGCCAGAGTGGTCATTGTTCAAAGCTTCTATTGCCGAAGCTGCGGTTGAGAGTTGTGGCCTCAAGGTCATTGGTGCCTCAAGGGGCGGCAACCCTCGGACTTCGTGGTGGACACAGGTGGTCAGGGAAGCCGTCCGGCTGAAGAAGGAGGCCTTCCGGGCTATGTTAGCCTGTGAGACTCCGGACTCAGTTGCGAGGTATCAACAGGCCAAGAGGACGGCAGCCTCGGCTGTAGCGGAGGCAAAGCAGCGGGTGTGGGAGGAATTCGGAGAAGCCATGGAGAAGGACTTTCAGTCGGCACCAAAGTGTTTCTGGCAAACAATCCGTCGCCTCAGGAGGGGGAAGCGTGGGTCCATCTAAGCTGTGTACAGTAAGGGTGGGACATTGCTGACCTCAACTGAGGAGGTGATCGGGCGGTGGAAAGAACACTTTGAGGAACTTCTTAACCCAACTACACCCTCAATGGTAGAGACAGAGCTGGAGGATGAAGGACGGCAAACATCAATCTCCCTGGAGGAAGTCACTGCGGTAGTCAAACATCTCCGCAGTGGCAAAGCCCCAGGGGTTGATGAGATCCGTCCAGAAATGCTAAAGGCTCTGGGTGTTGAGCGGCTGTCATGGATGACACGTCTTTTCAACATTGCGTGGAAGTCTGGGACAGTGCCTGAGGAGTGGCAAACGGGGGTGGTGGTACCCCTGTTCAAAAAGGGTGACCAGAGGGTGTGTGCCAATTACAGGGGTATCACATTACTCAGCCTCCCTGGGAAAGTCTACTCCAAGGTGCTGGAAAGGAGGGTTCGGCCGATAGTCGAACCTCAGATTGAAGAGGAACAATGCGGATTCCGCCCTGGTCGTGGAACAACAGACCAGCTTTTCACTCTTGCAAGGATCCTGGAGGGGGCTTGGGAGTATGCTCATCCGGTCTACATGTGTTTTTGTAGATTTGGAGAAGGCTTATGATCGGGTCCCTCGGGAAATACTGTGGGGGGTGCTGCGGGAGTATGGGGTGCGGGGGTCACTGTTGAGGGCCATCCAATCTCTCTACTCCCAAAGCAAGAGCTGTGTCCGGATTCTCGGTAAAAAGTCAGGCCTGTTCTCAGTGGGTGTTGGCCTCCGCCAGGGCTGCGCTTTGTCACCCATCCTGTTTGTGATTTTCATGGACAGGATTTCAAGGCGTAGTCATGGAGGGGAGGGGTTTCAGTATGGTGGGCTCAGGATTGAATCGCTGCTGTTTGCAGATGATGTGGACCTGTTTGCGTCATCAGTATGTGACCTTCAGCACTCACTGGATCGGTTTGCAGCAGAATGTGAAGCGGCTGGGATGAGGATCAGCACCTCCAAATCTGAGGCCATGGTTCTTAGCAGGAAACCGGTGGATTGTCTACTCCAAGTAGGGAGGGAGTCCTTATCCCAAGTGAAGGAGTTCAAGTATCTCGGGGTCTTGTTCTCGAGTGAGGGGAGGATGGAGCGTGAGATTGACAGGAGAATAGGTGCAGCGGGAGCGGTATTGGGTGCACTTTGGCGCACCGTTGTAACGAAAAGAGAGCTGAGCCAGAAGGCAAAGCTCTCGATCTACCGATCAGTCTTCGTTCCTACCCTCACCTATGGCCATGAGCAATGGGTAATGACCGAAAGGACGAGATCGGAATACAAGCGGCCGAAATGAGTTTCCTCAGGAGGGTGGCTGGTATCTCCCTGAGGGATAGGGTGAGAAGCTCAGTCACTCGTGAGAGACTCGGAGTAGAGCCACTGCTCCTTCGCGTAGAAAGGAGCCAGTTGAGGTGGTTCGGGCATCTAGTAAGGATGCTTCCTGGTCGCCTCCCGAGGGAGGTTTTCCAGGCACATCCAACTGGGAAGAGACCACGGGGCAGACCGAGGTACAGGTGGGGTGATTACATCTCCACACTGGCCTGGGAACGCCTCGGGATCCCCCAGTCAGAGCTAGTCGATGTTGCCAGGGAGAGGGAAGTTTGGAGTCCCCTGCTGGAGCTGCTACCTCCGCGACCCGATTTCGGATAAGCGGGAGAAGATGGATGGATGGATGGACAATTTGTAGCGTATTGTCTTCTCAAGATACAGAAGATGACAGTTCACAGAGATTTATACGCTACCTTTTCTTCTACAGCAGAGGTAGACGACCGAGGATGAGAGGAAGGAGGAGAGAAGAGCAGAGGACAGACACAGGATGACCAGTAGCATCCAGCACTGTCCACAGTCTGGAGCAGCAGAGTCTTCAACACCTGCACCAACTGCGTAATCTATAGGGTAAACATCGCAGATCAAGATTTTGAGCTCTTTGTGACCATTGTTCAGTATAGACCTCCTAAACTAAATCAATGGTTGTTATATTGTAGTGTGATGATAAATAAGTAAATAATAACAAATCAATAAATCAATGAAACTTTTAATGAATCAAAAGGCTCTCTAGCTTTTAAGCAATTAACTGTGTCTGATAATACCTGATACAGTTGAAGGAAAAATTCCTACTGCACTTCAGTTAAAAGGGCAGGATATTTATAGGAATTGTAATTGTAATGAAATTATATTTGTAAGTCTAGTTAGTAGCACATCTGGAACTACTTTCCAAAAAGTAAATTTACCAAATGAAATCCTTGTGGTGACATTTCCATATGTGTGTTCATATTCAAGACCAATCTTTTCTCTATCTATCACTTCCAGGTCTTCGGTTCCACAGTAGTATAATCCAAGGTGAGAATCAGTAATGTTCTTAATCAGTAAATCGTATGATTTATCGTATCGTATCATATCGTATGATGGCTTAACCCCGTTAGGCTGGCGGTCGCTAAGTCGGAGTTCCCCAATATGGAGCGCCTTGGTATCATCCGACGTTCGGACAGCCCTTGGGCCTCGCCGCTCCACATCGTCCCTAAACCAGACGGCGGGTGGCGGCCGTGTGGGGACTACAGACGCCTTAACGACGCTACAACACCTGACCGCTATTCCTTCCCCCACATCCAGGACTTCTCTGCACACCTGGCGGGCAAACTTGTGTTTGAGTTCCTAAGGATGCCATTTGGGCTTAAAAATGCGGCTCAATATTTCCAGCGGCTAATGGATTCGGCACTTAGAGAGATGTCATTCATCTTTGTCTATTTAGACGACATCCTTGTTGCAAGCTCCTCTAAAGAAGATCACCAAGTGCATCTCCGAGACCTTTTTACGAGGCTCAACCAACACGCCCTGATTATCAACCAGGCGAAGTGTCTGTTTGGGGTGTCCTCCATCCACACGGGCATCTCATCGACAAAGATGGAGCCATCCCCCTCCCGTCGAATGTGGAGGCCGTTTCCTCCTTTCCCCGCCCACACACAGCTCAGGCACTCCGGGAATTCCTCGGGATGGTGACTTTTTATCACCGGTTCATCCGCCGGGCAGCCCACACCATGTGCCCGCTGTAGGAGGCTCTGAAAGGCACGTCCCCCAGCCAGACCGTCGACTGGACGCCAGAAAGAGAGTCCGCCTTCGATGCCACCAAGGCAGCCCTGAGCCAAGCCGCCATGTTGGCTCACCCGTCACACAAGAACCCCATCGCTATCACGACCGACGCGTCTGACTATGCCATCGGCACGGTGCACGAGCAATGGGTCAACGGCGCCTGGCAGCCACTTGCCTTTTTCAGTCGCCAGTTAACCCCCAGAGAGCACAAGTACAGTGCGTTCGACAGAGAACTCCTTGGCTTCTGGTTGGCAATACGCCAATTCCGGTTCCTGCTAGAAGGCCCTGAGTTTACGGCATTCGTGGACCACAAGCCACTCACATTCTGCATGTCCAAGGTGGCCGAGCTGCGGTCCGCCCGCCAGCAGCGTCAGCTCTTGTACATTTCTGAGTACACCACAGACATCCAACACATCACTGGTAAGGCCAACGTGGTTGCGGACTGCCTCTCCAGAGCAGTCATCGGAGCTGTTCAACTGGGCCTCGATTACCTCCGCATGAGCACGGACCAGGCCTCTGGCCACGGGGTCCAGACCCTCAAGACCTCGGACACAGGATTATGCCTGGAGGAGGTCGTTGTCGGTGACTCGGGCCCAAAGTTGTTGTGTAATGTCTCCACGGGCCAGCCTCGACCGCTAGTCCCTGCGAACTGGCGCCAACTTCACAGATGGTTTCTCAGAAGTTTGTGTGGCAGGGACTTAAGTGAAAACCTGGGTCGACTCATGCGTGGCCTGTTAACGGGCTAAAATACACCGCCATACTAGAGCCCCTTTCGATGTTTTTACTGTTCCCGAGAGGATGTTCAACCATGTGAATGTCGACCTCGTAGGCCCACTCCCCTCCTCTCATGGCTTCACCTACCTCTTCACGATGGTGGACAGGACGAAACGCTGGCCCGAGGCTGTTCCCCTCTCCTCGACAGCGTCTTCCGCGCCGGCCTCACGGATGGCAACTGGGTGGATAAGCTCTCGTAGGTGATGCTCGGTCTGAAGTGCGTCCCCAAGGAGGTCCTGCGGCCCTCGCCGGCAGAGCTCGTCTACCGGGTGATTTCATCCCGGGTGCTGCCACTGTGCCTTGGTCTGCAGCCAGGCAGCGCTCCTCCCAGCTGGAGGCCGCTGGGACATTTGCGTCCTTCCCCACGCCGCGGCACGGCACCCCCGCCTTCCGGGTGTCCCAGGGTCTGCGCTCAGCAGATTTTGTGTTCAATCGCCACGACGCCCACCGCGGACCCCTACACCCCCCTTACGACGGCCCGTTCAGGGTCATACAACACGGAGACAAGAGCCTGGTGGTGGATGTTTGTGGTAAACATGAGACTGTCTCCGTTGACAGGATTAAGCCAGCGCATGTGAACGTTTACAGGCTGTCGGAGTTAGCTCAGGCCCCACGTCGAGGCCGACCTCCCGTGTCATGGCCCCCGCCTCCTGTCACGATGCCCTTGACCTCGGTGACACCCTTGCCCTCCGACCTTGTGTACGGCGTGATCCCGCCTGTGGCTCCACCGACTGCCCCACCTTCTGCTTCTTCTGTTGTCCTCACTCGCTGTGGTCGGGTCATCGTCCCTCCCCGACACAGGGATTTGGACTATGGGTGAATTCTGGGGGGTCTTGTGTGGTGGAGTGACATAATTCACCCACGGAACTACGGGTGGGGTATTGTGTTGCCGGGGATATTAGTGCAGGGGACCTTTCTAGTTCCTCTTCCGGTAGAAAGTCATGTGGTGTTTACGTTCTTCTCATGCTTAATTAATGTCCCGTTTGGACTTTAAATACCCCGCCTCCGACTCCCGTCTCTCTCCACTACAATACTAAAATAAATGCTTCATGTTTTACAATACTACAGAGCCCGGGAAGGGACATAGAATGGGAACATTTTAAGAAATACTTTTTGCGAGATTTCGCAAAACTTTTGCAAGATCTTGCAAAAACGTAATATAGCTCAACATAGGCAGGCTACTACTTCCAGGTCAGTTCAACCCCAACAATGGAGGCCACACATACGTGGGAGAAGTTTATAGACTTTTATTTTGAGATTGGTCTAAAATATAAAGAAATTAAGTTGGTGCTTAGCAGCAGGCACGGTTGTCAGATAGGCGAGAGACATGTGAAGAGAATCCTTAGCGCAAGGGGACACTCTCGTCCCACAGCGTACTGTTATACTAGTAGGGTCATGTAGGGCAAGGCTGCCTATCCCTTTAAGAGAGAGGGGGGCCGGGCGTGTGTGTGTGGAAGCACGAGGTCAATGAGCGAGCGTCTGTGTGCATCTGGAAGTGAACGGGAGTAGTAGCAATGTACAGTGTACAATCAGTTATCAAAATATCCAACACTCTCGGGAGTAAACCCTGCCTGTCTGTTCATTAAGTGGGTTATTGAACCCGAAGCCTGTGCTTCGGCCCTGGATGAATATCCCCTGTATTCCTCGACTACAGTCTGGCAGCTAGTCAGGAAAGTTCAACAGTACTCTGACCTGGCGGTCCTAGTTGAATTCATTACCGGGCGTTTCTTCACAGCCAGTGCGTGGAGTTCTGGTTATGCTTGTTTGCAGACTTGATAGACAACGGGTTCTTTGATGGAGGGTTTCTGGACAAAAACATCCTTCAGTTTTGTTGCATGGGGCTCATCCAGGTTAATAGCTTACAGCAGGGGTCGGCAAGTAAGTTTGGCCTTGGGACATTTTTTTTCTGAGCCACTAGATGGCGGGCCAGAACATAATCAAAAGCTAATTTAAGTAATTGATTGTTAAAACATGTGACACGTTCTAATACTTTGGCATTTCTTTCTAAACTGTTTAATACATTTTCGCATAGCACGTCAGAAATGTTGCTAGTCAACTAACAGTTTGTTTTGTGAGCCTGCTTGTTAGTACCCAACGAGACGGGCTCGGAACCACGAGGTGCTGGTGTAGCCAAGGAGCAGACACGGAGCTAGCATGGGAGCTAGGGAGCTAGGTTCGCTGCGATCAGCAGCGAACGTTGACAGGGGGGGTGGTTCCTGCGTATCGCCTCGTAGAAAAAAACAATGGGCCGACCTACCTGTTTTATGGGCCGGACAGATCAGACAAGACAAACAAGTTGTGTCGGCCCAAAAGGCCTGTCGGCCCAGGGTATGCCAGATGGCCAGTTCAGCCCTGGTGGAAAATGTCACTGCATTCTCGATTCGGACATTAAAGCCTATATGTGCTGTCGGTCCGATATTGTAAAAAAATGATAATAATAATAATCTCAAAATAATATTTTAATTTTATTCTCAAAATAATATTTTAATTTTATTCTCAAAATAATATTTTAATTTTATTCTCAAAATAATATTTTTATTTTATTCTCAAAATAATATTTTTATTTTATTCTCAAAATAATATTTTTATTTTATTCTCAAAATAATATTTTTATTTTATTCTCAAAATAATCTTCCGGGCCAAATATTATTGCTGGCGGGCCACCAATGGCCCGCGGGCCGCCTGTTGACGATATGGCTTACAGTGTGTTAGGTGAGTGTGTGAGGGAGGAGGAATGGGAATAGAGGGCATTTAAAGAGAGTCAGAGGAGGAGGAGGCAGAGAGAGTCAGAGAGGAGAGATTTAAAGGAGGAGGGGAGGGAGGCATGTGGATGCTATATTTTAGTGGTCTATTCTCTATTTAAGTATATTTATGTACAGTTCTTCCTCTATGTATTTGTATATTATGTATAAGGAGTTGGATGACACTGCACAAGTGTGGAACGCACACACCATCAGGCCATCAAGAAACATGAACGTCCCCAGCGGTCGACCCAATGTGATGTTTGCATTACCTGAACTGTATCAGACAAGAGACTTCCTTTCTCCAGTTGAAGATGAACATGTTCAACTGTGTGAAAGTGTCTTTCGCCTGACTACACCGTGCGTGGAGCTGTTATTATCCTTGCCGTCTTGTCTTTTTATGATTTTCTCAATGCTCATCAACACAGGTGTGTACAAATGTATCCACGCTATATCTTTGTTTGTTTAATTTAAATGATAACATTTTTTATGACAAACATGTATGTTAAGCTTGATCGTTAACAACATTAATAATTTTCAGCTAGTGTTGGTTTAGAGATAAAGCCTATCAAAAGTGGAATCAAACCTCAAACTAAAAAGTCAATAAATCGAGTAAATTGTATTTAAGGAACTGGTTCCAGTTTTTGATTGTATGTATTTAATTATGTTGGTCAGACAAAACCAAACTAAACAAATGGAGGAACAAACCTTGGTTACTGAATTCTGAATATCTGAATCTGTTGATTTTTTTAATAAACACCAGTCGACACCAGACCTGTTGAGGTTTTATGAACCTGTAAGATGACTCAAATAATGATTTGTTGACCGTTTCTGTACTTGCACAGCCTGGGTTGCCAAGCAATGGAATGTCAGGGGGTAGAATATAACGGCACGGTTCATGATCTTTTTGTTAATACATTTCTTATTAACAATTATTTTGTATTAACAAATCACAAATCAGACTTTAGATTAAAATCTAAAGTCTCACGTTAGACAAGCTCAAATCTGGGCGAACAGCGTGTTTCACTTTCTTGCACTGCAAATGTGTTTCCATCAATGATGCTGCTAGTGGCAGGGATCTGTAGCGTGTTACATGGAGTGGATCACGACTGGCATCTTGACCGGTGGAACAACAACACACGTGATGTGGCCGACCACTGATCTCGGATCCAGAAGAGGGCCAATACCAAAAGACATAGCATTGTCTTCCCATGGTCAGTATCCCTCCTTGGGCAACAGAAAACACAAACCTGGCCAGCACTAGCAAACTAAACTAAAGACATGCTCAAATGTCCTGTCCTGACACCAAAGTCCTTAGACAAAGTGTATGTAAAGGTTTAAATGAAACCTGTGTGGTAGACTGGCCGATGTAGTAATACATTTGATTAAATCATCTTTTGAAACCTGTTGCCACTCACGAGTGAGTTTATCTTCAGAAGAATGTATCCAAAACAAAACAGGAAACACTGTGTGACTCTCTCTCTCTCTCTCTCTCTCTCTCTCTCTCTCTCTCTCTCTCTCTCTCTCTCTCTCCTCTTATTCATCTCCTCTTCTCTCCCACCTCTTCTTTTTCAAAGATGTATGAACATTGCCTCATCAACATTAGATTAGATTAGATTACATTAAATTAAAATTCAAGTACAGTACAGCCAAAAATAATTTGTCATTTAACCAGAGTGCAAATGATACATTAAAGTGCATAGTAATATACAATATACAGTGGTTAAATAAGATGTAATAACAGTAGATGTATCAACAGGTAGATGAAGATGTATCAACAGGTAGTGAGCAGGGGTGTGCAATTAGATCAACAGTTGTAGATAAATATATATATAAATATATAAATATATATATATAAGTTTATATATATATATATATAAGTTGTAGTTTGCGGAATATACTTTAATTTTTCTTATAGCCATTCAACATAAAGGCCTCCTTAAAAGAACATGACCTCTGGTTGAAAGATGTATTGATAATAATAATAATAAATAAATAATAATAATAATAATAATGCATTTTATTTATATATTATTGTATAAATAATAATATATTATATATATATTTATATAAAAATGAAAGTGCTACAAGAGTGCTACAAAGTTTAAAACATAGCAAACAAACACAATTATTAATTACTAAGAGTAGTGAACACTAATATTAACATAAACAAGCCGTCCTATGTGTTTAGGCCTGTCTTTAAAGAGTCCAGGGTCTGTGGTGAAACAGTCTCACAGACAACCAGGGCCTGAGTGGCTTTGGTATGATCTTGTCCTACTTACGTCCAGGGATTCAAACATTTAATTTCATTTCATTCAGTGAAAATGTAAAAGAAAAAAGTATTTTAACAGTACTAATATTAGAATAATCATATAGCCCACACTTTTTTTTAATTCTATACTAATATTAATATTATTTTGGCTGAATGTAGAGCCTGCCCGACATGCCAAGGGCCTGTGCACCAAAACAATGACACTGGAATCTGATATTGGCCACATTTCTCCACATTTATTGGCAACAGATCTGATGGTCTTTTAAAATGCCTGGGCATGGTCGTATTCACAGCTTATGTGGACGACTTGCCACAGTACATTTAAGATCATTTCCTAAAACTATTTTAAAATGGGGGGCGATGATGAGGCAAAATAAAAAGAAGAGAAGATTTACGGGGTCAATCAATATAGATAAGACACATTAGACAGACACATTTACTTATCACATGTTTTTCTGCATTTTCTAAAGAGTACTACTGGACTACAGCATAAAGATGACGCGATATTAACAAAGTAGAGCCCTTGTGTTTGTATTAAAAAGACTTGGTCATGGTCGCATCCTCTCAGTATTGATGGCTGAGTAGGTGCAAAACTCTGAAGTTTGGACTCTCTTCTTTTTAGGTTTCTGTGAAGTTAGAGGGATATCCAGTGCAGCGTAACACAGGTCATCTTCATCCTGAGAGAGATATATGAATATTAATATTACAATTACATCATCAACTAACTGTACACTCCGCTATGCCATTATATCATTACATTACATTACATTTCAGTCATTTAGCTAAGCAGACACTTTTGTCCAAAGCAACTTACAATAGCGCGTTCAACAAAGGTAAGTAAGAGACACCAAAAGTCTTTAGACAAAGTGTATGTAAAGGTTTAAATGAAACCTGTGTGGTAGACTGGCCGCTGTAGTAATACATTTGTTTAAATCATCTTTTGAAACCTGTTGCCACTCACAAGTGAGTTTATCTTCAGAAGAATGTATCCAAATGTATCCAACAGGAAACACTGTGTGACTCTGCCCCTTACACTTCCTGGTTTCTGGCCCAGGCACTGTATATAACGGTATATATATATATATATATATATATATATATGTATATAAAGGTAAGTATATAAGTATCAACAGGTAGTGAGCAGGGGTGTGCAGTTAGATCAACAGTTGTAAATGGTCTGAACATTCTAACACTTAACTGATGAGGAGTACACAGGAAAACCACACTAGCACCCTGCACAAACCACTGGTGGTCTCTGTGCATGCTGTACAGTCCTTAGAACGGGCCATGCAGTCATGCTATACCACACAGTGCGCTCTTGGGCTCAGAATTTCTAACGGTAAAATATATAAACAAAACAAAACAAAGACGAGTTCAACTCTGTGTCTGCATGGGAGCAACAACTCATACACACAGAGGCCCTGACAACGTGGCAGTCAATATGACGATGATGTCATCATATATACATATATATATATATATATATGTATATATGTGAAGAATATATGACTAATATATGACTACTTGGTTAAATGCAATCATATATACTACACAAATAACCCTAACCCTAACCCTACATAACAAATTAGATTGATAATTATTTGACTATAGTTTTTCTATTATCATCTTTCTAAACCACCAATAATACAGAACATATTGTAATATTTGATACCTATGTACCTGTATGATAGTCATCTACATTTTCACTGTACTTACCATATATATTAATCTTCAACTGTTAAATATAACTGCATACCCATGCTCAATACCTATACTTCCCTTGTATATATATATATATATTTATATAAATATACCTATCATTCTGCACATATCTAATACCTACTCTATAAGTTATTTTATACCTGTTTTTAGTCGTGTTTTTTTAGTAGACTGTTTTTACATATTATCATATTATTTCACAGAAACCCATTGTTCAGGGTTTCTGTAAAATAAACTCACAGAAACCCTGAAACCCTAAACTCAATCTCATCTCCTCCATTCTGTTCAATTGAGTGCAAGCGGTGTTGCAGTAGAGAGGGTCAGCAGCTTCAAGTTCCTCGGCGTGCACATCTTCGAGGAACTGACATGCCACGCACACCACACACGTGGTGAAAAGGGCACAACAACACCTGTATTTCCTCAGGCGTCTGAAGAAATTCAGCATGGGCCCCCGCATCCTGAGAACATTCTATAATGGCACCATCGAGATTGTTCTTACAGGGTGTATCACCGCCTGGTACGGGAACTGCACCGCACTCGAGCGCAGAGCGCTTCAAAGGGTGGTGCGGAGAGTCAGAGCCTCCCCAGCCACGAAACCTCACCGCATGTCACTGGGCCAAACACATCATAAAAGACAATGCCCACCCCAGCCACGAACTGTACTCACTTTTACGGTCAGGCAGGCGATACCGCAGTATCAAGTGCCGCACAAACAGACGCATGGTTAGGTGGGACCCAGAACGCAGACAGAGACCAGAGAGGGGAGAACAGGGGTTTTATTTGGCACAGAACACAAGCGTATGTAACTTCAACGACAGACGATGGATCTGGTACCGGGAGGTCGAGGTGCGTCGTACCGACAGGTAGTAGGCGAACGGATCGTTGGGGACAGGCGATGGTCAGGTTACCGGGAGGTCGAGGTGCATCGTACCGACAGGGAGTAGGCGAACGGATCGTTGGGGACAGGCGATGGTCAGGTTACCGGGAGGTCGAGGGGCGTCGTACCGACAGGTAGATGACGGGCGGAACTCCAGGACCGACGAGGGGCTGGAACAGCAGATGGGCGGGCTATCTCTCCGATAGTCCGTAGCAGGGTGATCAGAACCAGGGATGAATGTCACCTGGGAACTGGTAGCGTACAGGTTAAACACAGTACGAACGAGCGACGTCTCTAACTGACGCCGCAGTATAAATAGCCCCCCCCAGGTGAGATCATTGGCAATTAGCCACAGTAATGGTTGGCAGGTGCGTGTGTGTGCGCCTCTAGCGCACGCGGCCTGGCCACGCCCCCTGTCAACCACCGTAACCGTGACAGTACCCCCCCCTCAACGGGTGCCTCCTGGCGCCCCACTCGGCCTGTTTGGATGTTCCTGATGAAAATTGCGGATGAGGGATAGATCCAGGACATTCCGCCGTGGAATCCAACTCCGCTCCTCCGGGCCGTACCCTTCCCAATCCACTAGGTACTGGAAAACCCGGCCACGGCGACGGATGTCTAGGATCTTTCTCACCGTGTATGCGGGATGGTCGTCGATGATCCTGGAGGGGGGAGGGGGTGCGGTGGGAGGGCACAAGGGACTGGAAGAAACGGGTTTCAATAAGTAGACATGAAAGGTGGGATGAACCTTCATGGCTGGCGGCAATTTCAACCTTATTGAAACCGGATTGATGACCTTGTCCACCGTGTATGGTCCCACGTAACGAGGAGCCAACTTCCGGGACTGTACCTGTAGTGGCAGGTCACGGGAGGAGAGCCATACCTGTTGTCCAGGTCGATAGACGGGTGCCTGAACCCTCCGACGATCTGCTAAACGCCGGATCCGATCGGCCGTACGAAGGAGCACCGACCGTGCGGTCCTCCAAATCCGGCGGCAGCGCTGGAGGTGGGCCTGTACCGACGGCACCGCAATCTCCTCCTCCTGGACGAGAAACAGAGGTGGTTGATAGCCCAGTGATGCCTGGAACGGCGACATCCCCGTGGCGTCGCTGATCAGGGAGTTGTGGGCGTACTCCACCCAAGGGAGGTGGGAACTCCATGAAGACGGATGGCGCGGCGACGCAGCGGAGAGCCGCTTCCAGGTCCTGGTTGGCTCTTTCCGTTTGTCCATTGGACTGAGGATGGTATCCGGAGGAGAGGCTGGCGGTGGCACCCAGGGCCTGGCAGAACGCCTTCCACAACTGCGATGCAACTATGTCCAGAGGAATCCCGTGCAGACGAAATACCTGCAGAACCAGGAGGTCCGCCGTCTCCCTGGCCGAGGGAAGCTTGGGCAACGGCACAAAAGTCGATGATGGTAAGGATGGTGGAATTACCAGACGACGGCGGAAGACCGGTGCCGAAATCCACCGCGATGTGCGACCAAGGCCGGCGAGGGATAGGCAGCGGCTGCAGCAACCCCGCAGGAGGTCGATGTGAGGCCTTGCTGCGTGCACAGACGGTGCAGGCCGTGACAAAGGCCTGGGTGTCCTGGGAGATGGAAGGCCACCAGAAACTCTGTCTGAGGGAGGACAGGGTCCGCGCAAAGCCGGGATGGCAGGTCAGGCGGGAGGAATGAGCCCACTGCAGCACCCGGGACCAAACAGAATCGGGTACAAACAGCCGGTTAGCGGGACCATTACCTGGATCTGGATGAGCACGCTGAGCCGGCCGGACGAGACCCTCGATCTCCCATGTGACTGCCCCAATCACGCACACCGGAGGCAGGATGGTCTCTGGCTCGACGAGATCCCTCTCGGCGTCCCACTGGCGAGAGAGAGAATCGGGTTTGACATTCCGACATCCAGGCCGGTAGGTGAGCGTGAAGTTGAACCTCCCCAGGACAACAACAACGCCCACCGCGCCTGTCGAGGGTTGAGCCGCCTGACGGTGCGGAGGTAGGCCAAGTTCTTGTGGTCTGTCCAGACCACGAACGGTTGTTCGGCCCCCTCAAGCCAATGCCTCCACTCCTCCAAGGCCAGAACCACTGCCAAGAGCTCCCGATTCCCCACGTCGTAATTCCTCTCCGCGGACGACAGCCGCTTCGAATAAAATGCACAAAGGTGCGTCTTCCGATCCCCCGTGGAACGTTGAGAAAGTACGGCCCCAACGCCGGAATCCGATGCCTCCACCTCCACCACAAACTGGCACGCCGGATCCGGATGCCTCAGAACTGGAGCCAAGGTGAACAGACGTTTAACGGGATCCGACCGAACCTGTTCAGGCTCGATTATGAATCCCAAAAAAGCCACCGACTTGACGTGGAACACTTCTCCGCCTTGACGAACAGCTTGTTCTCCAATAGCCGCTGAAGTACCAACCGAACGTGCTGAACGTGCTCCTTCTGACTACCTGAAAAGATCAAAATATCATCCAGGTAGACAAACACGAACAGATTCAGCTGTCTCGAAGGACGTCGTTCACCAGAGCTTGGAAAACTGCCAGGGCGTTGGTGAGACCGAAGGGCATGACCCAGTACTCGAAGTGACCCAATGCAGTGTTGAAGGCTGTCTTCCACTCGTCCCCCTCCTGGATCCGGACGAGATGGAAGGCATTGCGGAGGTCCAATTTGGAGAACACCGCCGCATGACGGAGCGGCTCGAAGGCTGGGTCGATGAGTGGCAAGGGGTACTTGTTTTTCACGGTGATATCGTTTAGACCCCGGAAATCGATACACGGCCTCAACGAGTTATCCTTCTTAGTAATAAAGAAAAACCCAGAACCCACAGGCGACGACGAGGGTCTGATCAGGCCCGCTGCCAGTGAGTCGTGAATGTAGGTCTCCATGGTCTGTCTCTCGGGCCGGGACAGATTGTAGAGTCGCCTAACCGGCAAAGAAGCGCCGGGGAGGAGATTGATGGCGCAGTCATATGGTCTGTGAGGAGGTAAGGAGATGGCCCGTTGTTTAGAGAACACCTCCCCGAGGTCGTGGTAAACATGGGGGACGGATGAGAGATCGGGAAAGGCGATGGTCTGGTTACCGGGAGGTCGAGGTGCGTCGTACCAACAGGTAGTAGGCGAACGGATCGTTGGGGACAGGCGTTGGTCAGGTTACCGGGAGGTCGAGGGGCGTCGTACCGACAGGTAGATGACGGGCGGAACTCCGGGACCTACGAGGGGCTGGAACAGCAGACGGGCGGGCTATCTCTCCAATAGTCCGTAGCAGGATGAACAGAACCAGGGATGAATGTCACCTGGGGACTGGTAGTGTACAGGTTAAACACAGTACGAACGAGCGACGTCTCAAACTGACGCCGCGGTATAAATAGCCCCCCCAGGTGAGATCATTGGCAATTAGCCACGGTAATGGTTGGCAGGTGCGTGTGTGTGCGCCTCTAGCGCAGCGGTTCTCAAACTGTGGTCCGCGGACCACTGGTGGTCCGCGGAGGTACTGCAGGTGGTCCGTGGAAAAAAGCTGAATAAAATCCACTTTTTACTATCAAGGATTTTCGGAGACCACCTAATATGTGACTTGCTCCATCGAATATATTTGAATAGTAATACATATAAAATCATTGCCAGTGTTATCAGTTGCAAGTGTGTATTTGTTGTAAAAATGACGAAAACAGCCTGTGTGTGAGGGGCAGCGCCGTGTGTGTGAGAGAGAAGCAGCGCTGTCTACTTATTTGCAATGACGTAGCTCAAGCATTTATGCAACTTGATTTGAAGCCTGTGTGTGTGAGGGGCAGCACCGTGTGTGTGTGTGTGTGTGTGTGTGTGTGTGTGTGTGTGTGTGTGTGTGTGTGTGTGTGTGTGTGTGTGTGTGTGTGTGTGTGTGTGTGTGTGTGTGTGTGTGTGTGTGTGTGTGTGTGTGTGTGTGTGTGTGTGTGTGTGTGTGTGTGTGTGAGAGAGAGAGTGAGAGAGCGCGCGCGCCAGGAATAATGCCGAAGCGGTGTGCATACAAGATCCGTTTATTCGCCATGCTTGTATAATCAGAATATTGTTTGCATAAGTAGGCTATATTTTTCGTTTCGTTTAATAAGTACATTTCAGGACAACTTTGGGAATTTAGTTAGTTTGTTATGAGTTTTAAATATATTTTGAAAGTGGAGAGAGAGAGAGAGAGAGAGAATGTCACATTATATAATGACTGTGTGTGTGCGTTTGTGTATTTGTTTGCGTTTGTGTGTATTGTGTTTGATTCCCGGGGAAAACACACACGAGAATCACCGGCTGTTGTTATGCCTGCTGCCTGTGACGTTAAGTTGCTCCGTTTTCCGCTTGTAATTATTCCGTTACAAGCTTCAAAGTTGTATTTATGATCTGAATTTGCCGAAACAAGTTTAATATTCTGAAAGCCATGACTTTGTTTATTTGAAATCAGATGAAAACAAACTCTCACGGACCCTGCCGTGTTACTTATGATTAATATAGGCCTTACATTCATAATTTCAGCCGGAGGGAGGGGGGGCTGCGCTGCGGAAGAGCAGAGTGCAAGTGAGAGCTCTCATCTTCCCACGTGCGTGCAACACCACAAACATGGATCGGTGGCTAGCATCAGGTGGTCTGAAGAGAAAAGATGTTAACGTTAACGTTAATGAAGATCATGAGAGTGAGTCGGAGGCATCTACAAGCCAGATTCCGCGAAAAAAAAAGGGAATGTGAAATACTTAGAACTGGGATTTACATACACAGGCACCGAAGATGAGCCTTTGCCATTATGCGTTCTGTGCTACAATTTACTGGCTAACGAGAGCCTAAAACCAGCTAATCTTCGCCGTCACCTTGAGACAAAGCATGGAGAGTTGAAGTCCAAGCCAGTTGAGTTTTTTAAAAACAAGCTCCAAGAATTTCACAGTAGCAAGAACATCATGGAATCCACATCTACAGGTAGCAACAATGCTAAAGCAGTGGAAGTCTCATACAGATTGTCAAGAATTATCGCACAAAATGGGAAAGCGCATACACTCGGTGAGGAGGTGGTGCTGCCATCAATTAAGGTGGCGGTGGGTGTTATGCTGGGTGAAAAGGCATGCAAGCAAATGGACTTGATTCCATTGTCAGACAGCACCATACAGCGCAGAATTGAGGAAATTGCCAGCAATGTGAATGACCAGCTAATAGCGCGGATAAAAGCCAGTCGATTTTTTTGCACTACAGTTGGATGAATCAACTGACATAGCTAACCTTGCCAACCGGCTCTCTTATACGTAAGGTATGAACACAACGGAGAAATAGAGGAGGACTTTCTCTTTTGTAAATGTTTGCCATCACACATGTTGAACAGTTTCATAATGGAACATAGAATTGATTGGTCAAAATGCGTGGGCATTAGCACAGACGGGGCAGCAGCCATGTTAGGCCGACACAGTGGGCTTGTTAAACGTGTACAAGCAGTGGCTCCACAAACTAAATCAATCCACTGCAGCATCCACAGGGAGGCTCTCGCAGCCAAAAAAATGCCTCCTGATCTCAAAACTGTTCTGGACGAAGCAGTACGAACGGTCAATTTTATCAATTTATTACACACGTTTATGTTAATTTATTTTATATTCAGTGTGATTGATAAGATTATTTGTTTTCACTGGACTTGCTGTGCGTGTGTAACATGGTTGTTTTGAGTTTTATTAGCCTATAGTTGCACAAAATCTGTTATTTTATTTATTATTTCCTTATTGTACACGGATACAATCGGATGTTGAAAGAGCTGAAGCTGCAGTTCATGTTCACTGATGGAGCTGTTGTGTTCTATGAGTGGATGCAGATTTGAATATATGGTCATGGAACAAAAGAAAAAAAGAAGTTGTCCGCCGTCCTCTTTGAGAAACATACACAACGCAGACAGACACCGGTCACACGTGCAACAAAAGTATCACATAGGCTTCAATTTACTTTTGATTGTCTATAATTAACTATAAAAAAATATCTGCGTTTTAACACTACGTTTATATGTACTTATTTTTACGGTTTGCATATGAGGTGGTCCGCGAAAATCCTTGATGATAAATAGTGGTCCGCAGAAACAAAAAGTTTGAGAACCCCTGCTCTAGCGCACACGGCCTGGCCACGCCCCCTGTCAACCACCGTAACCGTGACAAGCTACCACAGTCAGGCCATCAGGCTGCTGAACAAGGGTGTATAGCATATAACAATGTAGACTTTATTACATTGATTTATATATATATATATTGCTCTTTTTCTGTGCTAATATATTGCATTTTATATATGCATTTTTATATATTTTAAATGTTTATATATTTAACTTTATACAGTTTGTACTTTTTACTTATTTTTTATTCTATTCTGGGTTTTTTTATAACTGCTGTCTGTCGTCGGGTATTGCACTTAAGATTTTCACTCATTGCTTATACTTGTATAAACTGTGAAGTGACAATAGACTTGACTTGACTTGACTAGCATTCAGTTAAACCTGCACTGGGTGGAGTCACGAGAACCTCCACAAAGGAGCGTCTGCCAGGCCCTATCCCCGGACCATTAAACGAATGAGATCTCCAAGAGGGCCTCCTTATCAGCAGGGCCCTTTTATCAGCCCTCATTCGGCCCTTCGGATGCCCAGAACGGCACCCTCATGCGACAGCTGTGTGACCTCTACGGTTGTGTCAAGAGCCGGACAACCCCCTATCACCCCCTGGGGAATGGTGCCTGTGAAAGGTTCAATCAGACATAATTAGCCATACTAGGGACGATTGTAGTAGACAGTTGTAAGTGGGGGGGAAATGGGATGGGTGATTAATAACTGTATTTACAGGTGGAGAAAGTGGTGTCCCAAGAAAGACTGCAGGGTGCGTGTGTACATCTGTGTTTCGATTGGTTGAAATGGGATGGGGCACGAGTGGGTGATTGGGGACAGGTGAAGCGAATGAGACTGAGCATGTTAAAGACCTGCGGATCAATGCAACTGGGAGATTGTTGGCAGACCAGCCCAGACCAAGCAGGAGACTTGAGACACCTGCCAGCAATGGACAAGACACACCGCAGATGAAAGAGCCCTACGCTCGCTAACCCCGCTAAAAGGGACGGTCGTTACCTGTCGCTGACCTTGCCCAATTTAGTAGACTGTGTGTAACAGCGATCTGGCTGCACTAACAATTGTGTTTCCCTTCTCCTCCGTCCCTCCTGGCGGACCGACCAGAGGACGAGCCCTCGGTACAGCTCACGCCAATAGCCTATTCCCGTGGCAACCTGCAGAGAAGTAGCCTACTGTCATACACCTTGCTCAGAACTATGCCGCCAACTCGACCAAGGGACGACTCACAACCCCAAAGGAACATTCAGCATTGTGGAACTCTGAGCCCCCGGGAATCTCTGGCACTCTGGGTGCACCAAAAGACAGCCCCGCCTACATTAGATGGACTAGCCGGGCCGGCTGGGGGGTGGGGTCGTGAGTTTTTTATTCTAATAATTTTAGATAGGATTGTTCTGTTGATGATTATTGTATTTTATTGGGGTCAAAGCAAGTTAAATAGGGGAGGAGATTCCTGGGGGCTGGTCATCGGGAAGTTATCAGGAATTGTTATCCGTATAGGCTTTTGCATTTGTAGTGCAGTGTCCAAGTGTGTGAATTTGTAGTGCAGTGTTAAACGATCGGTTTGCCTTTATGACCCCTTTATCATATTTTGCAGACTGGTCCTATTACATCCTCCTCCCTCGGGCCTCGACCAATATTGTCCCGTCTTTCTCGACCCCCGCCTAATGAGATTTTATGTTGTTAATATACTTGTCACGAGAAGAGAGTGGGTTTGACCCCGAACGCAGACAACGACACAGTGGAGTGGTACGAACGGCTTTATTCACGGAAACACACACAAAATCACAAGGGTGCACTGGGGAGACGATCTGCGGAGTATCGGCAGGTAGGTGACCGGCGAGTAGTCCGGGACGGGGGAAGGAGTCTGTGTACCGGGATATCGGGTGCGAAGTACCGGCAGGGGTAGTAGGCAGGCGACGGGTGCGACGGGGGGGAAGCATTGACTCTGATGGTCTGCAGGCGACGTCGGTGCGAAGGACCGGCCGGGAAGTAGGCAGGCGATGGGTATCAGACGGGAGAACTACGTGCAGTATAGGGTAACGACCTCACGCTGGGGTAAAGGAAAGTCAACGTATATATACCCCCGGTGAGGTGATTAATAATTACACAGGATAATGGTGTCCAGGTGTGTGTGTGTGTTTGTGCGCCACCAGCGCACGTGGCTTGGCCACGCCCCCTGCCAACCACCGTAGCCTTGACAGTACCCCTCGCGGCGGCTAACTTGGCTTGTTTCCAGCCAGGAGGCTAGCCTGTTTCAGCCAGGATGACTCGCTTGTCTCTTTTAATCTCTTTGATAGTTTTAGTTTTGAGTGCTTTAACCTCCTTGGACTGGGGATCTCCTCCATTGGAGCCGTCATCTGGGGTTTTCTAGCACCACACTTGCACATCCCAAGTGTTTATTTGTTTTAGCTGCTTCTATCTCTATGAGTTACAATGTTGTCTGCTTTGCACACTCTCCAGCTCTCATGCTACTTCAGGACTATGTTCTTTGTAACAATCATAGGCGTGTGACATCCTATGTAAACAAGGACCCTGTATGTGCACTCAGGAAAAAATGTTTCATCTTCCTGATGCTTCTGTTATCTGGCAATGTGGAACTTAATCCCGGTCCGGTGTCTCGTCCTGTGTCTCCTACCCCCCCCCCACAACCCCCTCCCCCGCTCCCTCACGCTCATTCATGCCCTTGGAGGGCAATCGGAACAGCACGGACACTCTGGAGGACTTGGTAAAGATGTTTTCGGCTAGAGGTTTACATATAGTTCATTTGAACATACGTAGTCTCGTTCCTTACATTGACCAAGGTAGAAACATGTTCGACAACGGCAGGGTGGGCATCATATCCTTTTCTGAAACTAGGCTCGATGATACCATCAAGGACACCGAGATAGAAATAGAAAACTACACAGTTATCAGAAAGGATAGAGATCGCAGTGGAGGTGGAGTTTGTGTGTATGTCAGAGCAGATATCTGCTTCAATGTTCGTTCCGATATGGACAACAAGGACATTGAGGCAGTTTGGCTTGACATAAACCTCCCCAAAACAAAACCCTTATTGGTTGGGGCTCTGTATAGACCTCCCTCCAAATCCACTTTCTACAACCTGTTGGATGACGTATTAGCTGACCTAGGAAGTTCGGAGGCCATTCTGATCGGTGATTACAACACCAACATTTTGGTGAAAGAAGCAAAATCTATAAGTCCTTCCGAAATTATTGTAGCCTTCATAACCTGGTTCAGCTGATCGCTCAATATACAAGGGTGTGCCCTGTCTCGCAAACCATAATCGACCTCATCTTGACAAATTACCCGACTAAGATCTCCAGAAGCGGTGTCATACAGTGCAGTGTAAGTGACCATGATATCATTTTCTGTACTCGCAAACTTCACAAATCTGTAGTCAATTGTCACAACACAATCAGATTCAGATCACTAAAAAATTATACCTGTGAAGCACTAAACACACAGCTCTGGAGAAACTGGATTGGTCAAAGGTCCTTAACTGTACATCTACAGAGGAGGCCTGGTCTTGTTTTAAATCTGCCTTTTTATCAGTGGTTGACAGCCTGGCTCCCATGAAAGTCATCAGGGTGAAAGCGAGGAGTCAACCATGGATGAATGCTGACATCCTAAAGGCCATGACACTGAGGAATGACAGTTATGCCAGTTTCAGAAAATACTGAAATGAGCAGCTGTTTGAAAAATGTAAAAAATTGCGGAACGAGGTAACCGGCATGATTAAGTCTGCCAAGAAGAACTACTTCAATGAGAAGATTGAGGAAAATAAGAAACAGCCTAAAAAATTATGGAAGTCCCTTAAGGAATTGGGCTGCAACAATTCGCTCATTTCTGAAAAACGGAAAATGGCAAACTGTCTAAATGGTTTCTTCACAACCATAGCTTCCACACTGGTGGACAAATTGCCCTCTCATTCAGGCCTTTATGGTGAACAGCACATAAATGCCTTCTACAGAACTCTCTGTGTTGTTGAGGACAGTTTCAAGATCTCCCCTGTTACAGCTGAGGACGTGCTGTTAAAACTCAGAGCCCTACAGCCAACAAAGGCCACAGGCCATGATGGCATTCCCACTAGGTTCCTCAGAGATGCAGCCGTGGCTATTGCCCCCGTAGTGGCACACATAACAAACCTGTCCATCAGACAGGGCCACGTCCCACAGGAATTTAAGCTCACGAGAGTAGTCCCTCTGTATAAAAAGGGCAGCAAGTTAGACCCCGGGAACTACCGCCCCGTTTCCATCATTCTATACTGCTGAACAAGCTGAGGGCAATCGGTTTTGACAGCTTGCCTGTAAACTGGGTGAGATCTTATCTTGAGGGAAGAGAACAGGTGGTTGAGGTGAATGGTACCCTGTCCACTTCCCTCCCAGTAGAGTGCGGGGTCCCCCAAGGGAGCATCCTAGGGCCTCTACTGTTTTTAATATAAATTAACGACATGAACTCGGCATGTAAATTCAATCTGTTCTTGTTCGCGGACGACTCAGCTCTCCTGGTCTCAGACAAGGACAAGTCCCAGGTTGAAAGAGCACTCAGCACAGAGCTTAGCAGCATCTGTCTTTGGCTCTCAGACAACAAATTGTCATTGCACCTCGGAAAAACTGAATCCATTCTTTTTGGATAAATTATCAACCTCAACAAGTCCCCGGGTTTCACCGTTAGAGTCGGTGACAATGTAGTCACAAGTAAGGAAGAGGTCACTTACTTGGGTTACATATTGGATAACAAACTAACGGGTGAACAAATGGCGTTGAAGGTGATCTCAAAGGTCAGCCAAAAAACAAAATTCTTGGGCAGGATATCTCCCTATGTCAACAGCAGTGCAATGAGGACCTTGGCCGGTGCTCTCATTCAGTGTCACTTTGACTATGCATGTACCTCGTGGTACAAGGGTATCTCCAAGTCACTAAAGACAAAGCTGCAGACCTCCCAAAACAAACTCGTGAGGCTTCTCCTAAAATTGAACCCCAGGTCTCATCTTACCTCCGCCCACTTCAGTAGCCTGGGATGGCTTAGAGTGGAGGAGAGAGTATCTCACCTCTCACTGTGTCTGGTCTTCAAGATCCTAGATGCTTCTGTTCCCAAATACTTGCTTGATTACCTGCCCAGAGTGAGGGATGCTCACAGGTACTCGACCAGGGGAAGTTTATATGATCTGGTTCCCCCTAGTTTCAGGACGCTTAAGGGGAAAAATTTGTTTTATCACGCAGCCACTACTCTGTGGAATGCCCTCCCCCCAGCCCTAAAATCCCTAAATTCTCTCGCAAGATTTAAAAATGACCTTAAATCATGGCTCCACCTTAACACTAACTGGTCTTAGTTAGATCCCTACCCCGGATAGCCCCCTCTGTTTTTTGGATTCTTCTCTCAGGGTACCTTCTTGTCCTATATGTATTGTTTTATATATAAGGATCAAATCTTTGTTTCATGGTGTTTGTACAGTGTGTTTGTGTGTTGTTATATGTCTCATGGTGGACCACAATGGAAACAAGCTACGGCTTTTTGTGTATTGTCCACGTTGGCGTTTTTTCTAATGAATGACACTGTTGTGACTTATTTTTTTAAACTGCCAATAAAGTATCCTATCCTATCTATCTACCCCCCCCTCAACGGGCGCCTCCTGGCGTCCAACCCGGCTTGAAGGGGTGTTCCCGGTGGCTGTCAAGGGAAAAGAACAGATCCAGACAGTAGAGGCGCGGGGGCCAACCCCGCTCCTCTGGACCGTCTGCGTCCCAGTCGATGATCCGGGGGGTTGGAGGAGATTTGGTGGGTGGGCGGGGCCCGGGAAGAGAGCCACCCCTTCTGCCCAGGTCGGTAGGAGTCCTCTCTGGAGGTCTCCTCTGGAACCTCCTCCAGGAGTCTCCTCTAGGGGTCTCCTCCGGGACCTCCTCTGGAGTCTCCTCAGGGGTCTGCTCTGAACAGCCTCTGTAGTCGACAGACAGGGGCCGCGTGACGTCGGTGGGCGGATACGGCGCGGCTTTAGCAGACGGGGGCTGCGTGACGTCGTTGGGCAGATACGGCGCGGCGTCAGCAGACGGGGGCCGTGTGACGTCGTCGGGCGGATACAGCGCGGTGTCAGCAGACGGGAGCCGCGCAACGTTGTCAGGCGGGTACGGCGCGGCGTCAGCAGACGGGGGCCGTGCAACGTCGTCTGGCGGGTAGGGCGCGGCATCAGCAGATGGGGGCCGCGCGACGTCGTCAGGCGGGTACGGCGCGGCGTCAGCAGACGGGGACCGCTCGACGTCGTCAGGTGGGTACGGCGCAGCGTCAGCAGACGGGGGCCGCGTGACGTCGTCAGGCGGGTACGGTGCGGCGTCAGCAGACGGGGGCCGCTTGACATCATCAGGCGGGTACAGCGCGGCGTCAGCAGACGGGGGCCGTGTGACGTCGTCAGGCGGGTACAGCGCGGCGTCAGCAGACGGGGGCCGCTTGACGTCGTCAGTCGGGTATGACGCGGCGTCAGCAGACGGGGGCCGCGTGACGTCCTCAGGCGGGTGCGGAGCGACGTCCTCAGGCGAGTGCGGAGCGACGTCCTCAGGCGGGTGCGGAAAGACGTCCTCAGGCGAGTGCGGAGCGATGTCCTCAGGGGAGTGCGGAGCGACATCCTCCGCCTGGGTGCGGAGCGACGTCCTCAGGCGGGTGCGGAGCGACGTCCTCAGACGGGTGCGGAGCGACGTCCTCAGGCGGGTGCGGAAAGACGTCCTCAGGCGAGTGCGGAGCGATGTCCTCAGGGTAGTGCGGAGCGACATCCTCCGCCGGGTGCGGAGCGACGTCCTCAGGCGGGTGCGGAGCGACGTCCTCAGACGGGTGCGGAGCGACGTCCTCAAGCGAGTGCGGAGCGACGTCCTCCGGCGGGTGCGGAGCGGCGTCCTCCGGCGAGTGCGGAGCTACGTCCTCCGGCGGGTGCGGAGCAGCGTCCTCCGGCGGGTGCGGAGTGACGTCCTCAGACGAGAGCGGAGCGATGTCCTCCGACGGGTGCGGAGCGACGTCCTCAGGCGGGTGCGGAGCGACGTCCTCAAGCGGGTGCGGAGCAACGTCATCTGCCGGGTGCGGGTGACGTCGTCTGGCAGGTGCGGAGCGTCGTGCTGACGAGGACAGCGTGACGTCAGACGCGTCGGCAGACAAGGGGAGTGTGACATCAGGGACAGGGACAGCGCGGCGTCGGGGGTCCCTCCGCTGAGGAGGGAAGTAATGGCGGAAAGGCGACGGGTGCGAACCATCGACTCTGATGGTCCGCAGGCGGCGTCGGGTGCGAAGTACCGGCCGGGTAGTAGGCAGGCGATGGGTATCAGACGGGAGAACTACGTGCAGTATAGGGTAACGACCTCACACTGGGATAAAGGAAAGACAACGTATATATACCCCAGGTGAGGTGATTAATAATTACACAGGATAATGGTGTCCAGGTGTGTGTGTGTGTGTGTGTGTGTGTGTGTGTGTGTGTGTGTGCGCCGCCAGCGCACGTTGCTTGGCCACGCCCCCTGCCAACCACCGTAGCCGTGACAACTGTCTATAAATTGTTAAATAAAGTGTGAATTATTTTACACCTGTGTTCTGTGGCACTTCAGGGATCAGAAAATAACTGTGTCCAAGAGAGAGCTATGGAAAATAGATAATTTGGTACATGATATATATTTAAAAAAAAGTTGATTATACTCAACTTATTAGTTTTTATTGTGTTACATGTTATATCCTCAGACTTCAGAATTGAAGGTTGGACTGTGTGCAGAAACAACAACAGTTTCTGCAGACGTGTAACGGTTGATGCGTAGGTGGTAGTCTGATTGTATCTATCATACTAGGGTGTGTGCTTTTGACTGTGCTACATTTCATGAAAGTGTGAAATACATCATTGTGGTTTTCGTACAGACCATGTGTTGGAACAAACAGTGACAAGACAAAGGTCTTGTCACAAAGTGGTGGTAGTCGCATTACTACTCCTAGTAGTAGATGTGTCATCATTGATATTATTTATTAAAACTATAAACCTCAAATTGTGAATGTCCACTGAGTAACCACAGTTGGGCCCTTGAAGAATCTCAATCATTTTTCAGCTGCTAGGCAGATTACTGCAAGGGTTATTAAGGCCATTATCAAAAATATTCACAGCATTTTAATGCAAGTTCATTAGTTAAGTGTGTTTTTCTAGTTTCCATGGCAAATGATATTATGTTTTGAAAAAATGTGGCCTAATGAGACTACGCTTGTCTCTTCATACCACCACATTGTGTACCTCTCAACAAATGGAAAATGCATGAACATATGCTAACAATAAACTGATAAGAAGTGCACAGGAAAACCACACTAGCATCCTCTAGCTGAAAAACACAAACCACTAACGGTCGGTACCAGAGCGGAAATCAACACCTCCTCAGTGGAGACCAAGACCATGTGAACCACTATGTCGACTAGCTAAAATAGAAAAGAAAGGTTTCTAAAGGCATATTTCCACAAAATGTATTGTTTTGAGGAGAAATTAATTGTAGGCAAGTTGTTTATACATTATAACATGTATTATGTTACATAATTGCATCATAAATTGATACAATAAGATACAATATATTTGTATTGGCCAATTGCAACAGGTACATTCAGGCCCGGCGCCTCCTATAGGCGGAGTAGGAAAATGCCTAGGGCCTCCGGCATGCGTAGGGCCTCCGGCTTCACTAAACAAATATTTTTTATAACTCTTTATAAAGAGGACACATTACGTGCCAGTGATCATATAACCAATCAAAATCACTGACTTCGGGGCTCCCCCCCTCTCCAGCAATAGGAATAGGAATCTACCACTTCAGTTAGTAGACTCCCCCCCCCCCCCCCCCCGTTGGACTTCACGATTGCGACCCTCCCCCCCCCCCCCCCCTGGACTTCACGATCGCGACAATCCTCCCCCACTCCCCTGTTTTTGAAACATGACCGGTAAGTTTCGGTAAAATAAAATCTCAAAGGGGGGCCTCCACAGAGAATTTTGCCTAGGGCCTCCAAAAGTCTAGAACCGGCCCTGGGTACATTGGAAGGCTTACTCCCCATTCCATCCCGCAGTATACATCTCCAAAACAATAGCATACCATTTAAAATAATATATACAATAAAAATAAACAGAACAGCAAAGTGACTGAGAAATGATATGTACATGTGTGGAATGTTTTTTTTTACAAAAATCTTAAAAAGCATTTAAAGTGCCAGTAGTGCAGCAGCATCATGGATACAGTGCAGTAACTATGATGAGTCCAGAAAGTCCAGCAAAGTATATAAGTGTAATGTTAATGACAATGTTATGAAAGTGGCAGCACTCCTAGCAGTTCAGTAGGTGCACTGCCTGTGGATAAAAAGGTCTTGTACTTTGTAGCTATGCAATTTTGAACACCGCTTAGGTCGCTTTTCAGAAGGACTCTTCCGAGATTGAGACAAATTGGTCTGGTGAACTTAATGCCCACTTAATGCCTTGGTCGTAAGTTCACATGCCTTAGTCCACAGAACCAGTAGTATAATCACATAGTTGTGCCCTTGGGCTCAGAGTTATTCCTAAATGCTAGAATAAATATTTGTAAATCATTTTCTGTTGCTTGATCATTTTGATATAGGTTTTCTTTGTGTATCCGGGCGTAGCAAGGAGTTACTTGGAGTCTGACAACAGCACCTTGTTAGTAGTCTGATTGTATCTATCATACTAGGGTGGGGTGTTTGCTTTTGACTGTGCTACATTTCAATTGTTGCTCATGAAAGTGTGAGATACATCATTGTGGTTTTCGTACAGGACATGTATTGGAACAAACAGTGTGAAAACAAAGGTCAAATGAGACCACGCTTGTCTCTTCATACCACCACATTGTGTACCTCTCAACAAATGGAAAATGCATGAGCATATGCTAACAATAAACTGATAAGAAGTGCACAGGAAAACCACACTAGCATCTTCTAGCTGAAAAACACAAACCGCTGACGGCCGGTACCAGAGCGGAAATCAAGACCACCTCAGTGGAGACCAAGTGCACTACCTGTAGCTAAAATGGTCTCGTACTTGGAACACAGCTTAAGTCGCTTTTCCGAATGACTCTCCTCTCTTTGAGACAAATTGGTCTGGAAAACGAAATGCCCTGGTCTTTATTTGACATGCCTCAGTCCACAGAACCAGTTTTGTAATCACATAGTAGTGCACTGTGCCCTTGGGCTCAGAGTTATACCTAAACGCTAGAATGAATCTAATCTTTGTATTTTATTTGTTTGATCATTTTGATAGAGGTTTTCTTTGTGCATCCGGGCGTGGCAAGGAGTTACTTGGAGTCTGACAACAGCAACTTGTTTATAAAACAAGGAAGGGAAGGCAGCCGGCCAGACGGAGTTCCATCCTATGTCTTCAAGACCTGCACTGACCAGCTGGCTCCTGTGTTCACAGACATCTACACTGCATCACTGCAACTGTCTGTCGTCCCAGCGTGCTTCAAAGGTAAAAGACCAAGGTAACAAACACCCATAGCAATGAAGTGCCTGGAGAAACTTGTCATGTTGCATATTAACTTTTCCATCCCTATGTCCCTAGACCCGCTCCTGTTTGCATAGAGACAAAACAGGTATGTATACAATGCCATCTCAATGGCACTACACACGGTCCTGGAGTCAGGAGGCCCACGGGTCAGAAGGGACACCTACATCAGACTGCTGTTGATTGACTACAGCTCGGCGTTCAACACCATCGTTCTCTTGAAGCTGGTCCTGAAACTGAGGGACCTAGGTCTGGGCGCATATGTAACTGAGGGACCTAGGTCTGGGAGAATATGTAACTGGATAACGGTGTCACGGGGTAGGTTTAGACCCAAATGCTGCACACGGACACCAAAGGCAGATAGTGATATTTATTACAATCACCACACAGACAGGGACAGGCAGAGACGTTGTCGGGGACAGGCAGGTGATCAGAACCGGGGCTGGGTAGACGAACCAGGCACGGACGGGCAGATGCGTAGTCAGGGACAGGCGGTGGATCGGGAACCAGGCAGGGAACAGGCAGAGGCGTAGTCAGGGACAGGCGGTAGATCGGGAACCAGGCAGGGCAGGCAAACCGGCAGGGACAGGCAGAGGCGTAGACGGGGACAGGCAGCAGATCGGGAACCAGGCAGGGAATCTGTCCGGGTACGCTGGAGAGTCTGTCTCATCTGGAACAATCTGGCAAAGTATGAGTGTGCAAGCGAAGGCTTAAATAGGCAGGTTGATTACAATGTGCTGCAGGTGTGGGGAAGACGTGAATGAGGGTTGATGCTGCCCTCAAGTGGAGGCATGGTGAATAGCCATTGTGACAAACGGAGGACCAGAGTGGATGAGATGTTGCTCCTTATCTTCACCACTTGAGGCCTGCCCGTCAGGAAGTCCAGTTACAGATGGGGTCGCCCAGAACCTAGGTCCCTCAGTTTCAGGACCAGCTTGGATGGAACAATGGTGTTGAACGCTGAGCTGTAGTCAATGAACAACAGTCGGACGTAGGTGTCTCTCCTGTCTAGGTGCTCCAGGGCCGTGTGTAGCGCCAGGGAGATTAGATTCGATTCAAATGTATTGTCATTGCACAAGTACAGTACAGCGAAAATAGTTTAGCATCTAGCCAGAGTGCAAATGTTGCAGTAAAGTGCATGGTTATATATAATGTAGTTTACAGTTGCTAAAAGACAGTCTACTAGGTATAAAAAGATATAACAATTAAATTACTAATAGAGTATGTGTGGGATATGAGCATAATAATATATATAGGTATATATATATACAGGTAAGTAAGTATAAGTATTTTACAGGTAGTGATTAGGGGTATGCAATTATGACAAGCAGGATACATATATATATAAATGTATATACAGCAGGTAGTGAGCAGGGATATGCAGTTCTGAAAAGCAATTAGCAATTAGAAAGATGACGTCGTCTACAGACCTGTTTGGTCTGTATGCAAACTGGAGTGGGTCTAGGGACTAATTCATACATTTATTATTTCACAAATTGAAACTAGCTAAAAAGAGGCCAATGTTTTAATATTACCAGTATTACACATAATACATTGCAAAACATTACAGTCGTTTAGCAGACACTTTTGTCCAAGGTGACTTCCAATATTGTGTTCAACAAACAATCAATCTAACCCGCTAACCACAATTCCATGCAAAGTCCAGGCAAAGCAATACCATCAATGGCAGCCACCATAATGTAGCGATGGGCCCTTCTTCTTGCTGCGCATGACTACACTATACATTACAGAGAAGCAGAACGTCACACCTGCGACTTCCCACATCTTTCCCACAACCTTTACATCAAACACCTGGAAGCCATACCAGTGACCTGCAAAGAAATCCAAAGAGAGAGCAGAAGCTTGTAGAAATGGTGTCCACAGGTCATTCTACGAGGGTCCATGATGTGGGCGGCGCACTGGCACCTTTCGTCAGTAGGAAGAATGAATTGACTGACACCTTGGGAGCGGCAAAATCACAAACACTCTCTGTGAACTGTGGTGTCCCTCAAGGATCAGTCCTCGGCCCCATCCTTTTCACCATATACATGTCCCCCCTTGGTCGTGTCATCAGCCGGCATGGAATATCGTTCCATTGCTATGCTGATGACACACAGCTCTACATCAGAACAAACCCAATCTCCTCCGCACCTCATCCAACATAACCACATGCCTGGAGGAGATAAAGGTGTGGATGAAGCACAACTTCCTTCAATTAAACAGCTCCAAGACTGAAGCCATTCTAGTTGGCACTCCACATCAGGTCCTTTCATCCTCCATCACCAGCATCACCTTCTCCGGTCAGAACATTTCACTCTCACCAACTATTACCAATCTGGGTGTTAAAATGGATCCTCACCTGACCTTTGAGGCCCACATCAAACAAACATGCAAGACCTCCTTCTACCACCTCAGAAATATTGCTAAACTCCGCCCCACACTCAGTCTGTCAGATGCTGAAAAGCTTGTCCACGCCTTTGTCTCCTCCAGGCTAGACTACTGTAACTCACTTCGCATTGGGATTCCTAGCAAGAACATCCAGAAGCTGCAATACATCCAGAACAGCGCTGCTAGGATCCTGATGATGAGGGTGCGGAAGTATGAACACAAATCATTGCACTAGCTCCCGGTCTCACTCAGGATTGACTACAAAGTCACTCTCTTCACCTATCAGTGAATTCATGGAAATCAACAATCTGCCCTGAATGGCTGAAGAACCGGGGTAGATATACTGTGGGTGATCGTTGATGGGATGCAGGTGTGAAGGCTGGAGCCAGTGGTGAGATTGATGGCCACGCCCACAAACCCACACAAAGGGAACATGCAGGGACACCCCGAGAACACATGGGGGAGCCAGAGGCACGGATGGAGGGACCATGACATAGAATTACATTTCTATCATCTTCTATCCGAACTGTGTTACAAAACTGTGTTTGCATATGCTGTTATATTAAACCCGACCCTATCTAAGCTTTGGCAAGGTGCACAATTGGAATAAATACTGGTGTGGCTCACCAACTACTGGCTGACCCATTGCAGTTCACCCTGGATCCTTAGAAAATGGGGTTTTAAATTGTGTTCTTTCACAGAAGTCGTTTCTGTTTAAGATCTTATTTCACAAATAGGAAGCAGTTTGTTCTTTGGTAAGATTCATAATCAAATCACTGTAATGTTACCTCCACTTGGAGCAGAACTCCTAACTAGGACCAGACAATTTCACCACATTACACAATGTTGCAATGAGAAATGTGGCAATCGTAATGTGTCTTAATGTGGTTAATGCAAGGTCCAATTTTAAGCTGCTACTACTGGCTAACAAAATCCTATACTCTAACTGTAACTGTGATTAAGGGATATAATAATAAAATGTACTTGACCTGACTAGAAGCAGACAACAAAAAAGAACACAACCACTGTTCTTCCTCTCTAATAGTCCATCACATGTTCAAAGCATAGGAAGAGACAGACAACCCATCCCAGACCAAGCTTAGCAGGGATGGTTTCTGCTTTGTTAAAGCTCTTCTTAGGAAAACTTCTTTTACACTTGAAAACATCTGCAAAGTAAAAGCGAGCATGACATATTAAATAATATTAAAAGTTTAGTTTTTTTAGTGGAGCGACTAAACTGTTGGGTAGAAAGGCATTTAGTACTTTTTTATTTTATTTTTTTTCATGTTTTACATCACAAACAAAAATAAACATCACAGTGTAACACATGAAGCTTCACAGTTACAACTGAAACAGAAATTAAGAAACAACATACTGACAAACAAACTTAAAATGAAATAAACAAATACATAAAAATAAAACAATATATATAACAAAAAATAATAATAATAACAATAATAAAATAAAATAAAATAAAAAGTACACGGGTCAGATAGGTAGGTACAACAGATCAAGGTCATTACTACACCAAGAGGGTAAGGAGAGGTTTTTCAATCGGAAGGTGGCGGGATAATTTGAATGCCATCTATATATTCTGAAAAGGGCTGCCAAATCCTATCAAACTTGGGTAGGGAGCCTCGTAGGGTATGCTGCTTGATTTTCTCCAGTTGCATAAAATGAAGCACATCCCCAATCCAACGAGAGTGAGTGGGAACGTAGGGACCCTTCCAAGTCATAAGAATTAACTGCCTCGCCAGCAGAGTTAAAAAAGCCACAAAAGCCAAAAGATATTTGGGTAGAGGTGACTCTTCCGGCAAGACTCCAAACAGAGCAGCAATAGGGGAGGGTGTAATGGGGATAGAGGTGACTTTGGAAAGAGTGTCAAAAACAGACTCCCAAAATGGAGCGAGAGAGGGACACAACCAAAACATATGACAGAGATCCGCAGGGGCCTGCCGACATCTCTCACATGTAGGATCAATGTCGGGAAAAATCTTTGCCAGCATACATCTAGACCAGTGTATCCTGTGAACCACCTTACACTGCAGCACCCCATGTCTGGCACATATGGAGGAGTGGTGAACTCTGTAGAGAAAAGCTTCCCAGGTCTTACAATCTATATCTTCCCCCAAGTCTTGTGACCAAATTGTACGTAGAGTGCAAGAATCGGGGGATTGTAGCATAGCTATTTCATTACATAAACGTGTAATGGCGCCTTTCCCAATTGGATCCTGTTTCAGAAGCAAGTCTATGGGAGAAATCGGGGGAATCACAGGAAAGCCTGAAAAATGTTTGCGGACAAAGTCACGGACTTGCAGATCTGAAAAAATTGGTTCTTGGAAGATCATATATATCTACAAGTTCGTTAAAAGAGGCAAATATACCATCCACATATAGACTAGTGATGGTGGAAATGCCCTGACTGTGCCACAGAGCATAGGCCTTATCCAGTAGAGAGGGGGGGAAAAGTGGATTGGCATGGAGAGGGGTTGATAGAGAAGGTGTGTTGAGCTTGTAATGCCGTGTAAATTGGTGCCAGATTTTTAGACTATGCTTTACAATTATATTCTTAGTAAATTTGGGTGGTAGTGACAGGGAGGGCGAGCACAAGAGAGCCGACAATGAGGCAGGAGCACAAGAAGCAGATTCAATACAAAGCCATGCTGGAAAAGGGTCAATAGAGACAACATTCTGCCAGTGTAGGATAGAGCGCAGATTGGCGGCCCAAAAATACTGTTGGAAATTGGGTAGGGCCATCCCCCCTGACAGTTTGGGTCTCTGCAATACTTGTTTACGAATTCTTGGATTCCTACGTTCCCAAATAAATTGTAAAATCCTGCCATCTAATTTACGGAAGAATGATTTCGCAATAAAGATGGGGATGCACTGAAGAAGGTATAACCATCTGGGAAGCACATTCATTTTTATACAATTTATCCGCCCAGCCAGAGACAGGGGGAGAAGTGACCATCGTTGAAAATCATGGGTCAGACGGTCCAGGAGAGGGGAAAAGTTATCTTTAAATAAATTGTCAAATCTGTTAGTTACACAAATCCCCAGGTACGTGAGCTTATGACGAGATATTTTAAAAGGCAATCTACTCAAGGCATATGTCTTGGCCACAGAGTTAACTGGCATGAGTTCACTTTTGCTTAAATTTAGTTTGTATCCCGAAATTTGACCAAAGTGTCCAAGAATGGTAAGCACCATTGATGGATTTATCAGGGTCAGAAACATACAGCAATAAATCGTCAGCATAAAGAGAAACCTTTTGCTCCACTCCACCTCTCATGATGCCTGGAAATGCACTAGTCCGAAGTGGAGGGGGGTCCATAAGGGGGATAAGGGGCAGCCCTGTCTTGTACCCCTACCAAGGGGGAAGTAATCGGAATAATTATTATTAGTGCGTACACATGCCTCTGGCAGGGTGTACATAACCTGTTCCAAGTTAAGAATTTCTCACCAAACCCAAACCTTCTCAATGTTTCAAAAAGGTAACCCCACTCCACTCTGTCAAACGCTTTTTCCGCGTCCAGTGATAATATAAACTCTGGTACTTTAGATGAGGAGGGATTGTATAATACATTGAATAAACGTCTGATGTTATAATAAGAGGATCTATTCCTAATGAACCCTGTTTGATCTATGGATATAATTGAGGGCAGTGTGGCCTCAAGTCGCCGAGCCAGCACCTTTGCCAGCAACTTGACATCATTTCCAAGTAAAGAAATAGAGAGATAGAAGCTTGGCGCAACGTGATAGGTAGTAAGCCAGATTCAAACGATTCATTATACATGTTGAGCAGGAGTGGGGTTAGTTTCTCGGAAAAGGTCTTATAAAACTCGACTGGAAAACCATCAGGGCCAGGACACTTTCTACTCTGCATGGACCTCAGGGCAAGAATAATTTCCTCAGCAGTGAAAGGCTCTTCCAGTTCCGATACTTGCTCCGGATCAATGATTGGAATGTCCAATGACCGAAAGAAAGCACTGTATAATGAGGGATCAGGAGATTGTTCAGACATGTAAAGAGAACTATAAAAATCCTTATTTATTTATCGATGTGTAGTCAAATGTTGTATCAGTTGGGGTGTTAATTTGAGGGATTAGGTGGGATGCGGACATTTGACGAAGCTGACGAAGCGAGTAATTTACCGGGTTTGTCCCCAAATTCATAAAAATTGTGTCGAGATTTTTGAAGCATTTCCGCTGCTTGTTTGGAAGCTAAAATGTCAAATTTGGCCTTAGCAGTGAGAAGTTTTGAAAGGTCTGGGCTTGGCAAGGACGAATACTGTGTTTCAAGTTCAGAAATTAGCCTGGAACATTTAGATTTATCCTCTGCAGCTTTTTTCCTCTGATAAGAAGTGTACGAGATGATCTGCCCCCTCAGATAGGCCTTACACACCTCCCAGATCACAGAGGCTGATACATCTGGCGTGACATTGAAAGAGATGAAAACATTTATGTTCGTATTCACAAAGTCAACAAATGCTGGATCTGAGAGCCATAAGTTGTTAAAACGCCAGGGAGAGCGCTGCATAAAGCCACCTGAAAGAGAGAGGTCAGTTGAAACAGCTGCGTGATCAGAGATGACAATAGGGCCATATGAGCATTGTTGAACATCGGGGAGGAGCCTATGGTCTAACAGAAAGAAATCAATGCGTGAGAATGATTGATGGACAGGGGAAAAGAAAGAATACTGTTTAACATCAGGATTCAACAATCGCCATGGGTCTGAGACAGCATATTGGGCCATGAATGCTTGGATGACCTTGGCAGATTTGGAGAGAGTGGAGGGAGTGATAGAAGAACGGTCTAGAACTGGATTAAGACAACAATTAAAGTCGCCTCCTAAAATTAACTGGTGCGTTCCAAGATCCGGTATAGAAAACAGAAGCTTTTTGTAAAAATTCTCATCATCCCAATTAGGGCCATATATATTTACCAAGGTGAGACAGATGTTATTAATCTTCCCAGATACAATAATACAATTACCATGGGGGTCTGATATGACCCTGGAGACGGAGAACGGCACTGATTTGTGCACCAGAATTGCAACTCCCCGCGGGGATGGTTTGCTCGTAAATGAGGAGTGATATAACTGACCAACCCAGTCCTTTTTAATTGTAAAATGGTCCCCTTGTTTGAGATGGGTCTCCTGGAGGAACGCAATTCTCGTGCCCAAACCCTTGAGATATGAGAGAACCTTATTACGTTTTAGAGGTGCCCTTAATCCCTTAACATTCCAGCTGGTAACCCTCAAAGCACCACTAGGTGCTGGTCCGCTGTTACTGTTGGACATAATGGATTGGGAGAGAAACCAAATAGTAAAAACCTATCCTAACTCAAAAATTACTGAACTGACTGTACACATGAAGATATAAAGAAAAAAGGACAGCACATACACTCAAAAAGATGAACCAACTAAAAAACAAAAACGTAGCAAACAAACCCCGCCCACCCCACCAGAGCCACCTCCCCAAACGAGGCGGCAGCAGCATCACCAAAACTAACACTTCCCTACATACCCACATAACTAACTAGACACCAAAACCAGGTGACTATATATGAATCATAATGCAAACAGTAAAATAGTAAACCTTTATGAATTGTTTCAAACCTAATACAAAAATATGTCAGGCCATAATAGCAAAACAACAACAAAACGGAACCTGCCTCAATGCAATAGGAAACACTCAGATTGTGTGAGGGGTAACATTTCAATCCCACTACCCGAGGGGGCGAAATACCTGCTCATAGGTTAGAAAATATTACGCTTTGAAAAGTAACACTAGTAGGAGCATGACGTTGTTTTCAAAATAATTATCCATAACACATTGAAAGATAAAGAAAGAGAAAAAACCCGCCCGGGGTTCACCGTAATGTAGGCTAAACATGACGTCATAGCTCCACAGCGCGCAATAAATGCTTAACAGTAATGCAAACTTGCCACTTGCACTGAACGTGTATACCAAATATCCAGCTGATCGTGGTCCCGTATATTTCCATTAAAACTCGTTGTAGGGTAATTAAGGAAGAGGACCAGTAAAGTAAATGTTAAAACTCCGTCGGTCCGACGTCAAGTCCAGTCCAAGTTGCAAGCTCTCGCCAACTGTGGCCACAATATCCAATCGCCATAGTTTTGAGCAGTCCAGCACACCTCAATATCTCCGTATCCAAACAACCGAATGAGGGAAAATAGAAAAAGAAAAATACGTGTTTCCTCAGAGCACGTCGGCAAAGCAACACACTACTGTGGCGTTATATCCAGCTCGACCCGTCGCGAAATCAACCCTCACACACTCCCGGGACCGGGAGCAAGACGTTTAGCAAAGACAGTGGCCTCCGTGGGGTTCTCGAAGTAATGCTCTTTCCCATCGGGCAGCGTAACCCTCAGACGCGCGGGGAAGAGGAGCCCAAACTTGACACCAGGGACGGACCGGAGCATTTGCTTAGCCTTCCAGAACTCTGCATGTTTTTTCGCGACAGCCGCGGCCATATCCGAAAAAATGGAAATCCTATTCCCACCTGGAAACTTGAGAGAGTCACCAGCAGCCCGTGACTTGCGGAGGATTAACTCCTTGGTCTGGAAGTGGTGGACGCGGATCACAAACGGACGCGGTGGCTCTCCGGCCCTTGGTTTAGCTCTCGAAGACCTGTGAGCTCGGTCCAAGACAGGCTTGTCGACGAGCTGCAGCAAATCTCCCAAGAGGTCCAAAATATAGTCGGATGCGGACCCTCGACTCCCTCCGGCACCCCCAGCACTCGGATGTTGTTTCTCCTCTGTCGGCCCTCCAAATCATCGCATTTGTTTTGCAGGTCAGTGACTTCACATTTCAATTAGTCGAACTTGGTGAGTAGTTCGGTGGCTGTGTTGTCACAGAAAGCAGCGCATTTTTCCACCTCCACCAATCGCGCCTCGTGTGCTGTAGAGGTGGCCTGTAGGTTGTTCAATGATTCCTGGGCTCCCTCGCGGACTAGGGTGATCTCAGCTCGAAGGCTGTCGACGACACTGTCCATCTTTCCACAGATATCCGTTTTCATTTGAGCCATTCCGTCATTAAAGGCACTCAGGGTTAGCTGGGTGGAGCCGGTGGGGGTGCCAGGTAGTGCGCCAGGGTTTTCCGCGGCCTCGTGGGCCTTTTTGGTAGCCTTCACACGTACACTTGGTCCAGACATTCTCAATTGAAACATAAAATATGCTAGGCTAGGCTATACTGGTGATAGATAATATAATGTTTGTTTTGTTAGACTGAAAAATGAAAATAGCTGGAATTTTACTGTATTTAAATCATAAAGTTAGTCATTCCTTCGCGGAGCTACTCAGCAGCGTGGTTCACTGTCCATCGCCAAACCGGAAGCCCGCATTTAGTACTTAGTACTAATGTGCCTTCTTAAAGTGCCAGTAGTGCAGCAGCATCATGAATACAGTGCAGAACAGTGCAGAACAGTGCAGTAACTTAGTCCAGAAAGTCTACCAAAAGTATGATCATGTATGAAAGTGTAATGAAATATGAATGATATGAATGATCCCTGTGTACACGGAGGTCATGTTGAAGAAGGCACACCAGAGCCTCTATGCTCTGCGGTGCCTCAGAAAAAGTGGAATAGGCCAAAGGTGGCTAGTGAACTTCTACCGTGGCACCGTAGAGAGCGTCCTGATGAGTGGCATCACTGTGCGGTACGGCAACACCACTGCACGGGACAAGAAAGCCATCCAGAGAGTCGTGAGGACGGCTGAAAAGATCATCGGGTGTGCATTGAGGAGATATTTAGGACCAGATGTCGGAAGAAGGCCAAGTTCATCAAAATGGACTGCAACCACATCTCTTGTCCCCCCACCGTCTGGTCGCCGGTTGCGCAGTATCCGTACAAGAACTACCAGGTTTAAGGATAGTTTGTATCCACAGGCAGTGCACCTACTGAACTGCTAGGAGTACTGCCACTCTCACTTTCATAACATTGTCGTTAACATTACACTTACATACTTTGCTGGACATGCTGGACTCACTGCACTGTACTGTACTGTATTCATGATGCTGCTGCACTACTGCACTTTAAATGCTTTTAAATCTTTTTGCACATTCAACAGATGTTCTTACCATCTATCAGTCACTTTGCTGTCCTTTTTTGTTCATTTGTATTTTTTTTGTATATATTATTTTTATGGTATTGTTTTTTGAGATTACTACGGGAGGGAATGGGGAGCAAGCATTCCACGGTACTTAATAAATATATTGTATCTTGTATGACATTGATATGATAGTGAGAGTGGCAGCACTCTTAGCAGTTTGGATGGATGGATGTAAACTGTCTTTGAACCTGGTAGATGGTGCCCAGGATGATTGAGGTATTTTGTGATGGAGATGGCCTTATTCCGACATCTGGTCCTAAAGACCTCCATAATGCATGGAAGTGAACTCCCCACACAGTGACGCCAATCGTCAGGACACTCTCTACAATGCCACGGTAGAAATTCACCAGCTACCGTTTGCCTATGCCACTTCTCCTGAAAAACCGCAGGGCCTCAGGAGAGGCCAGAGGCGCTGATGTGCCTTTTTCAGCATGACCTCCGTGTTGCGAGTCCACGCCAGGTCGTTGGAAATCGCTAGGCCCAGGGAACGGAAGCAGCTGACGATTTCCACCGGGGTCCCGTCCAGGCCGGATGGTGGCTCCTGAAGTTCCCAATGAGCTCCTTAGTCTTGCTGACATTCAGTGCAAGGCTGTTGTCCTTGCACCATTGGCCGGACTACCTCATCTCTGTACTGTTTCGTCGTCTTTGCTTATCAGGCCATTGACTGTTGTGTCATCTGCAAACTTGATAATCTTACTGTTGTTGTGTGTGGCAGTACAGTCAAATGTGTGCAGAGAGTACAGCCGGGGACTGAGGCAGAAGCCTTGGGGTGCTCCAGGGTTAAGGACCAGAATGGATGAGATGTTGTTTCCAATCTTCAAAAAGGACCAAATACTAGTAAGAAAATGTAAGTAATAAGAAAAAATGTTGTATTCTGTAAGTGACCAATTTAAGCAGAGTAGGGACGACTGTGTTTTTTGTGGGTTTATTTTTGACACAGAGAGGCTAGTACAGATTTGTTGTTGGTGTACCCACTGTGGAAAAAGCAGGTGCTTTCTGTGGAAGAGATTAACCCCCTCTGTTGTCGAGGAATTTTTACAAAAGAAGCTATATAACAAACTAAAGGAAAGGGGAAACCCCAAAAGGCATAATATATTAATATCAAATATACATTGATTGTGCAGGAGTAGATTAAAATATTCAAAGACATGATTGTATTTGCTTATGCTACATTAAGTTTGTGAGAGCTGTATGGGTCTTAGGTAAAGCATTTCAGTGTTCATTCAGGATGTGTGTTGGAACAAAGCCAAGACAAAGGTGTTGTCTTTTACAGAAGTTCATGAATTAAATTAGTATTGTTATAAGTGGTGGTAGTAAAAGTATTAGTATCATCATTAATTGTATTTTAAATAGATAATACAAGTAGTTTGCTGTGACAAGTTTTTTATTTGATGCCATTGATTTACAGACTGACCTTCTAAAGAAACCCTGACCTCTAGTGGAAAGATGTAGTGATGCAACAGTCTCACTCAGACAGAACCAGGCCCTGATGCTGTGTGGAGCTTGTATGATCTTGTCCTACCTACGTCCAGGGATTCATATATTTTATTCAAACAGTAATTTTGAATGAAGTCATGTGTAATATGTTCAACTCAACCAGAGTAGCCATCTTCCATTTGGTTTGAACTGCCCAAAGAAAACCTTTTCCCTACATATTGCCAAAACACTCAAGAAATATATTACAAAATAAAACTAAAAAGCAAACTCAATTGTGTTATGTTTAATCTACACGTGTACAATCAAAGCAATAAAAGCTGCAAGTAGCACTTGTAGCCCTGCAAGCATTTAAAAAGAAAACAATATCAAATCATCATAGCTATACATTTAATTGTGTATTATGTTTAAATTAGTTTAATAAGGACCCAAATGCAGGCTTAAGCTGCTTAATATCATTAACCTTCCTATGTCATTTTGGAGCTTGGGACACAAAGTAGAACAGGAAATCTGAAGTAGTAAGCACAGAAAAGAGCAGAGGAATAGGAAAGAGAATATAACAGGAATAACAAAATGTACACAAAAATAAACATACCCAAACATGGAAGAGCACTGATTTAAAAAAAGATATAATAAATATCTTAAGTCAAAGATCAGCTGTAGTTCATGCTTTGGTTTTAGAGGAATCCCTATAGCTGTAGTGTAATTGCAAAGGATTCTAACACTAACCACTTAAATAAAGTTTTGTAAAAACATCTCATTGTTTCAGTGAAGCTTAAGCTTTCCTTCCAAATAAAATATTTTTCAAATAAAATATTTCCATTTTCTCACATTACTTCCTAATTACAATACAATAAATATTCACAAAAATATATTCTGTTAAACAGAAATAACCATCCAGTGACGGATCTTGAACTTATTCTCAACATATGTATATCCTCTGTATAAAATAATCAATTAAAATATAAAATATACCAAAGTACAATTCCATATAATTATTTAACGTCTTTGCAGACACTTTTAAACCTGCTCATCATGCTTTCATTTTTTTTTTCAAAAGTCTTGGTTTCCTGCAGAGAAAGTATTCAAATGCAAAGTAACACATGCTACACATTTATATTTGTAAAAAAAACATCAACTAAAATCCACAAAACTAATATTATTCCAAATAAGTTGTAAACCATTTAAGTTTCACTAAATCTAAACCAAAACAGAGAGTTAAAGTTTCTGAAGGCCACTCTCCAGTCTTTCTGAAGCCGATTCCTTTTTCTTTTTAAACAGGTTCATGAGCTTTGAAGACTTCTTGCCTTTGTTTCGATCCCTGCTCCGTTCCTCTCCTTCCGGGACGTGCGTGGTCAGAGCAGAGTGGATGGCTCTTGGTGGTGGCACAGGCGGTGGTGCTGGTGGTTCTGGAGCGGCTGGTGCTTCCAAATCTCCTGCCAGTATGCTCTGAGGCAGGTTGGGTGTGGACACCGAGAGTTGCCCCAGGCCAGGCGCCATCGAGGGGCAAGATTTCTCCAGGATTCCACCGTACACAAGCTGACACAGTAGGCCGGCGTACATAAGGTCATAGGGTTGTTGTTTCCATGGAGATGTTACGGTCAGGTCCGGCTGCCCCATCCTACCTTGACCTGTGTTGGCTTCATGCTGTACAATGAAATCCTCCCTGAGCATTTGATACTTTGCCGTTTCAATGTCAGCTCTATCCCAGGAGACTTTCCCTGCAGGTGCATCTACAGCGGAGTCTGTTTTTTCTCGGGGTAACCTTCGCGTTAGGGAGCTGACAGACATATCAAATTCATCTCTCCCCGTCCTCCTCCCTGTTCCTGCTGTTCTCTGATCAGTGCTTCCAGCTTGTCTCTGGGTAAGAACATACGGGAGGTGTTCTCCACACAATACCCCAGCTCGTCTCTGGACATTTTTTTTACAGGGACGCCCATGTTCTCAGGAATTTTCTCTTTTGGCACGGGTCTCACAAGAGACTCAAATATAAATATGTCATCCTTATTCCAAGCTAACTTCATACATCCTGCCCAATAGACATTCCCATTGAGTCCCTGGTTAATTTTCTGGGACGCTCGACCCCTTCTCTAAGAATTTTCCTGGAGGCACTGTCCATTAAACATCCCATCATATTTCTTGTTAGCCTCCTAGCTGCCACATCCACTAATGCTTCTGGTTGACTCCAACGCATTTTTCTATTTGAAGCATCCTGTAATAAATCACTTCTTTCTCTGTAAATGTTCCGTGAAACAGTGTCTAGTGTGTCTGTTGCAAATTCAACATTGACTTCAGGTTCATTAGAAGGTGCACTTCTCACTTGGCTCCCCAGCAAATCTTCAGTCCTCTCCTTAGATTTCCTCCTAAAGCCGCTGTCCATTACATATTCAGTAGTCTGCTCAGGCATTTGTAACCCAGGAGTTTCCATTGGTTTATCTTTCCTTTTTCTTTGGGCAAGTTCCACAGATGCCTCAACCTCCTCCACAGAGATCTTGTGGACTACAGGCTCAATGGAAGCCTCCAGTTCTGTACAGCTGGTCTTCCTGATGGAGGTGTCTGTAAATAGCTCCATAGCTTCATCCCGATAAAGCTTTCGGGGGGAATCAATGCAGGAGGAGCTGGAAAAGCCATGTAATCTGTGTCTTGAAACTCCAGGGAACTTCTGTTAGTGAGAGGAGGAAGGAAGGAAAGAAGGAAATGAGATGAGGGAGGAAGAAAAGAACGGAAATGAGGAAGAACGGAATTAAGTGTGATTAGTAAGGAAGGAAAAACAGAAGTAAGAAAGGGAGATGAGTACATAAAGAAGTGAGAGGAGGTAGGAAGAAAGTGACATTTTCCATCAGATTCCAAATTTTTCCAAAGTGCATTTACTTATGACAAGATTGGGAGGACTGATGAAGTTTGGGAGGACATACTGTTTCATAGGAAGTGGTCTCAAGAAGCGGCCCTCTTCGTCTTCTGAGCGGGTCTGTGAAGTTAGAGGGATATCCAGCGCAGCGTAACACAGGTCATCTTCCTCCTGAGAGAGATATATGAATATTAATATTACAATTACATTATCAACAAACTGTACACTCCGCTATGCCATTATATCATTACATTTCATTACATTTCAGTCATTCAGCAGATGCTTTTGTCCAAAGCAACTTACAATAATGCGTTCAACAAAGGTTGGTAAGAGAACAACTCGTCACCAAATCATCAACATACTTTACACTCTGCTATACCATTACATAATCAACATACATTCTGCTCTACCATTAGATCATCCACATACTTTACACTCTGCTATAACATTATATAATCAACATACATTCTGATATACCATTAGATCATCCACATACTTTACAGTCTGCTATACCATAACATCATAATTTTACATTCTGCTATATTATTAGGTGAAAAACAATTATCTTAATGTAACAGTGGGGTATGGTGGGGCCACTTAAACAGCCAGACAACGCCACCTTGAGAGTTGCGCCCAAGGAAATAGTTGAGGAGGGGGCTATGCAAGGGACACCTTTAGGTTACAGTGTACGGGATACCCTAGGTTCTTTCCAAGTAAATAGGCAGAGACGTGGTTCCAAAGTTAGAATAAAAAGTATATTTTATTATACATCCACAATTTACATTCAAATGGATCTAAAACACTGCTCTACATATGAAATAGGTTTCCAGCCTGCTGTAATAAAAGCTCACCTATCTGGGGCTAGTTGCTACAGCTGTCCTGGGGCAGGTTCCAACTGGGGAGGGGAGGTATGCTCACAACTAGGGGGGGCGGGGCTCATGGTGCAAGCTAACATATCACTTCACTCGGGAACACACAGCAAACGAGAAAAGGGGTGACCACACCGTGCAATTATTTCAGGCTCACGCATGCAACAGTGTTAAAACCCCAAGATAGGCTACAAACCTCCCCCGCCAGAATGGCACCCTACCCAAACTATAGGCTACTTAACCCGGGCAGATAGCTTCACAGCATGGGACAGACCGGTTGGTTTATTGTTGTAGGTAAGAACAGACTGGTATAGGCTACCAGGAAGAGAATGTCTGCGTTACTGGACTTCGAACAGGTAGGCCTATACAGCTGCCTATGGCACATGTAAATGTGAGGGCAGAATATACACATGGTAAATAAAACAATTTGGTAGATACCAAAATAGAAGCTTGGCAGAAAGGTTACCTTGGATGCCATAAGGGCAATCCTATAATACCACCTATGGTTTAGCCTACCTGTCAGCTGCGTATGGCAAGCCTACCTACTCCACCGGCCGACCCCGTACAGGCTACCTCAGCGATGGGACCAAGCATAGCTATTTAGGCGCACCAGCCTACCACTACCTGTCAAAGATAAGAAGGTTGTAAGTGCAGCAGCAACCGACACGCAGCATACTCCGTGAAAAGGATCACGACCTACCTCTGACCCCCCCAGGAAGAGACTAACGTTGGCTCCCAGCAACCAGGAAGTCAGGTGACCAAGAGGCAGAACACTGGGTACGCCCAGGTTATTTAAAGGGTCAAGACCTAATTGTCTACCAATTAACTAATAGGCCTATATCACACTTCCTGCTTCCGGAGCCGTGAGCAGTGTACTCTTACTTCCGGTAGTTACCCCAGATACGTGACAAACTGTGGCCACCTCCTCTCCTCTGTTATTGTAATGTACCGGCTGCTCAACGTCTAAACAAAGACCTACCTCAGTTTACACCATTACCCAAAGACAAACTCCTCCGCAAGTCTTGTGTAAGGCTGATAAGGAGGATGAAGGTCCCTCGTTTCATGTTCTCAGGGGTAGCGCGTATGTCTGCAGTTTGTACTTTGAGAGAGTAGTACAAGGAGAGCATATACGTCTCGAAAAGTGGGCGGAATAGGCTAATAATGTCGGGTATGTGTGTGATTAAAAGCACTGGTCCTGACCCCCACACACTCCATCTCTCATCCAAATAGAGCCACATATTGTCGGGTATGTGTGTGATTTAAAGCACTGGTCCCAAGTAGGGCCGGGCGATACGGACCAAAACCCGGTATTTTTTGGCTGCATCGCGATATACAATATATAGATATACATATCTCTATAGGTATTTTATACAAATTCGGTTTTAACTCAATGCCACAAGTATGTCACAAGCACTTTTATTTTAAGACAAGTCATATTCACAAGAATAACAGGCATTCCCTTTTAGAAAATATACAGCTGCACACTACATATTAACACGTAAATGAAAAGGTACATTGAAATAATCTAAATCCATCAAATAAATCGCCTATATTATATACATAGGCATACCTCTGCTTCTACACAAAATCGCCTTCGTTATTCAAGATTCAAGATGACTTTATTTATCCGGAGGGAAATTAAGGTGCAACAGTTGAGACAGGGGGAATAAATGCACACAAAGTATACTAATACCTAAAAACTAAATAACAACAAAATAAACTAGTATAAACAAAATATAACTAAATTAAATCTAAATGTATGTGTTATATATGTGTTATATGGCGATATATCCAGATAGAGCCACAAGACACAATGTCGGGGAATTGTATGATTCGGATTTAGACTTCTTCACTGTAGAGTGTTCATTCACTAGTTGAACCACATCGTCTGGACCGGCGTTTGGAAGGTTATGCAGCGATAACTGTCCGCCATGGTGAATGCATTAACCGGAACTTGGGATACACTGCTTCAGCGATTTTTAACAGGTACTTCCGGCATTCTAATTTAACGTGATATAGGCCTAACAGGCCACACAAGATCTTGCATATTCCAGGTTGTGGTTGAAGGTGTCGTAGGTTGGCCCCTAAGGACAGCACTGCAGGGTCAGGAAGGGGTCCTACAAACACAAGTAACAGGAACCATTCATCAGTGAATTAAATCAGTAAAGCACCATCTGCAGGTTTTAATATTATGCCCATTTTCAAAAAAACACAACTACACAATAAGTGATGAAATTAATAAAAATGATAAACATACCTGCATAGGCTCGATACAGCGTAGATTTGACACTGCTGCGTCCAGGAGCCTTAGGCTTCCGGACCACAAGTTCATCCGTGGGTTCCGGACTTATCCCCTGGAATGACACAAAAAGAAAATAGATGCTGTTGCAAGTGTCAGAGAATATCGGGATAATTCAACACGCAAGTCATATTGTACATCCTCTTCAGGGAACTGCTGCTTTGAGAAATAGAGGGAAACTCCATGCAAATGTATACACTTTAAGTGATGTGTTGGTCTTGCGAGTCTTAAATGCTAGAATCTTAAACATCTTTGAGTAGTCTATACAGTATGTATAGCTATATCTGAGGGATCCAGACAAAACACACACATATACATATATATATACATATATATATATATATATATATATATATATATATATATATATATACACACACACACACACACACACACACACCGAATAATGGATACCGTTCTCCGTCTGTAGTTGAACTTATCTGACACCAACCTTGCGAGCTAGCAAGCTAGCGGTGACACAACAGAATCTAAGCACTCTGTATATATATAGAGAACGGTATCCATTATTCGGTATATATATATA
>CM051015.1:21728459-21740954 GCA_027704905.1 Muraenolepis orangiensis | reverse complement strand
TGCCTATAGCTGTGGCTGTTTTTCTTTTTTTTTTTTCGTCTTTCATGTTTTTTCAACACAATTCAATTAGGTTGACATAGTTGTTAAGCTATCCCTATTTGTATTTATGTTGAGTGATGCTGTAGAACTAACCGTAACCCTAATGCCATTAAAATCATTTTAATAACTACTTTTGAATTGCCTGCTTTTGTTTTGTCTTATTGCGGCGTTTTTCAAGGTCCATAACATAGGTCCTCTTGATTTAAATCGGGGTTCGAGGCTGACGGACCTTCAGAATCAGAATCAGAATCCGAAAAACTAAATGGTCTGACAGTCCTCACGGTCACTGATTAGATGCAGCAATTGAGAAATATAAATAATTCAAATTTAAAAATTAACAAAAATACACAGATTTAAACATTGCCATATCACATACGTATATATATATTCAATTGTATAAAATAATTTAAAACATTTTAATTATTATACACTTATATTATATTACAATATTGTATAATATGAATATATATACAATCATTAATGAATTAATATTGCCGTTGCTCTTCATCTAGCAAAGGAGAGATGACGTGACGTCACGGCCTTATTTGCATATGGTGGAGTATTTAAGGTCCGGGGACGCCTCCCTCCCAACACTGCAGACTGCAACTCGGAGGATAGAGACGCAGAAACAACCCTGGTGAGCGCATTGGTTTCATTTAATGTAATGTAGTAGTTCCGAAGTTCCGAAGTAACTGGAGGGAGGCGCTTGTTTCATGCACTCACTTGCTGGTGACTAAAACGCCGGTGTTGATGTGTTGATTGCTCCACTATTGTGTGACTCGGGAGACCTGCAAGAATAATTAACTCTGACTCTACTCATTGATTTGTGCAATCAATGATCTGCGTCTAATGGCCATAGCGGTTGTTTTTGACCAAGTTTGGGTATTATTATAACATTTGATTGATTGACTGGTGGTGACTTGAGACGACATGGAAATCTGCGTTTTTATTTTTCTCTCGACAGACACACACACCCACTGCAACACACACACACACCCACTGCAACACACACACACACACACACTGCAACACACACACACACACACTGCAACACACACACACGGCGGAGATGAGTGCACATTGAAATGTTTGTTGGTGTAAAGTTTGACATGGTGGAAACTACGAACGCGACGTATTGCTGCTTTTTTGACGCGTTTGTCTTTAATACCCGACCACATTCATCCATTTTAACTGACCTGTGTAATTGTGTCTTTATTTTTTTTAGAACATCCGCAAATATGTCAGACAAACCAGACCTGGTAGAAGTCCAAACGTTTGACAAGACAACATTGAAAAAGACCGACACGGAAGAGAAGAATAAACTGCCAACCAAAGAAAGTAAGTCGTTTTGGGATAATGATTGTGGTATATATATATATATATATATTTTTTTTTTTTTTTGTTGCTAAAACTCCTTAACTTCATGTGTGCCTGCATGTGTTTTTTTCTTTCCAGCTATTGAACAGGAGAAGGCGGAGACTGCAGCTTCCTCATAATGAGGCTCGTCTACATCTGCTGGATGGATTCCATTTGCAATCAGGAAGTGATCGTCATAGGCTCCTGGTCCCCCCACTTCCTGAAGTCTCTCTGACCACCCCCTCCGGTTCCCTGCATGATGCCTTCCTCTGTTCATTGTCAAATTCCAACTGTCAACTTGTGGATGCAGAACGTGTTATGCAACTATTGAAAAATATAATAAAATGTAAAAATCAATCTAGTTTTGTTTTTATTTTGGACTTCTTGATGTTCAGGGGAAGGCTGTTGGTTCAGGACTACCATAGATTACTGAAATGTGCCCTATGGTCATCGTTTTGTTTTTCTGCAGGCAACCTATGAGTTTGGGCGTGAACCTTATTGCGTTAGAAACCTGATGAGCCACACGCCATTATGGGGTGGGTGGGGGGGGCGAACACCTTGTGCTCTTAAGACTCGGGGCATTCTCACACCAAGCGTTGTACTAGTGTCCGTGTGAACTCATTTAGCACACATACATGCTATAGCATTGTCTATACTGTGTGCATCTCGTCCAAGAACACATGCCGCTAGAACGCAGACATTCGACTTGGACTCATCCAAAACCAAACTCCCTACCCCTCAGCTCGTATAGTGCCCCACATGAGCGCCGTGACACATTGTGGGTGTGTCTCCCCCCTCCTAAGAATTGGATCCATCGCAACGGTACGCGGAGCTGCACTATTCTAATGCGGTGTGTGTATATATATATATATATATACACACCGCACACAGGGATGTAGTTGTGTTTAAGACGTTGACCCCCCTCAACTGAGAAAATTGCTGCGTGACTTCTTACATTTATATATATCCTGTTTTTCATAACTGCATACCCCTGATCACTACCTGTTAAATACTTCTGTATATATATACCTAATATGTACAAACTAAGTGCAATTACCATGCACTTTACTGCAACGTTTGCACTGGTTAGATGCTCAATTATTTGAATAATCTATCCTATCCTTACTAGGAAGGTGATCGGTACCAAAAGCACCCAAAAAGCAAGATTTGATATATAGGCCCCTGCTTCGGCACACATCTGTCCTTGCATTGTCCTATGCTTTCCTGCATGCATAACACCATCGTACTGTGAGAAGAACAGGAAGTGCTACGAGGCTGAAGCCAGCCCAGTTCCTCTTGGTTATTTTTACTGCGCTCAGTAGCAGAGGAAGCCAGCAGCACCCAGTGTGGCGCAACACGCGTCGTTGTGTCTTCTGTGTGTTGCTGCTGACTTCTTGTTTCCCCCGGCGGTTTGGTGCTTTTCACGGTATTGTATCTCATTGTACGCTGACATTGCGATACATTCGAGAAAATAAACTAATATTAACAATACAAGGCAGGGCCTATGCATACACACATACCCGCAAACATATACACATAGGAACATATATAAATATAAATACATATAAACATTTTATATATATATATATATATATATATATATATATACAGTGGAGGAAATAATGATTTGATCCCTTGCCGATTTTCTAAGTTTGCCCACTTACAAAGAAATGAACAGTATCATTTTAACGGTAGGTTTATTTTAACAGTGAGAAACAAAATATCAAAAAGAAAATCCAGAAATTTACATCATATAAAAGTTATAAATTGATTTGCATTTAATTGAGTGAAATAAGTATTTGATCCCCTTGCAACCAACAAGAATTCTGGCCCTGACAGACCAGTTAGATAAGTCCTCTTGCTTTAAGAAAGTACTCCTAATATCAACTCATTACCTGTATAAAAGTCACAGACCAAAGAGCTGTCTAAGGACATCAGGGACACGATTGTAGACCTGCACAAGGCTGGAATGGGCTACAAGACCATCAGCAAGCAGCTTGGTGAGAAGGAGACAACTGTTGGTGAGATTATTCGAAAATGGAAGAAACACAAAATGACCATCAATTGCCCTCGGTCTGGGGCTCCACGCAAGATCTCGCCTCGTGGGGTATCGAGGATCATGAGAACGGTGAGGGATCATCCAAGAACTACGCGGGAGGAACTTGTTAATAATCTCAAGGCAGCTGGGACCACAGTCACCAAGAAAACTATTGGTAACACACTACGCCGTAATGGATTAAAATCCTGCAGCGCCCGCAAGGTCCCCCTGCTCAAGAAGGCACATCTGAAGTTTGCCAATGAACATCTGAATGATTCAGAGGAGGCTTGGGAGAAGGTGATGTGGTCAGATGAGACCAAAATTGAGATCTTTGGCATCAACTCTACACGCCGTGTTTGGAGGAAGAGAAATGCTGACTATAACCCCAAGAACACCATCCCCACTGTCAAGCATGGAGGTGGAAACATTATGCTTTGGGGATGTTTCTCTGCTAAGGGGATAGGACGACTTCACCGCATCGAGGGGAGGATGGACGGGGCCATGTACCGTAAAATCTTGGCCGATAACCTCCTTCCCTCAGCCAGGACACTGAAAATGGGTCGTAGATGGGTCTTCCAGCACGACAATGACCCAAAACATACGGCCAAGGTAACAAAGGAGTGGCTAAAGAAGAAGCACATTAAGGTGATGGAGTGGCCTAGCCAATCTCCGGACCTTAATCCCATAGAAAATCTGTGGAGGGAGCTGAAGCTTCGAGTTGCCAAGCATCAGCCTCGAAACCTTAAGGATTTGGAGAGGATCTGCAAAGAGGAGTGGACCAAAATCCCTCCTGAGATGTGTGCAAACCTGGTGACCAGCTACAAGAAACGTCTGACCTCTGTGCTGGCCAACAAGGGTTTCTCCACCAAGTACTAAGTCATGTTTTGCAAGGGGATCAAATACTTAGAGAGACTGTTCATTTCTTTGTAAGTGGGCAAACTTAGAAAATCGACAAGGGAACAAATAATTATTTCCTCCTTCGTATATATGAGCCGATATACTACTAAATGCAGAAACCATCCATTTCCTTGTGTGGTACTTGTTCTTGTGCAATGACAAGTAAAGGCTCTTCACTCCATTCAAGCTCACACATTACAAGTTACACTGCATACCTATCACCTATACTAATGGACGGGTAACCGGAGAAGCATATATACGTATCCCCTTAGACACAAGACACAGGTGAGCTCAGACGGATACATCAGTTTAATGTTAACTTTCAAGCCCTGCTTGATTGAAGTCTGATCTAGCTCTAGTGTGCTCAAGAATAAAGCAGAGATCTTTATATTTCAATGAAGTTCTGAAGTTCTTTCAATTAGAAATTTTCTCAATTCCAGGGCTCAAAATGGCAAATCATTTCTGACTGAATTAGGTATCAGATAGTGTAGCACACACACACACACACACACACACACACACACACACACACACACACACACACACACACACACACACACACACACACACACCAGATGAAGCAACCCAACCATCTGGGCCATTATTGCAAAAGCAAGCATGTGACTTTCTGAAGCTGCTGTCCACACAGGAAGCGAGAAGCGTGCAGAAGTGGAAGAGAGAGAGAGAGAAGCAGAGTGGGCGAGATGCTCACACATCTCACTTCAAGAGTGGAAGAGCCGTGAAACACAATGCTCCATGGTAGCATTCAAACGCATCCTAGCTGTGATGTTAATGTGATTCTGTGAGCCTGAGATACACGTTGATACATGTTCACAGGGGGGGGGGGGGGGGGTGGTTGAAGGTGTCGAGGTGTGACTCAAGTGATAGGTGAACTGCTGCAGTCAGATGATTCTGTCAGCACATCCTGAATAACCCTGCCTCAGATAGCCTTTTCTGGGGTTTTTTGCGTGCAGAGACAGAGAAGACACACATACCTGCTTCTTATTACGTTCTGATCTGTATTTTGCACATATTGCTCAGTGTTTGTGACGGTGATGTATGATTAGGTCGAGGGCCGTTTAGGAAGTTGCATTATTAGTTTGTCGTGCATTACAGGAAATGAAAGGAATGACTTCTGCTTTAAAGTGTACAACGGGCCCTTCTCACGGCAGGAAATAAATAAACAGTTGAGCTCACAACATTTAATTGTGGGTTTGCGATTGAGGCATTGCACCAGTATAGACACGAATGGACGAGTAAAGAAAACGTTGGACGACAGACATCACACAACCAAGCTAATGTTAAAAAGACAGAAGGAAGTTACTTTGCCCCTATACTATTGATGACCTGTGAAAAGGAAAACAGCCATGCAATACAATCACACTACAATCAGACCACAAAAACATGAGGGTTCACGGCAGAACAAGGGTTCTTTACATGCGGTACTCTGATCACCTTGCTGTCCGCTAATGATTTAAAACGATGCACAATGCAAATGTTTTCATCTGGCAATATAAAACAATTCTGAAATCAAACCCTTGTTTTTTTATGTGATGGTTGGTGATACACAGAGATCATTTGAGCCCTGAACAGTTCTCAGCAGAAAAGATGAACTGAGATCCGGTGAGCATTCAGGAGGTTCTGGTCTCAGATGAAACCAGATGTTTTTCCTTTACTTTACCAAAGCTCCACGTTGTGCTTCACGAGCTCGACGTGGCCGCGGTCGTATTTGAAAATGGAAATTTGGGAAATGCAAACGTCAATATTGGCTACACCAATGCTCACTTTGGGGGAACCAGTTTTTCGGCAGTTTTGACCTCACCTAATTGCATATGTTGACATGTGTCAACACTCAAAATACATGCAAAATACAATGCAAAATACACATTCCATGTCAGTCAATGCACATGCACTGTACTGCACTGCTTTTATTGTATAACCACAGGGGGGGAAATGTTATGTTCCAGTTGAGTCAGAAAGTCCTACCTCAAGGCAAGGTGTGTGAGAGGAAGTGGTTTGCTGCCGGTTCCACGCTGTGCAAGGCGACAAACAACACATCTGGGATTGGATTTTGATCCTTCTGTGATCATTTTTTTCATCAAGACATTTTAGTTTCAAAGGGACTCGAGTGAATTGAGATACTGTTAAGGGGGCAGGTCAGGGTCACTCACTTTGTTTAGGGATGCCTGTGAACATTTGCGGTTTGAACCCACCACCTTTCTGCTGGGATCCAACCACCCTTAGAGAGTATCCTGCCCTATTCAGCATCCGTACACGGACTACCAGGTTCAAGGACTGTTTTTATCCACAGGCAGTGGGCCTACTGAACAGCTAGGAGTGCTGCCACTATAATAACATTGTCATCCATATTACGTTACATTACTTTCTGGACTCATTACAGCTACTGCTCTGTGCTGCACTGTATTCATGATGCTGCTGCACTACTGGCACTTTAAAATTGCTTTAAAATGCTTTTTGCACAATTCAACAAATGTACGGATCCTCCATCGGTCACTTTATTGTTCTTTCTATGGTTCGTTTTATTGTGTACAGTATTGTAGAGTATTGTATATTCGAGGCTAATCTGGACGTGAGCTTGCGAAATTTAGGCGGCAGTATAGCTCAGGAGGTAGAGCGGTCGCCTCACAACCGAAAGGACGCTGGTTCGATCCCCCGGCTCCTCCTAGCAAAAAAAAAAAACTGTCGAGGTGTCCTTGAGCAAGACACCCTAACCCTAACTGCTCCCAACGTGCTGACTGTCTCCTTGCATGGCTGACTCCGCCGTCGGTGTATGAATGGGTAATGTGAGGACATGACTTGTAAAGCGCTTTGGATAAAAGCGCTATATAAAAAAGCCAGCATTACTCCCCCGAGGCTTATATCTTATTCAAGAACCCTGAAAGAGGGGAGATATATGTGAATATATGTGTTTGTAGGAATGCCCAGAGAGCAAATACAAACACGGTGAGGATAATCGCAAGCTGTCATTGTGTCTTGCTTGCCGAGTGAATAATGCATATTGCGAAACAATAGCGTTTCCTTCTCTCACATTCCGTCGGGGCCTGTCGACGGGCAGGCAGGTGTCGGCACAACACGGGCCGCCGTTTCGCTCAAACAGCAAGATGGAGGGCGACGACGAGGAATGTGCCTCGCTTGTCTAGTGTCCCAGACAAGTATGTGTGTGCGTGTGTGTGTGTGGAGCCTGGTAGAGAGACATGAAACTGTTACTTCCAGTGTGTGTGTGTGTGTATGTGTGTGTGTGTGTGTGTGCGTGTGTGCGTGTGTGCGTGTGTGTGTGTGCGTGTGCGTGTGTGTGGAGCCTAGTAGAGAGAGATCTGAAACTGTTACTTCCAGTGTGTGTGTGTGTGTGTGTGTGTGTGTGTGCGTGTGCGTGTGTGTGTGTGTGTGTGTGTGTGCGTGTGCGTGTGGAGCCCAGTAGAGAGAGATCTGAAACGGTTACTTCCAGTGTGTGTGTGTGTGTGTGTGCGTGTGTGCTTGCGTGTGTGCGGGTGCGCATGTGTGTGCGTGTGTGCGTGCGTGTGTGTCTGTGGAGCCTAATAGAGAGATATGAAACTGTAACTTCCGTCATTCTGCTACTCAAAATGTGGTTTTCTGTTGTTGTCGTCTGCCACTAGTCGGTCCTCATGGTGTTTATTTGAGGGGAAGAAAAAGTCACATGGGTGTTTGTTCTCGTGGCTTCAGTTTCAGTGTGTGTGTGTGTACGACATAATACACTGTGTGTGTGTGTGTGTGTGTGTGTGTGTGTGTGTGTGTGTGTGTGTGTGTGTGTGTGTGTGTGTGTGTGGTGTGTGTGTGTGTGTGTGTGTGTGTGTGTGTGTGTGTGTAAGCCGTTCAAGTCAATCAGCAAGAGGACAATTGAACAAAAGCGGACCATGGCCACTGCCCTTCTCACATGGGGAAATTATTTCAGTTCTGCAAGACTTCCTGGTATATAAACCGTATTAGCTGGAAGCGGAAGTTGTCGAGTACAGTCCGACAGCGTCGACGCATCTTATTTTGAACGGCGCAATTATCCAGGCCAGCAGTGTGCGTGACTCAGTCACGCTAACTGTTATCTTTCCTGTGTAGCCATTTCCGTTCAAACACATTTAGATATGTTCTACTGAATGTCTCGATTAGCAGAACAAAACACTGTTTTTGTCAACTCTCGATTCAAACCCGTTGCCTGGTACTGGTTCAGCAGCTTACAATATTATAGGATATCATACACACTTTTAACAATCATATAATCACCAAGAACAGAGTGGCTTTAGGTTTTGCACCGTGGCAATAGGCGGCGGGGTTGCGCTATACATATAAAAGCAAGTTTCATCTCTTCGGCCACGGACCATACATGCTCACGATAGTTATGTCCTCTGGCTTCTTTTTCTTCTCTTACCAACACCTGGGATTTGTAGTTCAGTAGTAGAAAAGAGGTCCCCCAGGTGAGAGGAATTAAGGGCCGAGGTTGAACTCTAACCCACCTGGAGGGGGTTAAAAGGTAACAGGAAAATGTCATGATTTGTGAGACTATAACCATATGACTTTCGATCTCCCAGTGAAATGTGTTACATAACATGACTTTTGACGATAGTAGCATGAATAAAGACTGGTGCCTTGTGTCTGTTGTTCTCTATTCTGCTCTTGTCTGTCTCCTCCAGGTGTCGGTGAACGGTATGTGCGTATGTGTCCCGTCAATCATCACCTTTCGTCAATCATCGAGCTGCCCTGTTTTTTAGAGTGAGCAGAGTAATGAGGGTTACTTTGTTGGGCTGAGGTGATTGTGAGATGAGAGACTTGTGACGTCGATGAGCCATGAGACGTGTGTTACATAACACGACTTTTGACTAAAGCACAACGTTGTGATAGGGCTGGCGTGTGTGTGTACCACAATCTAAAATTGTTATTCTATTAAAAAAGGATCATTAACTAAGACTAAGCCTCAGTAACTAAGACCAGTCCAGGCAGGACTGTCTTAGTTGTCGCCTTCTTGTTAAACCCCGTCCCACTGGAATGCTTCAGAGGGAAAGCTCATGTGTGATCACGCAGACTGAGTTGCCAGGGAACAGCTGGGTGGTTGGAACAGGTCCAACCACCGCCTAGTATACTGGCCCCACCCCTTGGTTACCTAGCTCACAGCATTCCTATACCCCTCTGCAGCCCAAACTATCTCATTGCTTGTCAGTTAAAGGTGTGTGTGTGTGTGTGTGTGTGTGTGTGTGTGTGTGTGTGTGTGTGTGTGTGTGTGTGTGTGTGTGTGTGTGTGTGCGTGTGTGCACATGCACATGTGTGTGTGTGCTTTTGAAGATGCACAAAATGTTCAGAGGCACACGAGAGACGACTTGACAAAGACAAATATATACACAAAAGTGAACTTTACACCTTGACTTTCATAACAGCCAACATATTTAACCTTGTGTCATTCGCCTTTAACGGAAACTCTACTCAGTGTTGTGTGTGCTCAACCAATAATAATAATGTTGGATGGAGGTCAGATCCTCTTAATGCAGTGGTCAGCCTTGGCCTCTTCCTCAGCTGGTCGGCTGACCTCAGATCACTTTCCCAGGGAGATGGTCGTCATATGGGGTCTCGTCCTTTAATGACATTTGTGGTCTGATGCTCTTATGTGTCTTAAGGACTTATGCGTTTATTTTCTTGCAGATTAATAACAATAACAAAAACATAAAGATTTACCACAACACAATAAGGATGGTGTCAACACTAAATAAAACATTGTATTCACCCTCCACAGCGGAATTAGATTCAGATTAAGACTTGGTTTATTCGTCACATATATAACGTATAACGTGCAGTGAGATGTTATCAGCAACCCCCGAAGATGTGCGCCGAATTACAAAATTTACAAAAAAATGCATATTTCCGTAATTGCAGAATATATGAATCTGACAGTATAAATGAGTGTAACGTATGTAGTGTAGTACAGATAGTCCAGTTGCTGTGGAAGGGGTTGGTGGTTGGGTCGGGGGGGGGGGATAGGGTTGATCTTGTTTTTGGTACATTGTTTAGGTGAGGCTTCACCATCAGCAGGGTGCACCGATCTTGTCCTCAGGATGTGGTCACATTGACTTCGTTCGCACAACCTCGCCTTTTATAGTCAAAGACTCCCTCGGTGTCGCGTGGGTCACGGCGTCCATCAGTCTCTATGTGCTATAAAGGCAATGGCACGCACACAAGACTAACTCAAACGTATGGGGTTTTCGAGTTGAGTTTAAGCATCAGTTCTGTATTTGTCATTTGGAACAATCTAAAAAAGTAAATCAATACTGAAAATAGAGAAGTGAATTTCAGGAAGTTGTCCGACACCGCCCGTGTTGACATTAACTATTCGTGTAGCGTTGAGAAAATGCCACGTTAGACGTATTAAAAGCTTGAAGTCAACCAATGCATACACACATTTTATAGCACGTCGAGTTTTCAACCAGTTTCCAAATGATTTTATTTTAGTGCCCCGAGTCTCTTGTAAAGTGCAATGGAAAATAAATGAAACGTACATTTACATTTTAAATTAGTCAGAATGTGATGAAAAGTGTGCTAAATCACACATTTCAACCCAACTATTAAATCATACGCCGTGTCGAGTTTATGGGGGGCAAAAGTGTATTTTAATTGCATGAAGATTAAAATTATTAGATAGAAGAGTTGTGGTATTAAGCCTACAGCCTGCGACAGCCAGCCTCCCAAAATCATTGACCATGTCTCCCCCTGGTGGAGGAAAACAGAACTGCTAAACAAGTGTCAGTGTTATCACACGACAATCCCATTCAGCCCAGGTTATCAAATGCGCGAAAAAAACAAACAAACAGTTATAGCATTAACCTACAAGACCACAGGTCAACAGGAACATTGAGACATCCTGGTCAGGTTCCATGTATAACCAGCGTTAAATTGAAATAAAGATGTCCGAAATGAAACAGAATTGATTTAGACATTTTTATTTTTCAAAATGGTGCAACACTGCGTCCACAAGGTGTGACATTTCACCAACAAAAAAAACCCCCAAAGAAAAACAACCAGACGAAGGCATCATGCAAGGGAACCGGCTTCAAGTTGGTTTTGGACGCAGACTTCTCAAGACTTCAGGAAGTGATGTCATGACCCTTGGCGACATCACTGATCGTCACCCAGGTTGATCGCACCACAGCCTTATGTCGATCATGGGGCCCCTCACTCATTATGAAGACGCCTTTTTCTCCTGTTCAATAGCTGCAAACAAACATAAGGGTACGTGAATTAAAAGGCGTTTGAGCAGCAAACACACAAAAAAAAACATAATCACAATATAAATCATCATGTCTAACAACTTACTCTCTTTAGTGGGCAGTGAGTTCTTCTCTGCGGTGTCAGTCTTTTTCAGTGTGTTCTTGTCAAAGCCAGTGACTTCTTCCAGGCTTGGTTTATCAGACATATTGGCTGGAAGAGATTACAATTAGATTATAAAAGTCAAACGTTAGACATAATTTACTTGGAAACATTTGTCAAAACATGTAAAAGTATACAAAAGTAAGGCTTAGACACGGAGTCATAGCGTGCCAAATACAGTTAGGAAAACAGGAAGTGCTATAGCTGGCTACACGTTTTAGACTTGAATGGCAATGTCCATGTAGAACACCAATAATGTGGAACATTGCTTTATTCATAAAAACGTAGTAGAGTTGCGAAGAAAGAATTTTAAGAACAAGACGCATAAGGTAAAAATAAGTCATGAAAGGGTGATGCCTAAAAACTTTGAACAAATAAACCACTAAATGACCTGCAGTTCTAGCGTGTTAACGAATATCAACGACTGGGTTTTAGAGTGGCAGTCATTGATCAACTTGTGAAACAGGTGTCTCTTAAGTTATTACTGAAACTCAATTAAACCAATTAACTTACCAGAGATGTGAAGAGGATATTATATGTGTTCCTACTTGGTAGAACGAAGCAGCGTTGGACTGACTGAAGGCGTTTCAGAGTTTAAATACTCGACCTATGCAAATCATGACGTGACATCGTTACGTGACGTCACGACGTCGCGCCTTAACCTACACCCCCCACCCCCTGTGTGTGTGTGTGTGTGTGTGTGTGTGTGTGTGTGTGTGTGTGTGTGTGTGTGTGTGTGTGTGTGTGTGTGTGTGTGTGTGTGTGTGTGTGTGTGTGTGCGCGCA
>CM051015.1:21698459-21723459 GCA_027704905.1 Muraenolepis orangiensis | reverse complement strand
TCCCTGTGAGCATCGCTGCATGAACACTTACGGCAGCTACATGTGCTACTGCCTCAACGGATACATGCTGAAGCCAGATGGTTCCTGTGCAAGTGAGCGCCTTTCCTCTTCCTCCCTTCCGCTCTTCCTCCCTTCCCCCCTGTCCCTCCCTATGCACTCTAAGGAGCCATAGGAAGACGATATGTAATGGTAACCCACAACTTGACATTCATAAAAACAGCAAATTATGATCTGAAAAGTAAATACATGTTGATATGTGTGTGTGTGTGTGTGTGTGGTGGTGTGTGTGTGTGTGCGTGCGTGCATACATCGGTGTGTGTGTGTGGTTATGCATGTGTGTGGGTGTGGGTGTATGTGTGTGTATGTGTGTGCATACGTGTGCATACGTGTGTGCATGCATGTGTGTGTGTGTGTGTGTGTGAATATGTGTGTTTGTGTACGCATGCATGTGTGCTTTGTTTGTGTGTGTGTGTGTGTGTGTGTGTGTGTGTGTGTGTGTGTGTGTGTGTGTGTGTGTGTGTGTGTGTGTGTGTGTGTGTGTGTGTGTGTGTGTGTGTGTGTATGGCGTGTCTCCAGACTCCAGGACGTGCACCCTGGCCCACTGTCAGTACGGCTGTGAGGAGGTCCAGGGGGAGATCCGCTGCCTGTGCCCGTCCTCGGGGCTCCGTCTGGGGCCGGACGAGAGGACCTGCACGGGTGAGTTCCCCACACACTGCACAGCATCAACACAGGGTATTCTGCTGGGTGATTGACACTGTTTTTACAAACAAAACATGGATGTGTGAAGCACAGCCGACTGTTTACACATTTACATACCCCCGAGCCTAAGCCGACAGCGGAATATAGTGCAAAATTCAATAGTTTTGGGACGGGCATGTTTGGACCTTTCTCTGGTAGTCATTTATATTTGATTATTCACTGTTGCTATGCGACAGTGAATAATCTATGTAAATGGCAGCTGCTGCACATAGTGTCTGGGACAGGTAATTGTGCAATGACTTTGAAGGAATGATGGAATTATTCAATCATTTTGGTGGGTTTTACATAAAAAAACATCTGGGGTCAGATTAAAAAACAGTACGCCTTTGTTCTCTTCCCCTTAATGCATTTTAAAACAGAATACATTTCCCAATGTGTGGCAGCATGAGAAAGCAGGAGGCTCGAACCATGTGTTCAATCAACCAAATCACAACGTCTCTCTCTCCCCCCCCTCTCTCTCCCCCCTCTCTCCTCTCTCTCTCTCTCTCTCTCTCTCTCTCTCTCTCTCTCTCTCTCTCTCTCTCTCTCTCCCCCTTTTTGTTTTCTCTCTCTCTCTCTCTCTTCCCTTATCCCCACTGCAGACATCGATGAGTGTGTGACGGGGAACAACCTGTGCCCCTACAACCGACAGTGTGTCAACACATTCGGCAGCTACTACTGCAAGTGCCAAAATGGCTACGACCTGAAATATGTCGGCGGCAAATATGACTGTGTAGGTAAGGTATTACAGTGATACTCAGCCATCGTTGAGTGAGAGGTGTGCGAAATGCATTTGTTGGTTGTCGTGTCGTACCGTACTGTATGCGCACGTGTACAAACGTGCACACTCTGCCGATTCCAGACCTTAATGAGTGCGAGGCGGGGCTCCAGAGGTGCAGTCACCACGCGACGTGTCTGAACACCCAGGGGTCCTACAGGTGCAGGTGCAAGCCGGGCTTCAGAGGCAGTGGCTTTGAGTGCTCCGGTGAGACGTGAGACCTGCCCCCACACCGACATTCATTCACAAATTAATGGGGGGAAAAACAACTCTTTCGCTGTTCCGACGTCCTACGCAAATGCGATCGAATAGAGCGGATTTTGCGGTGAGCGAAGGAAGTAGCTTCCTTGTACGAGTTCACCGCTTGCCGCCTGTTCTGTTTATGGTTTTCCACTCCCATATTTCCCTTCCTTTAAGTAAAAGTGTTTTAACCAAAGATGTACGACTTGCCATGGCCAGTTTCCTGTTTTTTATGAGGGATGCAGAGATTGAAAGAACACCTGGGTAAATATTGAACCGTTAAGCGTCGCCAGCAGTCTGCTAAAGGGCCCGTCGGTAACATCCGGTCTCACTTGTATACCCTGACCCCCCCCCCCCATCCCCCACCCCGAGGTCACGTCGGAACTGAAGCCCCAAGTGACGTGATTGTGAAACACGCCTTTGTGTGTTTTATAGTCAAGACGTTTTCTCAGAGGGCTTGGGACGGAGGTATTGGAAGTGCCGACAAATTCCTCAATGGTGAGATTTGTGTGAAGCGGAAAAGGGTTCCACCTCGAGCTGTTTGTTCCTAACCGTGCTCCGTCCTGTCGTCTTCCACCTCCATCAGCTCTGTGAAACCCTCTCTGACTGCCGGTTTTCTGCACAAGGCCAACAGGACCTCTGCATTGCAGCGTCCAGCTTCATATGAAACGCAGAATGTTTGACCATGACACTAGCATTTCATCTTTTCATTTGTGAAAAGACGCTTTTGCATTTATGCACAAGTTTCAGATTGCCTCGCCAAGCATGAAAGATTTCCGCTTATTTGTAATTTGTTAATTTGTCAATCATTTGTTAATTTGTCAACCATGTGTCATGTGTTAATTTGTCTATAATTTGTTCATTTGTCAATCATTTTGTCATGTGTTAATTTGTTGATCATGTTTCATTTGTTCATTTGTCTATCAAATGTCATGTGTTCATTTGTCAATCATTGCCGCACTGCACAAACCACTTAACCCAGAGCATGTGATGTGCACAACCTTAATCCACAGCTGCAAAGTACATACAGTGGCCGCATGGAAATGACTAAAACATCACATAGGCCAGCGACCCAGTTCCACCCGGTGATGGCAGTTCCATGTGTTCCAACCCGCTTCCCCTTCCTGCCCACAGCCATTCCAGACTCCCCAGTGAGGACCCTGGACCAGGAACGCATCAAAAACCTTCTCCCGGAACCGGTAGCGACGCAGCCTCCGAGGAACCAGCAGCAGCCCTTCGACTATGATGGAGAGACCTACATCGGTAGCCAGGACGGACGGGAGGAGCTCCCTGAAGAAGTGGAGGAGGAAGAGGAGGAGGAAGAGGAAGAGGGAGGTGAGGAGAATAACCAACTCGGTCCAAGAGGAGATGTTTTCGGTAAGCCACCCCCCCCTCGCCCATATCTCTTTTAGTAAAGTGGGAATTTATGAGAGGACTTGGGTGGTCCCGACCAAACGGAACAAAATGTACCTTCAGTCAACTGCCAGTCAACCTAGCTGACTGCCAGCAGATTGAGGTGAATGATGCGTCAGATATTAACATTCATGTCTGCTGTCGGTATTTTTTAGTAAGTTCTCTTAAGCAATCATTCATTAAAGACAAGAAAGCCAAAGCAGAAAATAAGGTTTCATGCTGTGTTCAGGGTTGATTTGGTTTCTATTGTTTTTATTGCTACCTGACCTATGACATACCAGCCCTCTGAATGCCTCAGCTGGCCTTTGCCTCTGTTGGAACTACGCCACTTCCTATATTGTGACCGTCTACAGATGAACTACAGGCAACCGGAGTTCATGTTGGCTGAAGATGAGTCACCGCCTTCTTATGAAAAACTGTGAACATTTTAAAACTGTGAAATAATTGATATAATTAACCACAGCACAATCAAACGTGTCAAACAATAGCAATGGATTGCATTGCATTGCATTGTATTTCCAGAGAGCACGCTCATCTGAACTAAACATTGATATGACACTTTACTCTTAGATGCTAATTCTGATATCCCAAGAAGCATATCCCCACAATGTGAGCTAGAAAAGCATTTCAACAAAGTGACGCGGGACTCTATTGGTACTCTTGTCCCTTCTTCAAAAACGATGTATGAACCCATGTTTGGGTTACTTATCCCAACATGGGTAAATAGTTCTCGACACAGGAACAAGTTTCAAGACACATATGTATTGTCTTATCTTATCATGGGATCCTATCAAAGCATAACCAAGGGCTAAACCTAGAGGCTAGTGTAACATTAATGTTCTAAACAAACCTCAAAATGCCCCCGAACCACAACACGGCTCACATGACACAAGTGAGCGCCAAGTGAGCGCCTCAGAGCCCAGGTAGCAAGAGGAGACAAGCCCCACGGACGGCCATCACCTGCAGGGTGGAATTTTCCCTGGGCTGGTATGTGAGGGCCTGAAGGTCTGTCTCCTCCTCCTCCTCCTCCTCCCCCTCGGGACGCAGGAGGAGGGGAGGGAAGCTCCCGAGACCCCGAGCCTTTTATTAAGCTTGCCCCGAGAACAGCTGTTGTGCAAACAGATTGGGAGAGTCTTCAGCCCTGCGGCCGCCTTGACAACCCCCAGTCCCGCTCCACCGGAGTGGGTCTAACAAGCCCAGCTGTTGTACATCTGGCTGTCTTAGGCCGCTCACCGAGGGCTTGGGGGTTGGGGGTTGGGGATGGGGTTTGCTCATTGTTGCCAAGTGCCTCCGAATGCCTGGGCTGCGACATTGAAATGCGCAGCGAGGCACGTCCAGACGTGTGGGGTGGAAGATAAACTTTTATTTCGTAGTGTGAGGAAATCCACCCTCTGTGTGTTTTCGAAGGCTACAGGAGCAAGATGGCAGGATGACAAGCACTCGTATACCGAGAGCGTGAGCTGCTTGTACACAATTAAGCTTTCAACAGAACTGCAGCTGTGAAATGTCTCAGATATGAATGGAAATATTCTGTTGCCACAAGGTGAAAAGCAATATTTGTCTTGACACAAGTTCTCCTCTTGCCTCTCTCTCCCTGCAGTCACAGATTTTGAATCCGTATTCGGCCCTTCAACGGAAATCAAAGAGTTCCAATTAAAGCCAGTCCAAGAAGGTGAAGCACACAGATCATCTGAAATCATGCACAGTGTTTTCTCAATTCTGATTTGACTGTTTTATTTTGTGTAACAATATTTTGTGTTTTATTTTTCTATCTCCAAGAGTTCATTCTGGATTGCAATTTCGACCAGGGGGCTTGTGAGTGGGTGCAGGACAAGAGTGATGACATGGACTGGAGCGTAGCCTATCATGAACAAGGTACATTAATGGATGAATGGATAGATGGATGGATGGATGGATTGGTGAGGGAATTATTGAAATGATGGATGATGGGTGGCTTGATGAACGCATGAATGGTTGAAATTATGATGTCAAGACATCAATGAATTAATGGTTACATGAATGGATGGATGAATGAAGGGGTAAAGCTTTACAATAACATTAATCAACTATAAGTATAACTTTAACTATATAATTAATGAATTAATAGTAATAAGCATTATTATATATCATAAGCATAGAGGTTAGGGTTAGGGTGAGTGTAAATATTGTTCAAATTAATATCTTGGTTAACATAAAACACCATTACCTTAGTTAACGTAAACACGTAAGTAACATAAGTAAATATGAATGCCATTCACAAATGATTACATTGCATTACATTACAGTAATTGACCACACACTTTTGTCCAAAGCGACCTACAATAGTGTGTTCAACAAAGGTAGGCAAGAGAACAACTCGTCACCAGAAATGATCATGAGTGTAACAGCAGAACCAGTGCTCATGTAAAAGTGCAATAAGTTGGCAAACAAAAGAACAACACAACTAACACGCAAACAATCAAGAAAACACTGGAGCCAGTACGATGCAAGTGCTAAGACAAAGGATCAGGGATTACTAGACCATTAGTTTACAGTTAACTAATGCTTAATGTATGTTAGTTAATGCTTATTACCTTATAACATTAATTAATGGTTTATGAGTGCACCTTTACTGTACCTATTTACCAAGTGTTATTCGTGAACACATGAATGCCACATCAGCAAAGGAACACCAAACTGTCAGCCGTCACAGCTCCCTCTCTGAACGGCGACCCTCCTCCTCCCTCCGCCCCACAGGGGGCCAGTACTACATGGCCATGAGCGGCCTTCTGGGGGACCAGGAGGAGGTGTCCAGGCTCAAGCTGCTGCTGAGCGACCGGGCCCAACAGGGCAGCTTCTGCCTGACCTTTGACTTCCGCGTGGCGGGCCACGACGTGGGCACGCTGCGGGTGCTGTTGGACAACAACGTGTACCCGGTGTGGGAGCAGAGCTACAGCAGGGCCCAGGGCTGGCAGACCGAGCTGCTCACAGTGGCCTGGAAGGAGGAGGCGCCCGAGTCTGTGAGTGGTCATACGCCCGCACGCTGGCGCACACACACACACACACACACACACACCACGCACACTGCGTCTCTCACACACACACACACTCCTTCTCTCGCACACACATTTCCTCTCTCCCACACAGACACACTCCCTCTCTCGCACACACACAAATACACACACACACACGCCCTCTTTCGCACACACACACACACACACACACACACACACACACACACTACAACTTATGGGACTAAGGTGGTTTTCTTTTTCTTTTTCCTCGTCAGATCATTTTTGAAGCTCAGCGCGGGGCCGGTGTGGGAGGAGAGGTCGGACTGGACAACGTGGTCCTCACCTCGGGCTCCTGTCAGGTTGAGGACGACGACGGCCCCTTTTAAAACGATTCCCTTTTGGTTTCTTAATCAGCGTCTCTGTCTCGTGGTGCTCCTCGGGTGAGGTTGTGCAACGCAATCCAGGTGGTGGTAGGTGGTGCACGCAGGTGGTAGGTCATCCACGGGGACAGGGGCTCTAGGCTCTCTAAAGGGAAGATGTGTGGCGCTTTCTCACGCTCATGCCGTGCTGCAACACCCACCTCCTTTATCTCGTGTGTATAGTGTATTGTACTCAGATCTCAGGTTAAGATGGAGGAACCATCACTTTCATCGAGGAAAAATGACGGATGAAAAGTATTTTTGCGTAGTTCTCTTATCGTGTAGTGGATGGTTGAAATTAACAAAAAAAACGAAATATATAATTTCAAGTTCATGTTGTGTTCAAAACATGTTAACGTTAATAAAATTGTGAACTGTGTTTGAAGGTTCGTGTGTTGGAACCTCTGAGCCTGACCGCTGTAAATGATGCTTTCGTATTATGACAATAAAATGTGTTTTTTTTCTATATTTGTGTGTGTGTGTATGTGTGTTGTTGTCAACAAGTTACTTACGACATATTGTCATCCCCAACCTAGAGATATATAGCAGAAACAGGTCATAAAGGAGGAAAGTATTGAATTTGAATATAAAGTGGCATCAACCTAATCAGTATAGCTTTTCAATCATAATTGACTACACAATAATTATGGGATTTCATATTTCAATTATATTATTATGAGTCATTTGTGTGGCCCTAGACTCTCTCTTTCTCTTTCTTTCACACACACATTTTTATTGTTTGATAAATGTCGCCCTCTGTCATAGGACAGTGGAGGCACACAAAGTGATGCGTTCGAGATCCGTCGGTGTATTTCCAATCGTATGGGTGTTTACTGGCAAAATCGTTAAAAAACAACAACATACAACAACCAGAACACATGTTTATCCCGTCGTATCTTCAGCGAGGGAACGTATTTATCATTTGTATTATTTGATGTATCATTAGTTATCGTGCATTGTGGTCTGTGTAGTCACCGCCGTAATGTCCTGCGGCCCGCGAACGTCGCCTACTCGCTGCGGTGGGTTTGCGACGTGACCACATGACGTGACGCCTGACGCAGCGCTAGCCTTAGCCTTAGCTTAGCTTGCTGCCAATTCCGATAGCGCCTATGAGTCATTTGAATCACCGCGGGTGTTAATTCCGGTGACGTTTGTTATAGGATTATTGATTTCTTAACCAACACGATACCACCACGCCACTGAAGGTAAGAGACACTTAAGTGCCGAGTTTGAAAGCGATTCATTTCGCCATCTTTAATATTTAAGGTGATGGTTAAGGCTAGCAGAGTCACTGCCAAGTCCAATGGCGATAACCGGCTGTGTGTGTGTCTGTCTGTCTCTGTGTGTGTACATAGTGTACAGTTTATGCTTTTTATGCACAATGCAAGTTGTTAGTTACTTGTGATGGTTGACTCGCTGTTGTTGTCATTGTCATTCCAGCTGTTTGTTGTCAGGTGTCCCATAACCCATGAAACAACAGGACAACAATCGACATTTCATGATTTGGACAAAGTGGAGGACGACGACTACATCGCGATCAAGTCTGCGTGAGTCAAATCGTTTTTTTAATAAGATGTACGAGGTCTAGATCAGCCCACCCCAGTGTACTGCACAAACTCTTGGGTGGACACTCCCACTGTGTGACGTCACTTTGTTTTTAGTCACATGCCTATTTTAAAACGGCTTTAAACTGACTCGTCACACTCACACCTGGTGGTAAAATAGAGGCCCTTTTGGTTTCTCCCCCCCCCCCTTTCCCTGTCTGGTGGTTGAAACCACCAGACAGGGACTCACTGACTGAATGAATGAAATGTCGGCGGTGATGTAGACCCACGTGGTGCCTCTCCTCCCCCCAGGTCACCCGGTCCAGCGGTCGCTGCGTGGACGTGAACAGCCATGTCAGGGAAGACGTCCCTCCTCAAAGTGATCCTGCTGGGCGACGGCGGCGTGGGGAAGAGCTCCCTGATGAACCGCTACGTCACCAACAAGTTCGACACGCACCTCTTCCACACCATCGGCGTCGAGTTCCTCAACAAGGACCTGGAGGTGGACGGCCACATGGTCACGCTGCAGATCTGGGACACGGCGGGCCAGGAGCGCTTCCGCAGCCTGCGGACGCCGTTCTACCGCGGCTCCGACTGCTGCCTGCTCACCTTCAGCGTGGACGACAGCCAGAGCTTCCTGAACATGGGCAACTGGAAGAAGGAGTTTATCTACTACGCGGACGTCAAGGAGCCCGAGAAGTTCCCCTTCGTGGTGCTGGGGAACAAGGTGGACGTGACGGAGAGGCAGGTGTCGGCGGAGGACGCGCGGCAGTGGTGCCAGGAGAACGGGAACCACCCGTACTACGAGACCAGCGCCAAGGACGACACCAATGTGGCGGCGGCCTTCGAGGAGGCGGTGCGCAGGGTGTTGGCGACGGAGGAGAGGACTGAGCACCTCATTCACACGGACACGGTGAACCTGCAGAGGAGACCCCGCTCGACCACAAGCTGCTGCTCATAATGAGCTTCAGCTTCTTCTAGACGGCTTATTTAACCCTAAAGTAACACTGCCGGCCGTTTGCTGAGGGACACGTGTGGTGAGGCTAAAGCTAGTGATTTGGCTTGTTCCCATGTCATTAAAAGAAGATTCAAAGGTAAACTTGTCATAGGTTTCTCAGAAAACACAGAATTTCTTCCACTCTGTGTGTCACATGCTTAAGAGATGGCAGATAAAATGCTGATCAGGACATATTCATTTTCTTTTCATTCTTCATGAAATGTATTATTTAATAGAAAATACATTATATGCCATGTGAAATGTAAACACTTGCAGTGTATAGCATTTCTTCCCTCCAAATTTTAGATATTGGGTATTAGGTGGCCACATCATAATATATTCATTGTTTTAAAATACAATTGCCTCATAATTTATACGGTAGTGGTAGAGTTGCAGTTAGCGATGTACGCATTGCACAAGTGCAGCACCTTGCTGTATGTTTTCAGAATTCTGTGCCAGGAGTGCAAAGAGATGCAGTCCCCATGAGATGATCACATTTAAAGCTTAAAGTTAACATGCACAGAATTAAATATTTCTCTAAACATTATTTTTTAAACTCTGATTTAAATGAATGACACTATAACATGTGCAATTATAATTTTGTTTGATCCATTGTATTAACATAAGCTAAACTATTTGGTTAAAGCACTGGCTAAGGTTTTACCCCAGCGCTTACACCATTTCTCTGCATATGCATTGTACTAATTAAAAATGCTAATTTTGTTTAATCCTGTCTTACCCAATTAATAATTTATATCTATTGTAATAACCCCTAAGTAAAAATGATTCATTAAAAACAAACAAATCCTCCTAAACATGTCCTTATGTATTGTCTTTCAATGTATTATCTTGTATTAACAAACATGAATTCTGTTCGTGTTTCAGTACAGGTCCTCATTGTAAGTAAATTAACTTTATTTGATCTGTTCATCTTGGCTCTGGCTACACCTCCAGTCTGTTGCATATCCTTCTAACTTATTAGGCCCATCGACATTTCGATTAGTCTGAAGTCTAATCAGTTACCCTCGTTCCTTTGTTTTTGTGCTACCAGTACATGTCTCTTGCACTCTGTACTGTCCCTTCAAAGGAAGAGTGCTACATGTTCCTGCTCAGGTGTCTTTCCCTTTGGGAGGGTGTCCCATAGTGTGAGGCTGTAACCGTGATTAAAGACTACCAATTACATCTACGTATATAACCTCCCATATCACAAAATGTATTCAAGTAAGACATTTGCAGAAGTTAAAAAGCCGACAACAGGGTAGAGTTTTGTTATCTTCATTATGATTCTTCACTAACCCATACAACAGCTAATATAATAGTGGAAAAAGCAGAATATTACAAGTGTGAGGCCCTTCTCTCCAAAGCAGTATTTACAAAACCGATATGACTAATTGTGAAGGTTAGCTGATCAACTCAAAAGGTGTTTCTTGCCAAGAAACTGGACTTTTCTTTCAAACGCCGTGGATCGGATAGGAGCATTGATTTCATAGAAGGGATTCATTGCAAACTGGGAAAAAAGGAAATGGGAATATATTATTATTATATTCTAATATATATATTAGATAAAAAAAAACTGATCATTAATTTATATACACATGCAAAGCAGTCAACTTACCTTAATGTACAAATCATAAACATCATTGAAGAAATTCTTTATGCCATCTTCCTGTCGTATATCGTGCAGCATGATGAGTCTCATATGTATGAAATAGTAAAGGAAAACATTCAACATTCTCCATTTCGACACTTAAAAATCATACCAATCTCCTGCAAAATATTCACTCAAGCAAAAAAATCTTCTGAGGTGACATCTATATCTGTAGCCATCATAAGCTGATGTTTCAGGTGTAAAAAAAATAAGTATTTGTTTATGGTTGGCTAATCCATACATACATACATACATTATAAAAGTTTTTCTTTTGAGAAGTAAATAAACCGCCTGTGTTAAAAAGGATATGCCCCGCTGTCACGAACGCAGACACAAACCACTCGTTGAACTTGTCCACGGTCTTCAGGTACATGTTGTTGGACTGCCACATGTTCTCATCCACCAGATCAAGAGCTGCGTGGGCGATGAACTGGTTTAGGTGGCGGTGGTCGTCCTGTCAAAGAAAAAAAAATGAAGACACTGCTGACTAGTTTGGTACAGTTAGTCTGTCAGCAAGCTCCCCAACACAGTGAGAGGTAGGACGTACTGTACAAGCTCCCCAACTAGTGAGGTGTATTGTATGGTACTGTACTGTACTGTACAAGCACCCTAATGCGGCAGTTGCTTGACCATTTTGTTGTACTTATTGTATTACTTGTACAATAAAGTAAATAAAGGCATTCTGATATTGACAGGTGTACTGAATTGTACAAGCGTCCCAACACTGAGGTGTGCCGTATTGTACGGTACTGTGTTGTGTTGTATTGTATTGTACGGTACTGTACTGTGTTTGTAACTGCCTCTGTGTTCAGTTTGAGTTTTGGTTCCTACCAGTTTTTGGTTCCTACCTAAATGCTGTAGAGTAAGAGCGGAACTAATGGTTGAAGCGCACAGTGTTCCGGGGACGTTTTATGCCGACGCACACGCGTGTAGAAATCTCTATATAAGAGAAAGTTCCGTCACAGTCAGTCAGTTCGGTCGATCAGTTCAGTCAGTGAAGTTCCATAATTTCCTCTCTTATTGCATGCAGCCAATAAGGTACGTTTGGTGTTGTGGTTGTTAGCTGTGTGTAGGCTCAAGTCAGGTAGCTAAAGTGCTAACGAAATGTTTGCTAAGTGAGTTTATTATTATTATTATTATTGCAGAAGGATTTAATGTGTTTTGTAGGTTAAGTTCATTTTGGTTAACAATATTGTAAAGACATGTGACACTAAGAGACGAAGTAGAAATAATATGAATGTATGTTGTTATTGTTTGATCTGTGATTTATTGTATTTCATGTGTGTGTTTCACAGTTCTCACGGTCTGGATTTGAATAAATCCTACCAGTATCATAAAGAACGCATAGCTGTCATCATTGCATGAGAGGGAGTTACAGTGAGAACTTACTGCTCCATAAGACAGCATCAGAAAGCAGTGAGTAACAACATTAAACCAAGTAAAGATGTCTGAGAGTGGCAGCCAGCGTGTGGTTGTTGTGGATGTGCATTGCACAGACATGCAGGCACAAGCACCTGACAAAGAGGGTGCAAATGAAGACAGCGCAACCGTGCAACCACAAAGGGAAGAAGGCACAATAGTTAGCAACCCCGCTTCCTCAGAAGAGCCACGAAAAGGCCAAAGAGTCCGCATGTTGACGGAAAAGGGTCAAGAACTGCATGATGAGCAAATAAGAAAAGTTGCACATCGTTTCAGTGTGGGCTATGAGAAGTGGAAAAATGTTGCTAAAGAAGCTAACCAAGCGCTGTGTGCACCGAGCTCAGACGACCTGCTGGATGGACACGTCACTAAAGTATGCAGTGCCTCTAGGAGTCTGAATGAGGTTTATGACGATTGGAAGCGCATTGAGGTGCCTGACCATAACACACGTCGCAGAGTCGACACCTGTGAATCAGTAACAAAGAAGATTTGTAGTAATGCAATGGACCTTTTAGACACAAGAAAGGCTAAAGGTCAAATGCATGAAGAACAATTCATGGAAGAGATATTGTCTGTAGCCTCAGGCAAGACAGGCACCAGCTCTCGCCACACTAAATTCTCCTCTGCAAGCAGAACAAGTGCAGCGGCTGAGGTTGCTGCTAACCAAGCCACCTTAAAGGTCCTGCTAGAGCAAGAGCGTCATATTGAAGAACTTCAAAGACTTGAAGCTGAAGACAGGAGACAGGAGGCTGAAGCCGCCCAGTTAAAAGCCAAGATGGAGGCTGAAGGCGCCCAGTTTAAAGCCAAGCAGGAGGCTGAAACTGCAGAAAGACAAAGAGTGCTAGAAGCCAAACGCAGAGAACTAAATCGATTGGAAACTATTAAGAAGTTAAAGGCTGCCAAGGCACGACAGCAAGTGTATGAGCAGAGCGAATGTTCAGCTCAAGCAGCTAAACGAAGTGATTGCTCAGATGAAGAAGTAAATGAGCTTCTCCATCGACATGTCTCTGTGAAGAGTGAAGTGGAAATCAAGCCTCAAACTAGCCTATTACAGCACCGTTCTCCACCACAAGCTGTATCACAAACAAGGCAAGAAGACAGATCTGAAGACAGCAACGCTTGTCAGGTTGTTCGCAGAAACCATCAGTGCAAGTCGCATTCCTATACCTGAACCTACAGTGTTCAATGGCGACCCACTCAGATACAACGACTGGAAGGTGTCCTTTCAGACGCTTGTTGGCAGGAAGAACATACCAGCCGAAGAGAAGATATATTATCTGCGCAAGTACGTGGGTGGATCTGCCAAGAAGGCCATAGAGAGCTACTTCTTACTAGGCACAGAGTCAGCCTATTATGCAGCATGGCACATCCTAGATGAGCGATATGGCAATCCATTCCTCATTGCCAAGGCCTTCAGAGATAAGATTGAGTCGTGGCCCAAGATAAGCTCCAAATGCAGTGTGGAACTTCAAGAACTCGCCGACTTCCTGCGCAGCTGTGAGGCTGCCATGTCTCAGGTCAGAGGTCTTGAAATACTTAATGATTGCAACGAGAACCAGAAAATACTCTTCAAACTTCCAGACTGGCTGACTTCAAAATGGCATAGGAAGGTCATGGCCACAGAAGAAGAAACTCGCATGTTCCCGAGTTTCAGCCAGTTTGTCAAGTTCCTCACACGTGAAGCCAGAATCGCTTGCCACCCAATAACCGCTCGTCATGCTCTGAAGCCAGGGGAAAGTATTCTGGACAAGGGTTCCAGGAGCAGAGATCCTGGAGCAAGGGTTTTAGCAACCAGCTCAGATGAGAAAGCCGTCGCCACAGGCTGTGTCTTCTGTGAGAGGGCAGGACACAGTCTGCAGAAGTGTCGCAAGATTATGCAGATGACAATCAGTGAACGAATTAAGTTTGTCCAAGAGAAGAGCTTGTGTTTCGGCTGTCTGAAGTCTGGCCATCGCTCCAAGGACTGTAGAGATAGAAACACCTGCGACACCTGTGAGAGAAGACATCCAACTTGCCTCCATGATGATCGCACCAAGGAAGAAAGGATGTCAACAAGGCCGGATGGAGCAAGGAACAGTGATAAGTACAAAGAAAGAGAGAATAATCAGCCACAAAACCAGGCAGAGAGACCATCACGTGAGGCGACATCGTGTAGAGTCATCCAGAATGATGGGAACACTCATACATCCACAATAGTTCCAGTGTGGGTGTCATCTACAAGTGAGCCAAGTCGTGAGGTTCTGGTGTACGCACTCCTCGATACACAAAGTGACACAACTTTTATCCTCGAAGAGACAGCAAAGGCTCTCAACACAAAAGGTGAACCAGTTCAGCTAAAGCTCTCCACGCTAGCTTCAAGAAACACAGTCGTGTCCTGTTGGAAGCTGACAGGTCTACAAGTAAGAGGATTCAATTCAGACAAGATAATCACTCTGCCAGTGACTTACTCAAGAGAGTTTATCCCTGCAAACAGAGACCATATTCCCACACCAGAGACAGCGAAGGCATGGCCTCATCTTGAACACATTGCAGATGAGATCGCTTCTCAGCAAAGCTGTGATGTCGGCCTGTTAATTGGCTACAACTGTGCTCAAGCCCTCATTCCAAGACAAGTGGTGACTGGTGAGGAACATCAGCCGTTTGCTCAGAGAACAGACTTGGGCTGGAGTGTGGTGGGATATGGTAAACCGTGTCTCAACTATGGAGATACAATCGGAATCAGTCACCAAGTCATTGTGAAGCAAGTGACGCCAGGTCTACCGTCCTCTTCCGACCTCACAAGTGAAGTGCACTATGTCTGTAGAACACAGATCAAGGAAGTTGTGTTACCTGCAGATGCCATAAAGATGCTGGAGTCTGACTTCGCTGAAAGAGTGTCAGAAGCCAGCCCCATCTCTCAAGAGGATCTAAGGTCGAAAATGGAGAAGGGCATCAAGTTAAAGAGCGACGGTCATTATGAAATGCCGCTGCCATTCAAGAAGGAAAGGCCTAACTTACCTGATAACAAGATCTGTGCTATCCATCGTCTCAATTGCTTAGAAAGAAAGTTGAGAAGAAACGATCAGTACCACAAAGACTACAAGACCTTCATGGATGGGACCATAACCCGCGGAGATGCAGAAAGGGTCCCAGAGGAAGACATCTACAAAGCTCCAGCTTGGTATATCCCACATCATGGGGTGTATCATCCACAAAAGCCTGGGAAGATACGTGTTGTCTTCGATTGCTCCGCCAAGTACCAAGGGACATCCTTGAACGACTATCTCCTGACGGGTCCAGAGTTGACAAACACCTTAGTGGGAGTTCTGTATCGCTTCCGAAGAGGTCCTGTGGCAAATCGTGTAGAACGCATCAAGCAAAGCACAGAGTCTACACAATGGAAGCCCAGACTTTCTTTGGCAGAAAGAGTTACCAAGTGGAGAAGTCAAGGTGGGAGAGATCGCAAGTGACGACCCTGAACTTAAGAAGGCCCAGGTTCTCAACACCCAGGCGCAGTCGGAAGTGACCTTTCCTGTGGAGGCCAAGGACCGAAGTTATTGTATTTAGTTTTGTTTACTTTCTATGTAGTATGTTGGTTCTAAGTCATTGTAAAATCATATACAATTGATATGTTTGGTGGGAGTGTAACTGCCTCTGTGTTCAGTTTGAGTTTTGGTTCCTACCAGTTTTTGGTTCCTACCTAAATGCTGTAGAGTAAGAGCGGAACTAATGGTTGAAGCGCACAGTGTTCCGGGGACGTTTTATGCCGACGCACACGCGTGTAGAAATCTCTATATAAGAGAAAGTTCCGTCACAGTCAGTCAGTTCGGTCGATCAGTTCAGTCAGTGAAGTTCCATAATTTCCTCTCTTATTGCATGCAGCCAATAAGGTACGTTGGGTGTTGTGGTTGTTAGCTGTGTGTAAGCTCAAGCCAGGTAGCTAAAGTGCTAACGAAATGTTTGCTAAGTGAGTTTATTATTATTATTATTATTGCAGAAGGATTTAATGTGTTTTGTAGGTTAAGTTCATTTTGGTTAACAATATTGTAAAGACATGTGACACTAAGAGACGAAGTAGAAATAATATGAATGTATGTTGTTATTGTTTGATCTGTGATTTATTGTATTTCATGTGTGTGTTTCACAGTTCTCACGGTCTGGATTTGAATAAATCCTACCAGTATCATAAAGAACGCATAGCTGTCATCATTGCATGAGAGTGAGTTACAGTGTTGTACAGTACTGTACTGTGAGAGACAGCATGCAGCAGACAGGCCGTTACCTTAGACTCTGCTTTCCCAGGTGGCAAAAACTCCATTTCAAACACAGGGTTGTCGTGATGACCGACCATGACGAAATAAAAGCTCCCAGACATCGCGGCAGTCGGTACTAGCAGTAAAGTACTAGATGACCTACAAGCAAGAAAAGAAAAACAACAACAACAATTATAAGATAGATATAAAAGGGACTGAAGATGAAACACCGATCATGGGTGTAAGCTTAGTGCTAACTAGCAAGGAAGCGATTAGCCTTTCACATCAAATGAGTCACACATACTCGACGCTATATGGCCATGCATGATACACACACACAGCCACAACTACATTACTAACAAACACGAACAGTAAACGCTACAAAATTGCATTTTAAAACAATCGTCTCAAACGTCCCGTCTTAACGTTTTGTGTGTTTGTTCATTTGTTTACCTGTCAAGCTGTCAGCCGCTGGGTCTTGTGACGGTGCCGTCGCACACGGATGACGCAAGGCAACGCAACCCACATGACACATTCAAATATGTATTATTGTATTAACATGGCATGATAAAAAGAAATTGGGGGGAAAATAAATGATATATATTTCCTATTGCTTTTATTATTATTATTCTGGTTGTAATATGTCCAATTATGATTTCCATATTTATTTTTATTTTAAAACAAATCACACACGTCATAGATGTGCGCCGCCGGTGAGGAGGAGGGACGTCGGTTGGTGTGAATTAGGATTTGAATTCAGGAGGAGGCGACGCCACTCGGTTACTAGGACGCTTTAGGAGTCCGTTTTTCGTGGTCCTTACCCTATCTGCAGTCATGGCTGCTGCCAACGAGGATTCGCTGTCCTCAGACGAGCTGAGGAAGAAACTCTTTAACCACTTTAAAAGTAAAGGTGTGCTCGACATGCTCAAAGTAAGCGCACCTCTGTGTCTGTCTGTCTGTCTGTCTGTCGTCGTCCCCCCTTGATCCTCAAGTTATGTGTGTGTTTTTCTCTGTACGCACAGGCACAACTGCGCAGTCATGTGATTCGGGAGTTAAAGCATCCGCTGGTGGAGGGACTCGAACCCGTCCCCGGCGCCCGGGCGTCTTCCAGGTCCAACTCTCTCCTGGTGACGGCGACCAACACCATAGTGGCCGACTACCTCCAGACCTCTGGCTATGAGTACAGCCTTTCTGTGTTCTCCCCCGAATGTGGCTTGCGTAAAGACCAGGTAAGAGAGAGAGCGGTAGAGAGAGAGCGAGCGCACCTGTATCTATCTACCTACCCACCCCCTATGAGTCATCCCGTCTGTATTCTTCACATATCTAATAATGATGATGATGATGATGTCCTACCCTGCCCACCCTGGTAGTGTCTAAGTACAAAGGACCTGCTCCAGCTGATGAAGATCGATCTTCATTCACCGCTTTACAAATCCTTGGTATGACGTGTTCTTGTACTATGGCAAGGGACATTGATATTCAAATGTTGTTGTTGTTATTGTTGTGAAATTCACAATTCTCGCTGAATATCTGTGTGATTTTTTTTTTTTTTCTCTCCACAGATGTCCAACCAGGGTGAGGCAGAAACGGGTATGCCACATGATATTTTTCTCTCGTATACTGTTGAAATCCGTTCGCAATGCACTGCATCACTGATCACTGTGTGTGTCCACCAGGTTTCCTGACCAGTCTGATGACTCATCTAGCAGACGTCCGTGGCCACACGTCACACTCTGACGCGGACACCCAGACCATCTCCCATGGGAGTTATAGAGAATCTCTTGGTATGATGACAAATGAACCATTTGTAATCATGGACAAAACCACCAGTTGTGTCCAATTTCGTACACAACTTTTTGAGTTAATTTGCTCAAAAAGACAAACAAACTAAATCATTACCCCGGTCCCATCTTCAATAGCGGATGTATCCACACTTTTGACCTGGCATGCATATTAGTAAACTAGACATACTGTCACTAATGGGAATGTGTGTCTCACATACACACACACACACACACACACACAAATACATGCACAAATACATGCACATGCACATGTTTCTTCCACTGACTGCGTGACTCTCTACAGTTGACAAGATGAAGGTGATCGACCAGGAGTATGAGAGTCTTCATCCGCGGGGAAACAACTGGATGTCTCATGAATCTAAACTCACCGCATATAAAAGACAACTGGAGACACAGATGCATGCTGAAATTAACATAAAGGTCTGACTTTTAGCCTACATATCCAATACAAAAGTAATACATGCGTAATATAAATGAGTGTTTAATAACAATTATTGCCTATGACTGCTAAATGGGATTACCATGCCGGTTGTAACTGACACTATTGTCGGTCTGTCTGTCTGTCTGTCTTTAGATGCAACATTTTAAAGATGTAGAATTGGCCAAGATGAGGATGGAGGAAAAAGCAAAGTCCAACAAGGAGTTTGGGAACTTCCGACAAGACCTGGAGAGGACGTATGAGATGAAGGCCAACGCTCTAATGAACCGGGAGAAAAATGCCATTGACCGGTTACAAAAGCAGCAAGAGGTGTGTGTGTGTGTGTGTGTGTGTGTGTGTGTGTGTGTGTGTGTGTGTGTGTGTGTGTGTGTGTGTGTGTGTGTGTGTGTGTGTGTGTGTGTGTGTGTGTGTGTGTGTGTGTGTGTGTGTGTGTGTGTGTGTGTGTGTGTGTGTGTGTGTGTGTGTGTGTGTGTGTGTGTGTGTGTGTGTGTGTTCATGCGGTGGGTGCATTCCCACCAACTGAAAGAAGCAAAAGATTACCCTGGTAAGATTTGTCAACCCATCTTAATGTAAAAATGTATTTGACTTTGTTTCTCAGATGGATGAAAGTAATGTGTACCTTCAGAGACAAACTCTTTTGAAAGAAATTGAAAAAGTGCGGAACAGCGAAAACGAACTTAAACTAAGGATGGCGGGATTTGAAAAGTAAGCCAATTTTCCAACAGTAATATGTATATATATAATATAATGTATAATAATTAACGAGGATAATTCACAATAATGGTCAGAACGACGGTGAGGGGGACACTCTTTCACACAGACTCTTATGCTGCCGACAGGACGTGTGAACTCCACACGGACAAGGTGAAGGCCCTGGAAGAGCTCCTGAGGAGGAGGGAGCTCACCGTGAGGACCAGTGAAGACGCGTATGAACAGAAGCTTCACACTGAACTCTCCAGGTACAACTCTTACATCACACTGAACCCTCCAGGTACAACTCTTACATCACACTGAACCCTCCAGGTACATCTCTTACATCACACTGAACCCTCCAGGTACAACTCTTACATCACACTGAACCCTCCAGGTACAACTCTTACATCACACTGAACCCTCCAGGTACATCTCTTACGTCACACTGAACCCTCCAGGTACATCTCTTACATCACACTGAACCCTCCAGGTACATATCTTACATCACACTGAACCCTCCAGGTACAACTCTTACATCACACTGAACCCTCCAGGTACAACTCTTACATCACACTGAACCCTCCAGGTACAACTTACATCACACTGAACCCTCCAGGTACAACTCTTACATCACACTGAACCCTCCAGGTACAACTTACATCACACTGAACCCTCCAGGTACAACTTACATCACACTGAACCCTCCAGGTACAACTTACATCACACTGAACCCTCCAGGTACAACTTACATCACACTGAACCCTCCAGGTACAACTTACATCACACTGAACCCTCCAGGTACAACATTCATTTGACTTTGTTTCTCAGATGGATGAAAGTAATGTGTACCTTCAGAGACAAACTCTTTTGAAAGAAATTGAAAAAGTGCAGAACAGCGAAAACAAACTTAAACTAAGGATGGAGGGATTTGAAAAGTAAGCCAATTTTCCCTCCAGGTACTACTCTTGCATCGCTGTGCGCCTAGCATTGAACCCGATGGTCCACCGTCTCTACCTAGATGTCTAAACCCCATCCTGTATTGCTTGATTTATGATGCAGTCCAAAGGAACATAATAGTAAATAGTGTTAACATAAACCACAATTAGGACCACCTTCATATTTTAATAGATTTACATTTCAAGACGTGTAAACAACTTGGGTCTGTTTAGCAGATACAACCAAAACATGTTATCCTTAGAAACATTTCATCTCGGTCATCTCAAACATAATTCATCTTTTTCGCTTCAAAGGTAAAGCCCTCCATACCCTTTTAATTTTGTCCAGTTTTAGTCAGTTAGTTAGTGAAAATCAGTCGGGGGGTTCACGTTTATTTTGTATTTAACTAAACTGTATTCTATTCAACATGCGTGCCTACGTGAGAGGCACTTCTTCTCACTTGAAGAGGTTTGTCGTGGTACTGTAGCACCGTGTGCTACAGAGCTCTTCCCCTTGTTGTCCTCACCAGGTATAAGCTGGAGTTGAAGGAGGAGTTCATCAAGAGGACGGAACAGCTGACGGAGAACGAGAACAGGAACAAAGGCGTGTATCTTTTGTATTCTCCCTGTCCTCACGCAGTAGAGTAATAATGAGTACAAGACAATGACTTTGCAGTGTGTGTGTGTGTGTGTGTGTGTAAAGCTCTTTTTGTATTCTCATCACATTACAGTGGAAACGGCACGCACAGCGAAGGAATCATCCGACCTCGAAGCGAAGATAGAAGTGCACATCACAGCCTGCGGTGAGCTGCGGCGTGTGCAGGTAACCGCGGCGATGGATGCCTACTCAGCATGCACGCCTTCACTTATATGCATCCTGCATACTGCCCCACCCCCCCCCCCCCCTCCCCCCCCCCCGCACGGAACACCTTCTAGATTGGGTTTTTCCGCTGAACATGCAAATACAGAAGCTAAATCGGACCGCTATTCTATCACTAGTTCCCACCCAGGGGTATCACCTGTTTGACCTGCTGCCCTCTGGTAGACGCTTCAGGTCCGTCGAAGGCACGGCCAAACAGACCCAAGAACAGTTTCTACCCCCAGAGCCATGAGAGAGTTGAACACTGTCAAACACCGACTGTTCTGTGTAACCGACTATCCACTACACAATACTGCATTGCATCAATATGACAATACTTGGTTTACATGTTTACATCCCACCGCACCCTTTGTATGTGTATTTTTGTAATTTGCACAACTTGTACATAGGGCCACTGCAATATGTCTCATAGGTTACAACACTTATTATCTGCTTTATTTTTAATTGCTGTTTTGTGTGAAAGAGTGCACCATGAGGATTACCACCCAATCCGGTTGTACTTGTGTGCAATCACAATACCTCTGGCACACTGACATTCTGATTGTGATTCCCTCTCTGCTCCGCAGGGGGCGCTGGAGTCGTCGGAGCAGCGGGTGTCTCTGCTCGGCCAGCAGAAGGAGCTGCTGAGCGAGCGGCTGGAGGCCGTGGCCGACTACTCCGCTCTGAAGAGGGAGACGGTGGAGCTGCAGGCCCAGCTCAGCCTGGTGAGGAGGCAGCTGGAGGAGGCCCAGGAAGAGAGCCGACTCCTCCGAGCAGGTAAGGTTCCCCCCCCGGGAAACCAGGTCCCTGGCCTCGGTGAACCATCCCCCTAGAGACTCTTTTTCTTTCTTTGTTGGGAAAAGGGTTTATTCAAGATTCCCTGAAGACATTTCCTTGATTTAGTGCCCCTCCTGAAGATGTTTTTTTTGTATTTCTCCTAAAGATGTTTGACTGCATCATGTCCATCTAAATATGTTGTATTAACTCTGAATATGTCACATTCTTCTAAAGATGTTGTATTAACTCCGACTACATCACGTTACGTCATGATACAGGTATTGTATTAACTCTGACTAAACGATGTCCTTCTAAAGATGTTGTGTTCTCTCCGACTACTGATGTAGTCTGAGTTAATTCATCTTCAATGATCGCGTAATGACTCTTCTCCTCCTGAAGACGCGTATAAACTCTGAGCCCGTCCTGCCAGATGCGGCCCGGCCCTCGGCGGAGCAGTTGGCCCTGCAGACGGAGCTGCAGCGGCTGCAGGGAGCTCACAGGCTGCAGCAGGAGCAGTTTGACAACCAGAGGCAGGTGTTGCAGGCCCAGCTGCAGGGGGAGGTCAGTCACACCGAACGGCCCGGTCCTCCTCCTCCTCCTCCCCCTGTCCATTTCCTTCCCCTTCTTCTTCTTCCCCTTCTCACGGAGTGTGGGAAACAATGCAGTCGTCTCTTTTTCTCATAGAAATGTGGCACCAGGGAACGGCTTCGCCACTTAAGGCTGCTGGGATTCTGAAAGGAGGCAGCTTGGATGTCAAGTCAAGTCAAGTTTATTGTCTATGTGCAATACCCGACGACAGACAGCAGTTAAAAGTTAAAAATAAGATAAAATGATATACTGGGTCGTCCGCACCACTCTTTGAAGCGCTCTGCGCTCGAGTGCGGTGCAGTTCCCGTACCAAGCGGTGATACACCCTGTAAGAACACTCTTGATGGTGCCGTTATAGAATGTTCTCAGGATGCGGGGGCCCATGCTGAATTTCTTCAGACACCTGAGGAAATACAGGCGTTGTTGGGCCCTTTTCACCACGTGTGTGGTGTGCGTGGACCATGTGAGGTCCTCGGAGATGTGCACGCCGAGGAACTTGAAGCTGCTGACCCTCTCTACTGCAACACCGTCGATGGAGATAGGGCTGTGCTCTCCCCTCTGCTTCCTGAAGTCCACGATCAGCTCCTTGGTCTTCTTGACGTTGAGGGCGAGGCTGTTCTCCTGGCACCACTGCTCCAGCGATCCGACCTCCTAGGCTGTCTCGTCGTCGCCGGCGATCAGGCCCATCACTGTCGTGTCGTCAGCAAACCTGATGATGACGTTAAATGCCGTTGACGTTAGATGACGTTGGATGCTTGGATTCTTTCATTCTATCTTTTCTTTCTTTTTAAATATTTTTTTCTCTGTTTTTCTATCTTTCTATCTTTTTTCTTAATATTTTCTTAATATTTTCTCTTTCTTTTCTTCCTTGGCACTCCAGCTAGTCACTTTTATTGGTCCACTCTGCCTAGTTGGTTAGAGTTTGTTCCTGACAGGAAGGTTATGTTTTCACCTCTGTTTGACTGTAAGCAAGATAACTTGGCAAGATAAAAGTTATGTACAAAACTTAACTTGGTGGTCAGATTACTTATAGGCCAAGGAACAGTTGATTCCATTTTGGCGCAGAACGGCATCAGAATCCGGATCAAGGTTGTTTTTGAAGTATTCTTTAGCATTGGGAGATACATATTGTTAGTAGCATATTTGCATAAGACTCGGTGAGGGTTTAGGTGGAAGGCCAATTATGATTTAAGAACATATCGGGGAAATATCGGGATACAAATCCGGACCCCCGCAGATCCGGATCCAAATCCAGGATTTCTTTGAATGATTCTATAGCATTGGGAGAGAGCAAAAAAGAAATCACATTGTGTAATATTGTTGCTGTTGCTCTAGACTAGAGGGATTGTTTAGCCTTGATCATAGTGCAAAGGGGACATTTTGGTGTGGCGGACGCATACGCTCTACTGAGGGCCCTCTAGTTATTCCTATAGTCTTCTTCATCCGCCGTATGTGCAGGTGGAGCGCTGTGCCCATCTCAACGCTCGGCTCATGGAGTGCGAGGAGAAGAGCCACAGGCTGACCACCCACGCCGAGGAGCTGAAGATGCAGCTACGTCAAACCCAACAAGGTACGTCACGGTCCAGTCCGGTCCGGTCTGGTCTGGTCTGCGTAGGGGCCCTTCTGGACCCATCTGTGGATTTGTTATTCACTTTGCACTCTGATTTTCCAGGTGTTTCTTTTTTTAGTCTTTTTCGTTTACTATTTCCTTGCTTGTCGCACTGACCGTTTTTAAAAAGTGAAACATGCTTAAAATTCCACAACATTTTTGTTGAGTTCTTAAGAGCCCGGTCTGTTCATCTGGCTCCATCTAAAACGGGGGTTGTCAAAGTCTAAGACCGTGGTGCTACACTAGACACAGGCCCACTGCTGGTGTGTGAAACCTCTACATTTAGCTATTTATTGACGTTGATAAATTATTATTAATAATAATAATAATAAATTCAAAACATAACATAACTGGGAAATTAGTTTCTCTGCTTGTCCCTTGAAACCCTCTGGCGCCCCCAGGGGAGGCACACCGCCTCACACTTTGAAAACCCCCTGTACAAAAACACCTCTTATAGTCTATAGTTATTCATTCCGGTGCTTATCCTTTCGTGGTGGTTGGTCTTTTTTCACGTCACTCAACCTCTTCTTCCTCTCCTCCCCTTTTCCCCCCTCCGTTTCCTTTCTGTTTGCCTCGGGGGTGGTGTGTGATTCAGCTCTGGAGAACGAAGTCCTCCGTCACCCCATATCCTCCCTAGTGGACCGCTCCGTTCTGAAGCACAGCGCCGACCGGCCGGTACCCGCCGATGTCTATGTACAGACGCCCCTTCCGAGGGGTCTCCTCCTGGGTCATTATGACGACGAGGCTGCCGGTGGTGTTGGTGGTGGGGGTGTAGGTGAAGTAGGCGGGACCCCGCGAGGACGGCCCCTCCTCCGCTGCTGGGCTCCCGGTGCTGTCCAGGAACCCGAGGAGAACGACCTGCTGGCCAGAGCGA
>CM051015.1:21680959-21693459 GCA_027704905.1 Muraenolepis orangiensis | reverse complement strand
GTTGTTTTCTCAGAGCCCGGTGAGAGCAGAGCCGGAGGCGGCCAGCCCGGACCCGGCCAGCCCGGACCCCAGGAGTCTGTCCGACGAGAGAGACCACAGGTACGTCTTAACGGTGAACAGCTGTGAGACGGCAGATGCACGGTTCACATGTGGAGAAACACATGTTTTTTTTTTTGTTTTTTTTTATGTTTTAGATTTGTAAGCATGGGAATTTCTCTTTTTAATAGATTTCCTCTTGTCGATGTACTACTCGGGGAAGCAGGTGTCAGTCTATACAACTCAAGTCTTTATGCGCATCGTGTTTTCACAAAGGAAGAGCTTCCTGGCCTCCGTGGCACGCTGACAAGTAAAGGCGTATTACAAGTGTCTCCCCCGCTTGCTTCGTGTCGATACTAAAGTGGTCCCCCATGTCTTCTCATCATGACCCCTCAAATCTCTCCAGCATCGCAGCTTATTCCCAGGAGGCTGCGGACGATGACTTCTGGTGACCTAGATGACTCCTGCCGGCTAGAACTGAACTCCTCGTCCAACCCTAGGAGGAGGTCTCTGTTGGTGCAGTCGACAGAAACACGTGGCCCTATCCATTCTATGAGTAGCGATAAACACTTTTTTGAAATGATTATTTTCCCCTATAGAATGTCGTTTTAATTTATTAATAGCAATGCTTTTACTGTGTTAAAGGAAAATAAAAACACATTTTGTGTTTTATACATTTTTTGTTTATTTGTTGGTGAAAACGTTCAACTACTGAAGTAAATTCCAAAGCCCTTTGACTCCTCATGGAAAACGTGGGTAAATATTGTCAGTAACAAAATACTATAGGCCTCATGTAGGTTTTTTCAAATCTTTAATAAAAAATAAAAAAAAAGACTACATCTACTTTTTACCGCTATACTTATACAAAATGATGAATACTTTGTAAATGAGAAAATAACAAAGAACGAAGGCAAACACTGCCTACTATCGACGTCAGTACGAATCACTGTACATCCATTGTGTCACCGTGGAAACAATATTCTTCATGCAATAAAGAAATGAACAAAAAGACATTCCTGTAACATCCTCATCTAACAGAAAACAATTAAGCAATGATCACGAATGCAATTAAAAACAGATTTCACGACAGAGCATTAAGCAAACAAGTATTTATGTATCTCCATTAACAATAACAAAAAGAAAACTTTTAAACATTTACTACATTATAATTGCATGTGTTTTTTTTTTTTTTTGTAATTTCATACCCTAAATGTATGTACATTTTGAATTCAGTCTCCAAATTGAGTATCAATTCATTTTTATATATTCAATTTCACGAATAACAACTTATTTTACAGGTAGTGGTGAAGAAGATGAGCGCTACAATCGCCACATCGGTCGATCATTTTTTTTTTGTTTTGTTTAGTTGTGGAAATTATTTGGTCCAAATTGTCATATGGCGGTCATGCAGGAGAGTGGTCATGCTGTCCCTTTAACCTGACACACGTGATGCTACACGTAGTAGAAGTTACCACCAGCCTCACTCAGTATGTAGAAATGGACCAGTTGGCCTATCAATAATAAACTGCAGTGAGAAGCCTGAGGTAGAGTTAGGGGAGCCTATAATATGCCAGTCATTTGTATCGACTTTTTTTTTTTCTTTTTTCTTCAGGTTAAGTCGCGGGGGCCGATTATTATTATCACTACAATGGATGAAACGTTGACCCCCTTTAAATCAGATGTTGACGACAGGATCTGAGCTTTTAGGAACTTCAGTGGAGCTCCACGTTTAACACTTTGCGCTCAACGCCCTCGTCCCTCCGCCGCCTGTCATAATGATGATAGCGTGTCTGATTTCTGTCACAGCTTTACGTGACCCGACGTGTAACGGCCTCCTAACATGCATTTGTGCCAAGAAGTGGAAAAGGTTAAAAAATAAAACCTTGTTCTCTTTTTGTTTGGAAATCACTTGGAACACGACGCACAAGACGACACACAACTGTCAACACCCCCCCCCCCCCCCCCCGGTGTGAAAATATCCCGCATAAGTCTAAGTAACGCTGGACCAGTTCGGCCGGCGTTAAACAAAGCTCTCAGCGGAAAACATTGAAGAAGAAGAAGAAGAAGAAGAAGACGACAAAAAACCAAGAGAGAAGAAATGCAACACAGTAAGGCTTAAAACAAACACACGTTTTGGTGAGTTAGCGCAGAAAAGCAACAACATGGACGCGTTAGTTTGTTAGAAGCCCGGGTTAGTGTTCGCACAGTGTGGGGGGTTTTGGCAGGTTATTATTTATACAAACCAAACGTTCTGTCTGCCCAGAGAACAGCAGTCAGCACTTGGCCTTCATGGTGTCTGTGGGCTATGTATTGTGGTGTGTGTGTGTGTGCGTACGTATATGGTCGCTCCAGTGAGTGTGTGTGTGTGAGAGAGAGAGAGAGAGGGGATATTTGTGTGTGTGTGTGCCTGTGTGTGAGAGAGAGAGAGAGAGAGAGAGAGAGAGAGAGAGAGAGAGAGAGATAGGGGATAGGGGATACTTGTGTGTGTGTGTATGCCTGTGTGTGTGAGAGAGAGAGAGAGAGAGAGAGAGAGAGAGAGAGAGAGAGAGAGAGAGAGAGAGAGAGAGAGAGAGGAGAGAGAGAGAGAGAGAGATGTGCCTGTGTGTGTGTGTGTGGTGCGCGCGTCCTCCTCCTCATGTGTAGGTATTGAGACACTCCTTGGAGTGTGACGTGAGGTCCCGCAGCTCCTGCTCCTCCTTCATTTTGATGTCTTGGTAGGCGTGCATGTGACTGGCGTCTTTAAGGTAGGCCCAGTTGGCAGACAGAATCATGAGGAAGTGGACCTGCAGAGAGAGAGGACGGGGCGGGCGGGCCTGTGAGCATGTCAGGGTGAGCCAAAAGCCAGCTAGTCAGGAGACAAGAGCTAACGCTAACGCTATCACACACACACACACACACACACAAACCGTGAACACATACACACACACAGTTAAAGATTGTCAGAAGATATTACACACACACACACACACACACACACGTCATTACGTTGACTGCTACTAATCATGGTTATTACAGAATACACAGGAGGAAGTGAAGTGGAGGAGGAGAGACAGGTAGCGGAGAGACATGCAACTTGCAAGGTTAATGGAGATGCCAGCGGACACACACACACACTGACACACACACACACACCGACACCGACACCGACACACACACACACACACTGAGGACGTTAGTTGACAGCACACACGACGCTGAGCTTCATCGACCCTGTATTCCTTGTATTGTCTGATTTGTGTCTGTTTTTTGTTGCCCATACCAATAAAGTAATAATAAATACACTGTGTGGGAAGGTTTTGTAAACAAAGGTTGTTTATTATTTGTGTATAGAAAGGGAGGGGGGGAAAATTAAAAAAACTACAGTCTGCCCAAAATCGTAGAAGAGAATTAAATATATGATATATGACGTATAAGTAACCGTTAAACATATCAAATAATCTCTGGAGAAGGAAAATGGTAAGCATGCAGGCAATACAGTTAAAAAAAAAGAAAAAAATGTAATGAAATAATACAGAAAACATCGAGAAGTGTCTCTTTAATGGCACGTTGTGATTTAATTACGTTGGGAATGTTTCACACAGAGAATCACCTTTTGTTTCACCTTTTAAGGCGAAAATAAAACAGCCTTTCATATCGCAAAAAAGATTTACATTTTTGCCGAGTCTCGAGAAAGAAAAGAAAAAAGTGATGAAATGCGTTTTGTGTGTCAAATATCAAAAAACACATGGCAGCGCTATGGGGGGGGCCCTGGGGGGGGGCACACTGCCTCTAGTGGACTCTAGTGTACTGCCTCCACTGCCTCTACTACTGCCTCTATCTCTCAGTCGCCCTACCTCCACTGTTCCCCAGCCTTCACCGTAATACTGTTGGTTTTAGTTTGGCTAATCTAGTGTGGGGGGGGGGGAGAACGAGTAAGGGTGATTAACACTTGTCGGTTGTAATACTCGATGGTTTTTCCGGCGGGTTTTGGCCGGTTGGCACGGTAACGGTAAATGATGATGGAATGCTCTAATGTACTTCGACGGCGCCGCTAACGACGCTACTACAGCTAATCTGGTTACAAAACGCATGGCTAGAGTGTTCCTTCTTCCGAGGGACAAGCTTGACAAAGTCATTAATTAAAAGGCATGAAGCATTAGATCTTTATACTGTTTATGCGATGATTTACTTACATTTTAAACTTGGGGTGCTTAAAAAGCACCCTTATTCTAGAATTGGTCCCAGTTTAGATGTCATCGAAATTAGTAGATAGTGTTTACTTTTTGAGTTAGTTTTTATCATCACAAATTTCAAATCTATGTATATATATAGTATTTGAACATATATATATAAAAAAAATGTTTGAGAGTGTGTCGAGAGAACTGAATTGCTGTGGTGGCATAGTGGCTGGGGGACTGTTTGAAAGAGCAGGATTGCTTGTTTAATAAAGTTTATTTATAATCTGATAGTGACGCATTCATCTAACCGCCACTATCCAGTTTACCAGACCTGTCCTCGGGTCTGGTAAACTCTCCCTGGATATCAAACGCTAGAAGATACACATCTCAGCTATTTACACTCGTCACAAACGCTAATGAATGAATGTTGCTATTCTGCAGGAATTTAAGTTTAGTTTTTGTTCTTTGTAGTCAGTGGCGACTTCCTCTACAACAAAAACAACAACAACAACAGACTGGAAACGCCCCATTGTGCACAAAAAAGAAAGCAAAAAAAGAAATCACAAATTTAAAACTTTGTGCAGCAATCTTCTCGACTCTTAAACTTCAAAACGGCAAAGTTATAAGTGGTAGCCATCATGTAGATCAGCTGGTGGAAGAGAGCAGAACAAAAGGGAGGTCAGAGAAACCATGAAGCCAAACCATCGACTGATCAACCCCCCCCCCCCCCCTCCCTCCACAGACACACACACACACCACCACCTCCTCCTCCTCCTTCCCAGTCGCCGGTAGCAGTAGTCAACGTTACCACGGTGACCTCCTACGTACACCCAGAGCTGTCTCACCGCCCGTCCTTCAGAAGCTACACTGAGTGTCAACAACTATGCTGTCTTCATTGTTTTTTGTTTAACGACTGCTGATCTTCTATCATATCACTGATATCTTATCACTGGATAACGCTCAGCTCTCCATCGTTTAACAGATGCAGCGGCCAAAATGATCAAAGCACACTGTGTTCCAATTTCTCCTGATCCAGCCCTGGGCATTCAAAGACTGGCTGTAGGCATGATTTAAGAGCTGTTACTTGAGTGTAAATCTAATCTAATCTAATGTACCATAGCCATCCGTCAGCCAATTCTCTGTGATAATTTGTGTTCTGCTGGACGGCCCCTGCCTGTTTTGTGAGACCATTTAGCTTTTAGAGACCAGCTCCTGACCCATTTCTGACCAATCAGGGGCATCTGCAGTCAATTAGGGGCATCTCTCTCTAAGCAGTTGGGTCAAAAAACCAAAAAAACTGTGAATGGAATTGGGAGCTGGCGGTGGAGGAGATGTTGTTGATCGTCATGCATCGCCATCCTGGTGAGACGTCAGCCGTACAGCAGGAGCACAGAGCGCTCCCACCCGGGGCCGACTCGTAACAAACGTGCAAAGAATGAGCTACTACGGGATGAGCGACAGCGTGGCGAATAGGAGAGAGTGGGGGGGGGGGGGGGGGGGGGGGGAGGAGGTACTTACCAGAGCGATCACGGTGGCTCCCGCCCCGGCACAGGCCACGATGTACAGGTGGTAGGACAGGTAGAACTGGGAGAAAAGGATGGAAGATCACACCACAATCACATGAATTATATATTTTTTTTCTTGTTAATGAAAAGTTCCACAGGGCTTAAGGTATTTTTATGCCTTTTATTAAAAACAATTAATTATATTGAGAATGCAATTAGTGGGTGTTTTTAGGATTTCTGCATGATGAAGAGTAACCCAAACTCTATCCCTGACCCTTGACCCCAACCCTTACCCTCTAACCCTTGCCCTTACTCTAACCCTGACCCTGCCTCTAATCCTAGCTCTAACCCTGACCCTGCCTCTAACCCTAGCTCTAACCCTAAACTCTAACCCTGACCCTAACTCTAACTCTCACCTTGATCCTCACCCTGACCCTAACTCTAACCCTAACTCTTACCCTGACCCTGACCCTAACTCTAACCCTAACCCAAGAAAGGAGTCAAAGTCTCACCTCGTTAGTCTTGCAGACATCTCCCAGTGCTGTCCCACATGCCTTGCCCGGGGTGGCGTTCCAGGGGATTATACCTGCAGCAGAAGCACAGAGAGCCACGGTGAATATTATGACACAAGTCTTCACATCCATTTTAAAGCATTCCGATTCCGATTCTGCCGAAGAGTGTTCAGCGCGAGCACACCTTCCGCGGATGTAAGCGATAGCGATATAGCACTTAGCACTTTTGGAATCAGTGTGCGTCTGTCAGTCAGGGCAGGAGTCGGTGGACAACATAACAACATCAGTGAATCATCACACAAGTACTTACACTCCTGGCAGGCGCGTCTAGTCACACTAAATGCTTTTAGGGAGAATCGGCACAACAACAAGTGATTCTGACAGATTCTAATGGAGGAGAGGAGGTGGTGAATGGTCTATTGTCCACTGAACTTTGACATAAAGTGACGGGGTCGTGACCCCACAATGCAACCCGAATGAAACCGTTGCTCTCACCGTACTGACGGACGTCCACGCAGATGGAGTCCATGTCGGTGATGTTTCCCACGAAGGACATGGCATTGCAGGTGGACCACATGTTGTAGAACAGGAAGACGGGCACGGCGGAGAAGCCAAACACGCCCAGCCAGGCCACGCCCAGGATGTAGGTCAGGAACACAAACTGGCCAATCGGAGATCACAGTGTCAGCGTCATTGTTAAAAACACTTACGAAGCGCCACTGGCAAAGTCATTCATATTTTGCGGTATCTTTTCCATTTCCAATCCTTTCCATTCTAAACAACGCCATTCATTTAGTTACAATATACAGAATAATAAACCTGAATACATATTGTGCTCTATCAAAATGTGCATCTTTCTAAATCGAAAATCGAAATCTGGAGGCTTGAATCGTCTTTATTGGTCACATACATGCACACACACACACACACACACACAGTGAAATGAGTTTCTCTGCATTTAACCCATCCTAGCATTAGGAGCAGCGTGCAGCTATTTTTATATACAGCCCCTGGGGAGCAGTGTAGGGGGTCTGGTGCCTTGCCCAAGGGCACCTCGGCAGTGCCCAGGAGGCAAACTGGCGTTTTGGGGACTTGAACCGGCAACCCTCCGGTTCCTAAGCCAAGTTCAAACAGACTGAGCTACTGCCCCCCCCCCCCCCCTGCCCCAAGAATTTTAACGTGGAGGAGTATTTTGGGGGAAGTGTCATCGGCGAAATCCGTTAGCAACTTACCAGTCCGCTGATGCAGCGTCCGCAGATGGTGGTCTTGAACTCGCTATGCAGCTCCTTGACGGCGCTGGTGGTGTAGAAGCCCTCCGCCAGCAGGATGATCCCGTACAGGAAGAAGAAGGAGGCGATGCCGTAGAGCACGTACTGCATCAGCTGCACGCTGTGAGGAACGGACAACCAACCAGGGTCAGGTGACTTCTGATCCACCGGTCCTACTGGGTTGGAGCAGAACTTCTGATCCAGCGGTCCTACTGTGTTATAGCAGAATGTCTGATCCACCAGTCCTTCTGTGTTATAGCAGAACATCTGATCTAGCAGTCCTACAAAACGAATTAGTGTGAAGAGTGATGAAGCTTTCAGGAGGACAGGTGTCGATTTGACCGTGTTGATTTGAAATCTCTACAGACTCTACTTCTTCTTAGAACGTGTGTATCCAGACAGAATGTTTTAGCTCCTCTTTCCCAGCGGGAAAAGGTTACTAGTGCTGGCCGAGTTCTGTGAAGTGAAGCGCCTCGTGCAACCAGATCTGAGCTTGTCTTCTATCAGACAATTAGATTATTAATCTAGTCTGTAAAAGATATGGACATATAAATGGACAAAGCGTCCTAGTCCCCCTGTTGCTCTACACTGATTTGAGTGTGTCCACCTTCTGTGGACGACACCGGTTTGTCAGATGTTTGCAACATCCAGCGGAAACAATCCATATTTAGCACTTTGAGGGACGGGATAAGGATAGCTGTCATGCACTAGTCTATGTGCAAACGTCATTAATATTCAATCCTTGACGTTTAACGTTTCTGATGCATATATGACTATAACTGTAGAATGGTGGTGTGTCACCAACGGTGCGCCCCCCTGAAGGCCTTCAGAGGAACTACAAACCGCCATGGCCGCCTCTCGGTATATTACTACTTATTATACTATACGACCGTATAGACGAGCATGCGGGAGTAGGGACTTGATTCAGAGCGACTGGTGACCTTTCACCTCTCGAGGACACGCGTGCTAAACGTGTCAGAGCAGAGTAATGGTGTTTGAAATACCGCCGGTCGGGGATGGAAGAGGGTTGCCTAACATCTCTCTTTTTTTGGGGGGGGGCTCTCGTGGAATCTTGAAATCATTAGCGAGCAGAGATGATAAATTGTCAACAGATGGTTATGAGCTGAGCTGGAGGGAGACGTTTTGGTTTCCTTCCCTGGTAGTAAGATCTCCCTGAAACTTCTGAAAAAAATCCTAAATCCTTAAAAAGATACAGATGAGGAGGAGAGAGAGAAACACACACACACACACACACACACACACACACACACACAACCCTGCCAGGCGCAGCCTTAAATTAAACAGCCCACTAGCGAGTGTGTATGCTTCAGCCCCCAATATGCTCTGTCGTCTCTCTCTCTCTCTCTCTCTCTCTCTCTCTCTCTCTCTCTCTCTCTCTCTCTCTCTCTCTCTCTCTCTCTCTCTCTCTCCTCTCTCTCTCTCTCTCTCTCTCTCTCTCTCTCTCTCTCTCTCTCTCTCTCTCTCTCTCTCTCTCTCTCCTCTCTCTCTCTCTCTCTCTCTCTCTCTCTGGTCGTCGTGACTAATGGAGAAAAATAGAAGTCCTTATTTGGTCTGTTCTCTCTGGGATCGCGGCCGCGGCCTCTCAGGGAATCGACTGTCTTGACTAATAAAACAGCTTTAAGTCGAGCCATTAAACAGATCATGTGTCACCTGTCTGTTTACCTCTTTCCGTACTTCGGATTGTGATCAAAAACGGTTAAGTGCGTCTGATGTGAAAACAATCTGCAGTAAGTTGGTGTGCTGAGAATGGAGGCGAGTGCACCGTGCCGTTTGAATGTCTCTGAGGCCAAAAGCACAATACCAGCCAAGGCTGGACAGTAAAGTTGTATTCTATTGTTGGACAATAAAGTTGTATTTTATAGTTCGACAATAAATTTGCATTTCTTGGACAATACAGTTGTATAGTATATATTGACAATATAGTTGGAGTTTATCCTTGGAGAGTAAAGTTGTATTCTATTCTTGGACAGTAAAGTTGCACTCTATTGTTGGGCACTAAAGTTGTATTCTATTCTTGGACAGTAAAGTGGTACACAGACAGACTTGGTATTGTTGCAGAAGCGGGGGGCGTGTCCACTGTACTCACACGTCGGTCAGCATGGCGTGGTCGCTGGTCACCGTGGAGAAGTGGCGCTCCAGGATGGTCATGGTCCCACTGAGGGCCACGTGTCCGCAGCCGCAGAACAGCGCCACGCCGGAGAAGCACAAGATGGTGGCCAGCAGGGAGGCGTACGGGACGCCGCCCAGACACTTGATGCAGCACTCGAAGCAGCCTGCAGGGGGCGGGGGGAGAGGAGAGAGAATAGAGAGAGAGAGAGCACAGCGTTAGTGGTGTGGTGACTGACCAGGTTCAGGGACAGGGTCTGCCCACAGGCAGCGCCGCCTTTAGGTCCACTGTCATTGTTGTGAATCATTTATACCTCAGGAGAGGACGGGGAGTAAGCGTTCCATTGTACTTTGTTACACATGGCAAAAATAAAGAATAAAGAATCTTGAATCTACTTAGTGGAGTGATCCGATTGCAACCAGCAGGCATTCCACTCTCGGCGAGTCCGTATGAGATGAGACGAGCTGTGTGTGTGTGTGTGTGTGTTGTCCACCACTCAGGGCCATATAGGGGAGTTTAGTTTTTAAATTTTTTTTTTTTCCAAGTGTTTGACTTGTGAGGCGTCGTAGGACTGGAACTCATCACAGTAGAGCACCGTCGAGATCACTATCCGCCTCAAAGAGGCCGGAGAGGCTGTTCACCGGCACAGCAGGAACCGTCCCGTCAAGTGTCCATGGTCACACAATGGGAATCACACAACAGCTTGATCAACACCACATGACGACGCTCTGTGTGGTGTCATGATGTCAGCCCCCAAAACCCCTCTGATTGGTCTAGAGCTACCCTTTAGATGGGGGGGGGGGGGGGGGGTGGCGGGTTCTTCAATGGACCTGTACAATATAATAACGAACCGCTGTAGCCACTCTGCCTGTGGAGAAGGAGTTGAGAGTTTGAGTTTGAGAACGGCTTGTCAAGCTATTAAGAACTTAATGACCTTTTATCGCCGAAATTGAAAGCACACTAATGGCTACCTCGGAGCCCCCGGGGACCGGGCCAAGCTGTAATGGAAATGGTCGGTGTCGATGCCGTCTCCTTCCGCTTGTACAACCGGGCAATAACCCAGGCACCCAAGTTCAGGTGTCGATATGTATATATATATATATATATATATATATATATATATACAGTGACATACGTAGCAAAACTTACAGTATCTTCGATGAGCTCCAGTCGCATCGGGCACCACCAAATGATGACATCCAATGTGTGGCTCAGTTTCCACTGGAAGTTCATTTGTATTGCTAATAGGGGGTCATTAGGGAGGGATTGTTTTTGCCACTGGCATTTATCTTCCTTTCCTTCTCAACCGTTCTCAAAGTTTTAAAACAAACATATAATGAGCCAGTCACACTGAAATATGTTCTCTATTTATTTAACCTAACATAGGGTTAAAAAGTGGGAGACTGCGTACAGACAGAAAGACAGACAGACGGAAATACGGATGGGCGGACGGACGGACGGACGGACGGACGGACGGACGGACCACGTATTGACTCAACTGGAGATGGACAGAGATCTAATTGCTTGTCTTTCCCACGGAGCGAGAATCCTAAATGTCTTGATTGTGCTGGTGCTCTTGGCCGTGGCAGGCTAAATGAAAGCAGATATATTGGTGTTTGGGTCAACGTTTGGCAGTCGGGAGGCTCAACTCAAAGTCTTTGTTGTGTTGCACAGGGGGGGGCGTGGGGGGGGGGGGGGGGGGCTGGTTTAAAAAAAACATTTGTCTTCTGGGGTCCTCTGTGTAAGAAAGAGTATCGCCATGGCAGCGGGTAGAAGCAGCCAGGGAGTGTTCCCATATTGGGGGGGACTAGCTGATGCCACAGACCACATACCTCTAATGGAGCATGGGGAGAGAGAGCTGGAGAGAGAGAGAGGGAGAAAGGGGGGGGGGGGAGAGAGCTGGAGAGAGCTGGAGAGAGAGGAAGGGAGGGGGGGGGGAGATAGAGAGCTGGAGAGAGCTGGAGAGAGAGGGAGGGAGGGGGGGAGAGAGTTGGAGAGAGAGGGAGATGGGGGGGAGAGAGAGCTGGAGAGAGAGGGAGAGAGGGCGAGAGGGGGGGAGAGAGAGGGGGGAGAGAGAGCTGGAGAGAGAGGGAGAGGGGGGGAGGAAAGAGGGAGATAAAGAGAGAGAGGGAGAGGGGGGGAGAGAGAGCTTGAGAGAGAGGGGGGGGGAGAGAGAGCTGGAGAGAGAGGGAGAGGGGGGGGAGAGAGAGCTGGAGAGAGAGGGGGGGAGAGAGAGAGAGCTGCAGAGAGGGGGAGAGGGGGGAGAGAGAGCTGGAGAGAGGGAGAGGGGGGGGAGAGAGCTGGAGAGAGAGGGAGAGGGGGGGGAGAGAGAGAGCGAGAGACACAGACAGACAGGCAGACAAAGAGCGGGGGAGAGAGGAAGAGAGGGAGAAAGGAAGAGGGAGGGAGAGACAGACAGACAGACAGACAGACAGACAGACAGACAGACAGACAGACAGACATCAACAGGATATTCAGCCACAGAGCCACCAAGTCATTGACTCTCGTTCAGATGCCTCTGATAGGTTTGATATGATTGCTATCTGCTTGATGTAATCGGAAAGACCGACGGGAGCGAGTGAGGCTGAGCATCGGTAACCGCTGTTCACTGGTGTACAATGTATTATTGTGTGACTCATCCTCGCCTCACAGTTTCAATTTGATCCGCTGATAGACACCAGGATATTGCTTTGATCCTGGCCGATTGGGTTTTTTTTTGGTCGGTTCTGGGAAAAATGGTTGTGTTGCAACATGTGGTCAATCTAAAGGGGAATCAATACTTCTTAGGATGTGGTTTGATCTGATGGTGTTGCTCCATGTAATACCTGCCAGTCACAAAGAAGGTCAAGCAGAGAGAGAGAGAGAGAGAGAGAGAGAGAGAGAGAGAGAGAGAG
>CM051015.1:21668459-21670959 GCA_027704905.1 Muraenolepis orangiensis | reverse complement strand
TGCTTACTCTGCCACTGTCAGCGCTGTGTGAAACACCGGGAGCTTTGACATCATCTTTAGCTCCTGAGAGCTCCAGACCCACAGAGAGACACACACACACACACACACACACACACACACACACACACAGACATGAAGATACAGAGGTTTCTAATAGGCTTATATTGATACACCTCGATGTAAGCATCTTTATGCAGTCGATTGGAGGGGGGGACTCAGTCGAAGGACCATTGTGGTGGGTAGTGATTGGCACCCTGTTCTTCTGTTCTAGTGTCTGGACTTTAGATTAAATACATAATTTGTTTTTTTACAGGAGTGAACGGTGATTAATGATGGCAGACTATACTGTGTATAACAAAATACAATGTTTCTCTCAAGTCGAACTGAGTTTGAATACAGTTTGTGTTTTTGTGATTTTTAGATGAAAGCAACCCAAAATAAGCCGAATCCCCTCGCCTTTCCATCGCAAACATTCGAGACTACAGCATCAAGAAAAACAACACAAGTGTGGTTAACTAGGCCTTCATCAGTATGTTGAGAACCAGCCATTCATGCCAATCTCTCTTGTCAGCAGCACTGTGGATAATGATGAGGCCTCTTCAGATGGAGGAGGAGGAGGAGGAGGAGGAGCCCTTCCTTCATCACGGTTCAACCCTCCCTCTGCCGTGAGACTGGGCTTTTAGATGCACCCCCGCTGGTGCTGGCCTGTGAAGACATGTGCCTCGCTAGGGTCCTCGTAAAACACATAGGCCCATGTGCCCTGACCTCAAGCACCAACCCTCCAGTTATCTACCGCCTGAGAAAAACCAAGATCCCTTCCCCTTCAGCCTTCAGCCTTCAGCCTTCAGCCTTAACGTGGCGGAATCAGAAGACGTGAAGAGTGTTCCTTGTAAATAAGAGAGACGAAAAAGAGAGCGAGAGGAAAAGAAGCATCTGTGTGTGTGTGTGTTTATGTCTGTGTGTGTGTGTATGTCTGTGTGCGTGCGTGCGTGCGTGCGTGTGTGCGTGCGTGTGTGCGCGTGTGCATGATTATGGGAACATGTCAAACTAAGTAGGCTCAGTCCAAACATAACCTCCCTTTGTTTAACCTCAAGCATGTAACTGTATATAAAGCACTACAAATTCTGGGGCTATAGGAACACAGCAGAGAATATACAGCATTTGGTACGAGCCACTAAACCAATGATCATTGACTTTGATTGACTTTGGTTTCTGAACGGTCTGCCGGCTGCAACGATCCGTTGACCTCGTTCCTACACACAGATCAGGTCAGCGTGTGTGTGGTCGGAATTTAGCGGTTGGATGTTTGGAAACGTCGAGCATCCAAACCATTGATTGGTGAGCAACAGCGCTGACCTCATTCACAATATCAGTCTGATGGAGAGCCAAGAAATAAATTGTTACAAAGAGTTGCATATGTTTATATTTCTTTTCATATTAACTTCCCTTCAACATCGTGAAAAGGTAGGGTAAAATGAAAAAAAATGTCCTTCACCCTCAAGGCTTGTGCTCCACTGCTATATAACACTTTTAACGACTAGCCTTGCCCTGAAGCTTCTGCCTACGATGAAAAGCATAAAACAGATGAAAATGTTATTAAAAAGTAACCGTCATCCGGCAAGACATGCAGAGAATAACAAAATATGAATCAACCACAATGGGGCAATCTTGTAACGAGACCATTACTTCCCTGAACATGTCCGAGGCAATAAAGTACCAGAGAAATCCCTAAATCCCTTGCATATGCTCGTAAACACTAGAAAACGTTTTTGCTACCTCTCTTCATCTTCCCTCTTTATGACTCTCTCTCTCTCTCTCTCTCTCTCTCTCTCTCTCTCTCTCTCTCTCTCTCTCTCTCTCTCTCTCTCTCTCTCTCTCTCTCTCCTTTGAGGTTAGGATTCCAAAATGGGGTCTTCTCTTCGGAAACATATCCTCGGCTTCTCTTGTGACTTCAGCGTACGGCATCGCCGTCCCAGAGAGAGATCGGGGTCTAGGTTTCAGCATTTAAGTTGATTTACGGGGGCCAGCCTACGCGAGCTTCTCGGTGCAGGGCCACAGACCTCCGGCGGTGACACCGCAAGACCTCAGCGCGGCAGTGTTTGTGTTACACGTCCATCACGGGGCCCATTGTTGAGGCGGAGGAACGCAGTCGGTGCGCTTGCCAAGGACAGCTTTCCGGCCGCCGGTCCGCGTCTCAAACCTCAAACTGCCAAGAATGTTGGAAACCCGCGCGGCCGCGGTTTCCCTCGACACGAACCAACAATCTGTCCTTCGAGGACGGACCGACCGACGTACAAACGTTACTGCAAATATGTTTGAAATCCGATGCGAGGTATTAAATCGTAGGAGCCGGTTTACAATTTTTTCCGAAAATCTAAATATTATGGTTTGGCGTAGGACTCTTGTGTTGGGCAGGCCGTTTGTGTCGGGCACATTCTCTGAAGGGAATTTATATTCTCTTGTGTGTAATTGCTGGTAATGGACGGCGAAATTCAATTCA
>CM051015.1:21653459-21658459 GCA_027704905.1 Muraenolepis orangiensis | reverse complement strand
GTTGAACCCAGGACTTACTGGCCTGTCTTGTGCATGAGTGCGACACACACACACACACACACACACACGCGCGCGCGCGCGCGTACGCACACATGCACACACACGCGCGCACAAACACACAAGCACACACACACAAACACACCCCGCACACACACACACACACACAAACACACATGCACACACTCACACGCACACACATGCACACACACATACCGCACACACACATAAGCACACACTCACACACATGCACACACACACACCGCACACACACACACACACACACACACACGCACACACACACACACAAACACGCGCGCACACACACACACACACAGAGCGACTTCCTTCCCGTGGAATAGTTAAAAGACCCCGTAATAAAACTAATGCTCTAGAGCAGGCTTCCTCCCCGCCTTACAAAGACCTCCATTGCGACCGTTTCATGTGACGTACACAATGGCCCTCTTTGTTGCCCCGCGGACTTATTAAGGTCAACAAATTAACATGAGGGGCCCGGTCTGACCCGCGGGAGGGGGGGGGGGGGCGGACCATGTACTACGATTAAAAATTAAAAACAAAAGTTACGGAAAAATAAATAAGTGAGAGGGAAAGACAGGGGGGAAAACGACGGGGAGAACAGACTCGAGGCACGGGACAGGAACAGGAACAGGAACCGGAGGAGCGTGCGGGTTTGGACGAGTGGCGTCGTGCCGACAGGACAGGGGTGTTCAAGAGCTCAAGAGCTGCTGCCCTATCCTATCCCCCCCTTACAGATCCACATCCTGGTCAGCCTCCTTGGGCCTCCAACCGCAGCTGGTTCAGAGACGCTTCAGTCGGGGAAACCCCACGGATCGGACGGAAAGAAGCTTGCAATTCTGGTGCCAATTTGACCACATGCCACTACATCGTTCCCCCTTTAGCTCTCTGGTGAGACGACCAATACTAACTTTAAGACATGCCATGTAAACGTAGGGGGGGGGGGGGGCTTGTTTCTTAGCTTCATAACGAATCGTCTGTCGTCAGCTCCAGTCCGGTAGGAGGGGAGGGGGAGTGGGGGGGGGGTGGATGTAGGGTTGGGGGGGGGGCCAAGTGTCATCTCCAAAACGAAAATAAAACGCCAATAAAAGTCGTCCAAAACACCCAGACCCTGTGTGTGTTCACGTGTTCCTGGGGTGTGTGTGTGTGTGTGTGTGTGTGTGTGTGTGTGTGTGTGTGTGTGTGTGTGTGTGTGTGTGTGTGTGTGTGTGTGTGTGTGTGTGTGTGTGTGTGTGTGTGTGTGTGTGTGTGTGTGTGTGTGTGTGTGTCTCTCTTGTTTGTCTTCCCGAGGCGTTCCCTGGGGAAGGGGCTTCCACACATGGCTCACGCCAATGTATCACCTTCAGTCTGCTGCCCCACGGAGAAAGACTAAAACCTCCTCCTCCTCCTCCTCCTCCTCCTCCTCTCTCTGGTATTGCTCCGACTGTCAGCTGACAGGATGTGTTGATCGCAAAAAAAACGCGTGATACGCTTCTAGGTTTTTTGTTTGTTTTTTTTTGGTTTTCCACTGACACTTTCCTTGGGGTGTTTTGTGGACGGAACGCACGACGGTATCCCGCCATACAATGCGTGTTTAGGCGCGAGCGTTCCGATCCATCGTCTTTCCACAGCCAAAAAAGTAGGAGACACACACACGTGGCCATCATCATTTCTCGGAGAGGCGACGGGGCAAGGCGTCCGGACATTTTTTCCGCTCCAGGCTCCATTAAAATGTGATGGAGTGACTCGAGGTTAACGGAAACGCGGCAGCGCACACGTCAAACACAAGCACTGCATCATCCTTCTGATTCATAGAGCAGTCTCTTTCTCTCTCTCACACACACACACACACATACACACACAGCCACACACACACACACGCACACGCACACACACATGACACAAGAATGGGGCCTGGAGAGTGTTGTTACTGACCATGAATCAGACATAATAACACGTTATTAGGGGGGTCACAAGTCGACGCGTCTTGTTGAATCAAATATCATTTGAAATCTCACGATTCATGGTTCTTTCTACCCGTGGTGTTTACCGTTCCTCTTCTTGTCACCACAAGTATGTTCAGCGTTGATCTTTACATCCTCTCTCTCTCTCTCTCTCCCCCTCTCTCTCTCTCTCTCTCTCTCTCTCTCTCTCCTTTTCCCAGGGGACCATAACATTCATTCATAATAGGCCTCCTGTGCAGCAGCAGCTCAACACAGAACTCTAGCTCTAAATATTTCAGGGCTTTGGTCCAAAGGGTTCCTCCATGAGCAAACAGGAAACCCTTTAAAGATCCTTCTTTCGACGGCAGTGGACCTGGACCTAATAATGATGAACAGGAACTGTTCACGGGTCGCGGTATTGGATTAAGCAGCTCCGCTCACAAGCCTTAGCTCACAAGCCGTTCAGCATTCAATTATATCTCAAAAAAACAATTCTAATGACTAGGGCAATAACTTTGCCTGGGCTCTGACAGGCTCTATAGGGGAAGTCAAGCTAGATTCAAAAGATCAACACACAAGCTGTACAGCACTTGCGTTGCTGTGAGGACTTGGCCTCAGCTATGCAGAAGGTCCTGCACGGCTTCCTGGCTCCTGTTGTTACTATCATCATCATCATCATCATCATCATCCTCATCATCTTAATCGTCATTGCATGCGCCGAGGCCCCACTTAGGTCCTGGGAGGAGTGCTCTGACCTGTGACCTTCTGTCTTGGTATTAAGTGAACAAGGACAGAGTATGCTTTAAGAGCAGCAAGGGGAAAGTAGCCCAGATGGCTACAGAGCGAGTGAGTGAGTGAGTGAGTGAGTGAGTGCATGAGTGAGTGAGTGCATGAGTGAGTGAGTGAGTGAGTGAGTGAGTGAGTGAGTGAGTGAGTGGGCGAGTGAGTGAGTGTGTGAATTGTTCCAGGACTATAACTGAAGACATTATAACAACATATTGACTTGAGGAGAACATGATGTGTTGTCTGGAAGTGGAAAAAGAAAAAAGAAAGAAAAAACCCTTGTTGCATTATTCGTTTTGGTCGGCGGCCATGTTCCTCCACCCACGGCCCCCGGACACAGAGACCACTCGGTGGAGGAGAAGCTGCCCTGTCATGTCATGAAGGTCTGAGCTACGCTTTTCCACAGAATCCCGGCTGACAGGTTAAACATTACGCCCATCCAGGGGCACCACAACAACATTTAGTTCCACGTCGTGTACACACAACTTCAAGAGTTCCTCGGTTTGTTTGGGTCTCAACGGGCAACCGAACACAACTTTCCTTACTTTAATTAAATCTCTGTTTTCAGCACACACAGCCCTAATGATAGCTTATTATTTTCACTCCACCATGCTAACATGTGACCGACCGCGCACACAAAACACAAAACACAGACTGACGGCCAACTCTTATAATATATTTATAAACAGTAGATATTAAGTGGAAACTTTTCCTATTCCTGTATGTTCATGATAAGTTATGGTAAAAGCAAATTGCCAAAAGCACAGTAAGATGATTGTGCAAATGGCATATAATATCAGACTGAGCTCTGTGACAGTATAACGACACTAATCCTCCCGAGATGGGGGGGGAAATAAATAAAAAGGGTGGAATTTGAACATGAATAAAAGGGACCATGAATGCACAATAGTTGTTGTTGCCATGCGGGGCCCCAAAATGATCCAGGGGTCCCAGAATGTGTGGCTGATTAGGTTCAGGGGGCCGTCCGCTCTGCAACCAGCGATTCAGTGAACTTGGGAGACCGACCGGGGAGGGGGGGGGGGGGGGGGCACACAAAGGAGCGGCTCCAAATTAAAAACACAAAGGCTCCTCTGTAAAGGGGCCCCCGGCGTGAATAAACCTCAGTGCTGATACACCCTATCCCACTGCCGGGGTTCCTCGGGTCGCTTCTTCATCCACACATACTCCTGGCGGCGGTATAGCCTGTTGGTTCGATTCCCCCCGGCTCCTTCTCCTAGCAAAAACGGTCGAGGTGTCCTTGAGCAAGACACCCTAACCCTAACCCTAACTGCTCCTGACGTGCTGGCTGTCTCCTTGCATGGCTGACTCCGCCGTCGGTGGATGAATGAGTGTATGAATGGGTGAATGTGAGGCATGACTTGTAAAGAGCTTTGGATAAAAGCGCTATATAAAAGCATCCATTACATACTGTATCTCGAGGTAAGCCAAACTTTGCCACTCTCGTTTGGCAAAGTTTCGACTGTTTTTTTGTTTAAAAACCTTTTTGTGGTTTTACGATTTAGATCTGTAATTATTACAGCGTAACACTGGAGAGCAGCGAGCGCTCCGTTTCTTAAGAGTGCCGTAGCATGTTTAGTGAGTCTCGACTCGAGATAGACGCTGCTGAACACCGACAGGGTTTAGAAATCTCCCTCCTGCCTGCCATCCTGTGAGGCTGTGAGCACAGATGGCCGCACACTTGGACTAAAGTCAAGGGAACCAACTGGGACACGGACATGATTCCACACCAATAACTGCCTCAGTATTAGAAAATAGATGAGGCTATCTAAAAACTCTTATGTGGGCACTCAATGTGAGCTAAAGGCTTACAAAAACTAAAAGTCACATTTTACATCCCAAAATTGTAAAGTGTTTTTTTTGGTTAAGCACTTAACCAAAGCGCTTTATGAATGCAATCCATCCCATTTACATCACAAACAATACATGCATTAGGCCCATGTTGATGGATTAGGCCTAAATAATAACTTTTGTTTTACACAACATTGTAAATGAATGCCTCGGCCACAGAAGGAGATAAGCAAAATGCACGTGGAAGCACTTCTAATGATAAGGTTAAAGAGCAGGGCAATCAATCGGTTTGTTTCATCATGTTTAGAGCAATCAATCAATCAATCAATCAATCAAGCAAATCTAACGTTCATATCAGTGATCAGTGACGAGGAGGACATAAGCTACTCAAACACAGAGGGGGGAGGGAGAGAGAGAGAGAGGGAGAGAGAGAGAGAGAGAGAGAGAGAGAGA
>CM051015.1:21625959-21643459 GCA_027704905.1 Muraenolepis orangiensis | reverse complement strand
GACCAAATAAAACCCCCACAAACAAAGCCAGAGCTGACTTTTGTCTATCGCTCACTCCTCCGGAATCCGTCGGCGTTGTCTAATTGCGTTCGCCGGCTAAAAAAAACCCCCCTCTCTCTCTCTCTCTCTCTCTCTCTCACTCTCTCTCTCTCTCTCTCTCTCTCTCTCTCTCAGCTTCGGAGGTCTCATCCTTCATCAGACAGACGACTGCAGCTGCACCAATCCGCTTATCAGTGTGGGTCTCGGTGATGTTTCCATGGAAACTGTGTTTACTGCCCCTCGGTGTGCTAAAAAGGGTTCTGAAGTGATAGCGCGGCGGGGCGGCGTGGTGAGGGGGGTGGGGGGTGTAGAGGGGTGTAGAGGGGGGTGGGGTGGGGGGGTGAGGGGGGTGGTGGGGGGGGGTGCGGCACCCGGGTGGGACGCGCGGTAACAGGTGGGCTCACGATGACACCGTGCGCCAAACTCGTTTCTCGTTAAAACCTGCAAACCTACATTGTGATTTGGTTTGTTACGTAAAATGTAACATGGTAGAGAGCAGCAACCGTGTGTGTGTGTGCCTTCTTGCGGCTTTATTAATTAACTTGTTCCTCGTGTCTTTCACTGCTGATAGTAGGCCAAACTGTCCGCAGGATCCCAGCTCTCTCGATGGGACGTTCAACGCGAAGACTAAGGGAAGACACAGGAGAATTATAATATATGACATCCCCGCCCCCCTCCGCTCCCCTGTGGCAATTCATTTCCAGGCCAAATCCCGAGTTTTGAATTCAAAAGTATAATAATTATTCATGACATTATGCACACATCATACAACGCCTTGCCTCGAGATAATGAGATGCCAGTAAGGTTATTCAAAACCAAGGATCCGTTGTCACGTTTGATTGTGTGAAGCTTGCTCTTGTCTATCGCTATATCTATTTCTGTCTCGCTTGGCAGTATAGTATTGAAGGGAATGAAAAACAACATCATATCACCTGGTTTTGGTTTGTGGAATCATAGCCAAAGACAAACTAGACTATACATGGTGATGGTGCTCGGGAAACAGTGACGCACGCACGCGCACCATGCAGTCCGCACGTCAACACGTGTTGGAAACTCGTTCTCACCTTTCCTCTCCGAGACCGAACTTGCAAACTACTAAGGAACGTGTTGGAGCGTGTGTGTGTGTGTGTGTGTGTGTGTGTGTGTGTGTGTGTGTGTGTGTGTGTGTGTGTGTGTGTGTGTGTGTGTGTGTGTGTGTGTGTGTATGTGTGTGTGACTTTATTTTCACATATGATGATGATGATGATGATGATGATGATGATGATGATGATGATGATGACAAGACGACCGCTGGACAACGAGATGCATGCGTCTATAAGTGGGTGCATGGTGGGTGCCATGGTAACCTGAAGGAGGAGAGAGAGAGAGTACCGCGTGGATGTGTTGTTTCGGTATATTCATCAGCGGCTCAGCGCGGACCTCTGGGTGGTGTCCGATGCTTCGGGGTACAAGCCCGGCTAGTTCGCCTAGTTCGCCAAAAATAAGCGATATTTTTCTAAAACAAAATTGTTTATTATTATAAGGTGTTGTGGGTGTGATTTGTTAGCAATGGTGTAACCACCTGTCGGCTATTAGTGAGAGTGAAATGTTCTGTGAGAATATTTGGAGTTTGGAGTGGACTGTGTCTGCCTCTGTACAGACCATTTCGATTTTAGAGACCGCTCCCGGCTCATGTCTGACCAATCATGGGGCATCTCTTCCCTGATTGGTTCGGGGAATCCATCTTGCCTGTCAATCACAGGTGCTCTTCTCAATGGAGGGGGGGGGATGTTGTTTTGGCGGTTCAGTTTTCAAAATCTGTTCTGCTCTCCCTCCCTTCACAACTCTCGGCACCTTTAAACAGACGCTGTTGAGAAATAAAAAAAATACAAATCTGAGTAAATTCACGAGGGTGTAAAACATATGCAAATTGGGCATCGTGAAAGTGCCATAATGAGTGTTTTTTCAATTTAAACGCTTAAAAAGCAGGTGCGCCTGGCTATCACCTGAGATTGGTTTCACCGGGGTGCCGCGGTGCGAGGAGTGCTTCTATTTCACGTTTCGTAAAAGGATAATTTGTTTTGACAGTGCCATGCCATTACGCTCAGCAAAGAGAACATCTTTTTAAACATTCACACATTTGCCCACCAGTGTCAATTTGCATAACTATCTGTGCTTTTGGAAACACACACACACATTCAGACATTTATGACGATGAGGGAAACATTACTTAACGTTCTCCTCTCGGTATTCATCGCGTAATTGTACTGCGCACACACTTGGCTCCACCGCACATCCGTCTCCTGCCCTATCTGTGTATTACCGACAGCCACGATATTACTGAGCGCCTCAAGGAAGATTTACAACACACGGTGACTTAACGTGTGCATGCCAAGCCAGGGAGACACTGCACACCCACCGCTACAGAATGTAATGAAATGCAGTGTAGTGTGTGCGGTGTGTGCGTGTGCGTGTGTGCGTGTGTGTGTGTGTGTGCGTGTGTGTGTGTGTGTGTGTGTGTGTGTGTGTGTTCAGGGACCGCGGAACGCAAGCCAATATATTTAGCGCCAGGCGGCAGCTGTGGCCGTGTGTAAACAGGACCACTGATGACACTCCATGACTCCTGCCGTGCATCACCCGCCGTTTGTTGACAGCGGGGGCCGTCGATTTCTACACTAGTATTAGACTATACACACTGTTATTCTGTTTTGAAAAAGGTCGCTCGCTTTTTGACTTTGTTTCCCCCAAACACGTCCCACAAACCTCTCTCTCTCTACATGTAAATGCTCTTGTCTCTTCGTGGGATTGCCTCTGGCGGTAGAAACGCCATGACAGCAGCCATTAAGAGCTGGAGTTTCCCCATCTCCCGTCTCCCCTGTTTTCCAATGAAGCAAGAAGTCAGTCAGAGACAGGCGTCTTTCAACACTTTTTTTCCTAGGAAATAATCTTCTTGGTTAGTTTTCTCCACATGAGTATCCTTCAGAAAGGAAATGGCCCAGTGGATAAGCGGTCAGGCCATTGGTGCCGATCTACACGGCTCTTCTTCTCTGGCCCCCACCATGGTGGAATGAACTCTCCACTGATGTCAGGACAGCAGGGTCGTGACCTATCTTCCGCCGCAGGTTAAAAACCCACCTCTCCAGAAAGCACTTTACCCTGACCCTTCCTCTTAGCTTAGCCCTTTCGTCTTGTAAGCTCTTTCTTGTTTTCCAGCTCTTGTTTATTAGTGTTAGCTTATTATCTCTGTGTGTCTATTGGCTTCACTATTTTGTCATTGTAGCCCGTTTGATGTACTTATTATATCGTAGGGAGCCAACGTATTGTACTTTTACCTGAGCACTGGTTCTGCTCTTGGAGGCTTGTTAGGAAGGAAATGCACTTATGACTTCTGGTGACTAGACGTTATCTTGCCTACCAATGCACTTATTGTAAGTCCCTCTGGACTAAAGTGTCAAGTGCTCAATGACTGAAATGTAATGCAATGTATTGTTATGTAGCATAAATACTTCCTAGGTCCGGGAACATGAAAACAACTCGCCAGTGGTCGGAATTGCATTCGATCGCCAATCTCCGCTTTCGTCCTCGTCTCGACAGTTGCCTTGCCTTCCGGTGACATTGCTTCAGCGAGACACATCGCAAGAAGATCACCTGGTTCCCCAAACTCGGGAGGCCACGGCTGGAAAAAACAACAACCAGAATATGTATTGAGTCGATCGACCCACTCCGAAAACATGGCGTCCCCAAGAGTTCATCTGCTCAAGGGGAACTTTGGCGCTTTCTTTAACCCTATCTATCCCATTAGGGATATGTATATAGAGCTATAGAGATATAGAGATATAGAGGAACTGACTGCAGTGGTTGCCCATGCTTTCTGTGTCTCCGGGGACACAGCTCAGCACAGATGCAAAATCGTAGCCCAACTCTTGTCATTTTAAACTCATCATCCGGTGGATGGAAGTAGTGGAGGGGATCTGGGGGTGCAGGCAGTCTGGGGTAAAGGCAAACATTGCTTGCATATGCATACATATATCACTCACATGGAAATGATATAAAGCCGGTTGAAAAGGGACACATTTCCCATGTCGATTAGATTAGATTAGATTAAAATGTATTATGTCATTGCACAGCACAAGTATAGTACAGCAAAAATAAACTGGCATCTAACCAGAGTGCAAATGTAGCATCAAAGCACATAGTAATATACAATGGTCAGTGGTTCAATAGGATGTAAAAACAGTCCACGAGGTATAGAAACAGATATAAAAACAGTATATGTTGTAGGTATGAGATATACAGTAGGTATTTAACATCACCAACATCATTGATCCCGAGACTCAAGGACACATACTTTCATAACATCACATCACACATTCATATTTAATGAAGGAGAATAAGGGAGTATGTCTATTATTCACGACAAGTGAATCTCTTCCACCCAAAAACGGCCACAAACCTCCACCCACCTCCCACCAACCACCTCCCATCACCCACCACCCATCACCCATCCACTACAACCCACCACCCATCACCCACCACCCATCCACTACCACCCATCCACTACCACCCATCACCCACAAGCCACAACCCACCAGCCACCACCCATCAACCATCACCCACCACCCATCACCCACCACCCACCAGCCACAACCCACCACCCATCACCCACCACCCATCACCCACCAGCCACCAGCCACCACCCATCCACTACCACCCATCACCCACCAGCCACCAGCCACCAGCCACCACCCATCCACTACCACCCATCACCCACCACCCATCACCCACCAGCCACCAGCCCTGGTAAAAGGAAACAGAAACATGCAACACTTGAGTGGGAGGAATCAATGGGCTGCAGCATCACAGGAAGAGGCTCCGTGCTCAGACTGCCTGCATGGACGCTTATTGCTCTGCAAACAGCAGCTCTTCTCCCTATGAATACCAATCGGATACGGATGCTCCCCCTCGATTACCTGTCTGTCAATAATAGTTAACATTTAAAATCAGTGTGTTGTTTTTCACATTTCTACCGCTAATGGTCTGCATTTAAACACTATATAGTAGGTAGTATATCGAGTTGTTTATAGTATTTAGTATAGTAAATAGAAGGGATTATTAAACAGGTAGTATATAGTGTTGTTTGTAGTATAGTATTGTATAGTATAGTATTGCATAGTATAGCAAAATAGTATTGTTGTAGAAATCATACTGTGGGAGTGAATGGGGAGTAAGCATTCCATTGTACTTGCACATGGCAAATAAAAACTACTTGAATCTTGAATCATCTTGAATCTTTGCATGTATTATTTTGTGGAGTTTTGTAGCATATTCATATGTTTTTAAAATAGCAGTTATTGTAATTACTGTCTGAACCCCAAATTCCCTTGGTGGGATAATAAAGCATGAATCTTATCATAAATGCTGTGTTACACAGTCTGTGTTTGGGAGGCTGTATGAGTGTGTGTTTGGGAGGCTGTAGGAGTGTGTGTTTGGGAGGCTGTAGGAGTGTGTGTTTGGGAGGCTGTAGGAGTGTGTGTTTGGGAGGCTGTATGAGTGTGTGTTTAGGAGGTTGTAGGAGTGTGTGTTTGAGAGGCTGTAGGAGTGTGTGTTTGGGAGGCTGTAGGAGTGTGTGTTTGGGAGGCTGTAGGAGTGTGTGTTTAGGAGGCTGTAGGAGTGTGTGTGTTTGGGAGGCTGTAGGAGTGTGTGTTTTGGAGGCTGTAGGAGTGTGTGTGTTTGGGAGGCTGTAGGAGTGTGTGTTTGGGAGGCTGTAGGAGTGTGTGTTTAGGAGGTTGTAGGAGTGTGTGTTTGAGAGGCTGTAGGAGTGTGTGTTTGGGAGGCTGTAGGAGTGTGTGTTTGGGAGGCTGTAGGAGTGTGTGTTCAGGAGGCTGTAGGAGTGTTAGTCTGAGGAGGCCTTCCTCCCTGTTATTCAGGCAGTCGGTGCCCTGGATACGGCCCAGGACAGAACACCTGCACACATCTCTACAGGATGCTCCTGGAAGGGACAATAGATGCGGTGCCACGTTTGCCAATAATATATTTTATACCCAAAATTGAAGCAGCAAACAACATTCATATTTAATGAAGGAGAATAAGGGAGCATGTCTATTGTTCACGACAAGTGAATCTCTTCCAACCCAAAAGATGGGACCAACGCACCGCACCTCCACCCACAAACCACCACCCACCTCCCACCAACCATCACCCATCACCCACCACCCATACACCACCACCCACCACCCACCTCCCATCACCCATCACCCACCACCCACCACCCACCACCCATCCACTACCACCCACCACCCATCCACTACCACCCACCACCCACCAGCCATCACCCATCACCCATCTGTAACACTAGCTTAGTAACTAGACAAGGTATCTATATATGGGTTTGGGCCAGATCAGAAGAAACCAAGTTCGCCTCGGAAGAGAGATGGTCTGCACAAGAATGAAGCACTGACAACAGATCTATGTTTTGAAGGTAAGGAAATGTGTTTCTCTTTCCAGTTCTTCCTTACCTTCTTTGGTTTATTTTCTTTCCACAAGTCAGGATAATACACTGTACAATGAATTAAACAAAATGAATGAATATGTACAAAACACCCTGGGTCTGATGCCCAAACCTTCCCTGGTTCCACTACTTTAGTTACTATTTTAATTATATCTACTCACTGTTTTAATTATTATCTATATACTATTTTAATTATTATCTATTTACTGTTTTAATTATTATCTATATACTATTTTAATTATTATCTATATACTATTTTAATTATTATCTATATGCTATTTCAATATTATAACTTAAACTAACTGGATTAGCTAATTCTAGGAACCAGGACTCTTAATATTTGAAAGAAGACCCTTATATCCAAACCATCTCAAATCAAAAGCTCTGTTAACACAAAAGCAATAAAACAAACAAAATGGTTTCCCTGAGCAGTGTACTTAACAAAGAACCTGAATCCTATTACAACTTAGTTATCTCTATCCATTTACACACAACGACTTCACTCATTCCATGAATGGTGGTCAAACTCTGTCCATGTGTTCAGGGAACTTGGTGTCCGTGGCCCTTTAAATCAGTTCAGTGATACGAATCCATCCTGGGAAACGTGTCGTTGAGTGCGCTTATCCTACCGCTCTGTAGAAGGCGCGCTTTAACTCTGTCCTTGTTCACTTCACAGGTCGTTCTCGTGGGAGGCTCGCCAGCCTGTCCGCCGCCGATGCAGTCCAAAGGAACCAGCAGACGAACAGACGAATCCAGGATCCAAATCAATCCAACACAAAACCCAGCCTTGCAATACAAAACCATACGTGCATATCAACGTCTCATTCAATAAAGTGCATTTACAACCTGTACCTGGGTTCAACTCTTTTCATTATGTCATGCATCACATGGCTGTATAGCGGCCCCTCGTGCTTTTGAGGAACAATGTTGCGACATTCCAACTATCGTTATACCGCACATTACACTCAATTATCATGTTACCACAACTTTCTAATAGTCACATTTCTCTTGTTTGAGACTCACCAAGGATTTCTCTGATGCTAACTAGCAACCGTCTCGACGAGTGTGTGCTGAATCCCTTCGCACACTTCTCACAATATCCACAAAGGTTCTTCTTTCTAATTCAATTCAGGATATCATACCAGTATTCTCTCTTCTATCAGTAATCTGAGGATAGTTATCATATACCAACGGGACGATGTCTTAAACATCCACACCTCATGTCATTCCTGACTCGACCAAGGAAAATCTGGTATTGACCGGAGTTCACGGTAAACGTAGGAGGCGGGCCTAACGCTCTGATTGGTCAAATCTCATTTCAATGTTAGAGATAAGTTTTGGAGTCATTGGAGCTCTAGTAACCAGGGGTTACACACTCCCCCCTCAAAGGTGTGTACGTCCCGTTACACCTACACTGATATCTGGGATCTTGCAGTATGTCTATGAAAGCAGAGCTTATACCCTGGAACAGTGACTGCACCAAAGACACAAAGGGATTCCCTAATTGTGTATAATGCAGTCTATCTGGGGGGGTTCTGTGTCTAGTGGGCTGTATACGTGGGATGTCTTGTTCAATCTCATCTCTTATAGTTCCAACCTCAGTGGCCTCAGGCTGCTGCTCTTGGGGACCTTCATCACTGTTAGACATGTCGGAGGGCACTGGAAGGCCTTCCGCCATTTCACTGGGAGCATCCTCTGGAACTTCACAAAGCCTCTCAAATGAGCATCTCCGCTTTGCCGCTAGCCCCGATGAGGAAGTGCCTCCCTCAGGCTCTGGATCAGCTGGTTTCTCTCTTGCAGTTTCAGTCTCAGGTGGGGTTTCTCCTTCAACCTCAAGTTCAGGTAAACTCTCTTTCCCAGGATCACGTGGAAGGGGGTGCAGCTTCCCCGGAACAACCATAGCTGGCCGTGCTTCCTGCATTGGTTGGTTCCTCTCCCTCTGTACTGGTTCCATGTCTGACAAGGTTCTAGTGTCAACCTCAACTGTTCCTCCATACGGGTAGTAGTAAACACATCCCTCCTCGGAATCAGATGGATCTCTCATGTCTTCAGGTTCTTCATCATCCTCGATGCCTGGGTTTTGTCGCGTTTGAGGCCTACGGATGCCCCTTTTTGGAGCTGGACCTTCCGGTTCAACCACAGGTAGGAACCCACAGGGTAGTAACAAGTCCCGGTGCAGGGTCCGAAGGGGGCCATCTTTGGAGTCTGGCCGGACAGTGTACACAGGAAGATCGCTAGCACGTCGGACCACCACATGCACGCCAGACTCCCACTTGTCGGCCAACTTGTGCTTCCCTCTTATCCGGACATTCCGCACAAGAACACGATCACCTGCTTCCAGGGTTGAGTCCACGACCCTCTTGTCGAATCTGCGCTTGTTGCGGTCAGCCGTCTTTGCCGCATTCCGGGTGGCAATTTTATAACTCTCTTCCAATCGACTTCTCAGATCGTGCACATACTGAGAGTGTGACTTTTGAGGCTTGTTGACAGGTAGGCCGAAAGCCAGATCGATTGGCAGTCGGGGTTGTCGTCCAAACATCAACTCATATGGAGAAAATCCAGTCACATCGTTTCTCGTACAGTTGTACGCGTGCACTAGCGGCTTGACGAAATCCTTCCAGTGAGTCTTGTTCTTGTTTTCCAGGGTTCCCAACATCTGGAGGAGTGTCCTGTTGAAACGTTCCACTGGGTTCCCTCTTGGGTGATATGGTGTGGTTCTAGTTTTCTGGATACCAGCGATGCGGCACAGCTCTTTGGGGTTAATCAGCGGAGTGCCATCAACAATGACAGAGTTAGGGATATCTACATGTTCAGCCTTCACTATATCCATTTTAAGGCTTTTAGATTACTATCATCGATTGTCTTTTCCTGTGGTGTGATCACTCTTGTACAAACACAGTCTCTCTCCTGGCTGGCTCGCCAACTTTATGTAACACTAGCTTAGTAACTAGACAAGGTATCTATATATGGTTTTGGGCCAGATCAGAAGAAACCAAGTTCGCCTCGGAAGAGAGATGGTCTGCACAAGAATGAAGCACTGACAACAGATCTATGTTTTGAAGGTAAGGAAATGTGTTTCTCTTTCCAGTTCTTCCTTACCTTCTTTGGTTTATTTTCTTTCCACAAGTCAGGATAATACACTGTACAATGAATTAAACAAAATGAATGAATATGTACAAAACACCCTGGGTCTGATGCCCAAACCTTCCCTGGTTCCACTACTTTAGTTACTATTTTAATTATATCTACTCACTGTTTTAATTATTATCTATATACTATTTTAATTATTATCTATTTACTGTTTTAATTATTATCTATATACTATTTTAATTATTATCTATATACTATTTTAATTATTATCTATATGCTATTTCAATATTATAACTTAAACTAACTGGATTAGCTAATTCTAGGAACCAGGACTCTTAATATTTGAAAGAAGACCCTTATATCCAAACCATCTCAAATCAAAAGCTCTGTTAACACAAAAGCAATAAAACAAACAAAATGGTTTCCCTGAGCAGTGTACTTAACAAAGAACCTGAATCCTATTACAACTTAGTTATCTCTATCCATTTACACACAACGACTTCACTCATTCCATGAATGGTGGTCAAACTCTGTCCATGTGTTCAGGGAACTTGGTGTCCGTGGCCCTTTAACTCAGTTCAGTGATACGAATCCATCCTGGGAAACGTGTCGTTGAGTGCGCTTATCCTACCGCTCTGTAGAAGGCGCGCTTTAACTCTGTCCTTGTTCACTTCACAGGTCGTTCTCGTGGGAGGCTCGCCAGCCTGTCCGCCGCCGATGCAGTCCAAAGGAACCAGCAGACGAACAGACGAATCCAGGATCCAAATCAGTCCAACACAAAACCCAGCCTTGCAATACAAAACCATACGTGCATATCAACGTCTCATTCAATAAAGTGCATTTACAACCTGTACCTGGGTTCAACTCTTTTCATTATGTCATGCATCACATGGCTGTATAGCGGCCCCTCGTGCTTTTGAGGAACAATGTTGCGACATTCCAACTATCGTTATACCGCACATTACACTCAATTATCATGTTACCACAACTTTCTAATAGTCACATTTCTCTTGTTTGAGACTCACCAAGGATTTCTCTGATGCTAACTAGCAACCGTCTCGACGAGTGTGTGCTGAATCCCTTCGCACACTTCTCACAATATCCACAAAGGTTCTTCTTTCTAATTCAATTCAGGATATCATACCAGTATTCTCTCTTCTATCAGTAATCTGAGGATAGTTATCATATACCAACGGGACGATGTCTTAAACATCCACACCTCATGTCATTCCTGACTCGACCAAGGAAAATCTGGTATTGACCGGAGTTCACGGTAAACGTAGGAGGCGGGCCTAACGCTCTGATTGGTCAAATCTCATTTCAATGTTAGAGATAAGTTTTGGAGTCATTGGAGCTCTAGTAACCAGGGGTTACACATCCACTACCACCCACCACCCATCCACTACCACCCACCACCCATACACCACCACCCACCACCTACCAACCACCACCCATCCACTACCACCCACCACCCACCAACCAACACCCACCACCCAACACCCACCACCCACCACCAATCACCCACCAACCACCACCAACCCACCACCCATCACCAATCACCAACCACCTACTACCCACCAGCCACAAAAAACCACCCATCACCCACCACCCATCACCCACCACCCATCCACTACCACCCACCACCCATCACCCATCACCCACCACCCACCACCCACCACCAATCACCCACCAGCCACCACCCACTAGCCACCACCCACCACCCACCACCCATCCACCACCCATCACCCACCACCCATCACCCACCAGCCACCAGCCCTGGTAAAAGGAAACAGAAACATGCAACACTTGAGTGGGAGGAATCAATGGGCTGCAGCATCACAGGAAGAGGCTCCATGCTCAGACTGCCTGCATGGACGCTTATTGCTCTGCAAACAGCAGCTCTTCTCCCTATGAATACCAATCGGATACGGATGCTCCCCCTCGATTACCTGTCTGTCAATAATAGTTAACATTTACATTCAGTGTATTGTTTTTTACATTTCTACCACTAACGGTCTGCATTTATACTAAATAGTAGGTAGTATATCGAGTTGTTTATAGTATTTAGTACAAAATATAGAAGGGAGTATTTAGCAGGTAGTATATAGTGTTGTTTGTAGTATAGTATTGTAAAGAATAGTATTGCATAGTATAGCATAATATAGTATTGTGGTAGAAATCATACTGTGGGAGTGAATGGGGAGTAAGCATTCCATTGTACTTGTTGCACATGGCAAATAAAAACTACTTGAATCATCTTGAATCATTGCATGTATTATTTTGTGGAGTTGTGTAGCATATTCATATGTTTTTAAAATAGCAATTATTGTAATTACTGTCTGAACCCCAAATTCCCTTGGTGGGATATGAATAAAGTATGAAGCATCTTATCATAACTGCTGTGTTACACAGTCTGTGTTTGGGAGGCTGTAGGAGTGTGTGTTCAGGAGGCTGTAGGAGTGTGTGTGTTTGGGAGGCTGTAGAAGTGTGTGTTTGGGAGGCTGTAGGAGTGTGTGTGTTTAGGAGGCTGTAGGAGTGTGTGTTTAGGAGACTGTAGAAGTGTGTGCTTGGGAGGCTGTAGGAGTGTGTGTTTGGAGGCTGTAGGAGTCTGTTTGTTTGGGAGGCTGTAACAGTGTGTGTTTAGGAGGCTGTAGGAGTGTGTGTGTTTGGGAGGCTGTAAGAGTATGTGTTTGAGAGGCTATAAGAGTGTGTGTGTGTTTGGGAGGCTGTAGAAGTGTGTGTTTGGGAGGCTGTAAGAGTATGTGTTTGAGAGGCTATAAGAGTGTGTGTGTTTGGGAGGCTGTAGAAGTGTGTGTTTGGGAGGCTGTATGGAGTGTGTGTTTGGGAGGTTGAAGAAGTGTGTGTATGTTTGGAAGGCTGTAGGAGTGTGTGTGTTTGGGAGGCTGTAGGAGTGTGTGTTTGGGAGGCTGTAGGAGTGTGTGTTTGGGAGGCTGTAGGAGTGTGTGTTTGGGAGGCTGTAGGAGTGTGTGTTTGGGAGGCTGTAGGAGTGTGTGTTTGGGAGGCTGTAGGAGTGTGTGTTTGGGAGGCTGTAGGAGTGTATGTTTGGGAGGCTGTAGAAGTGTGTGTTTGGGAGGCTGTATGAGTGTGTGTTTGGGAGGCTGTAGGAGTGTGTGTTTGGGAGGCTGTAGGAGTGTGTGTGTTTGGGAGGCTGTGGGAGTGTGTGTTTGGGAGGCTATAAGAGTGTATGTGTTTGGGAGGCTGTAGGAGTGTGTGTTTGGGAGGCTGTAGAAGTGTGTGTTTGGGAGGCTGTAGGAGTGTGTGTGTTTGGGAGGCTGTGGGAGTGTGTGTTTGGGAGGCTATAAGAGTGTATGTGTTTGGGAGGCTGTAGGAGTGTGTGTTTGGGAGGCTGTAGAAGTGTGTGTTTGGGAGGCTGTAGGAGTGTGTGTGTTTGGGAGGCTGTGGGAGTGTGTGTTTGGGAGGCTATAAGAGTGTGTGTGTTTGGGAGGCTGTAGGAGTGTGTGTTTGGGAGGTTGAAGAAGTGTGTGTGTTTGGGAGGCTGTAGGAGCGTGTGAAAGGTCTGGGCCCGGGGATCAATGTAGGATGTGGATGCTCAGCCATGGAGGAAAGAGGCTGGTCCTGCCGCTGTCAGGGTGGCTCCCTCCTCCTGCCTGCAGAAGAAGAGCTGTGATTGACAGGTGAATTACAGTCAAGACAAGCGTGAGTGTAAGCTTCTCTGTGTCTCTCTGTCTCTCCGTCTCTTTCTCGCTCGCTCTCTCTCTCTCTCTCTCTCTCTCTCTCTCTCTCTCTCTCTCTCTCTCTCTCTCTCTCTCTCTCTCTCTCTCTCTCTCTCTCTCTCTCTCTCTCTCTTTGTTTTTTTTGTCTGTCTGTCTGTCTGTCTGTCTGTCTGTCTGTCTGTCTGTCTGTCTGTCTGTCTGTCTGTCTGTCTGTCTCTCTCTCGCTGTATCTCTCTCTATGTCTCTCACTCTGTCTCTTTTTATTTCTTTCATCATCATCATCATCATCATCATCATCATCATCATCATCATCATCCCCCTCAGATTATAGGAGGCTGCTCACTCTCCAACCCCTAAACCACAGCCCCCACATGGAAGGAACTACTTACTGTAAACATGGACGGGACTACTTTACTGTAAACATGGACGGGACTACTTTACTTTAAACATGGGACTACTTTACTGTAAACATGGACGGGACTACTTTACTGTAAACATGGACGGGACTACTTTACTGTAAACATGGATGGGACTACTTTACTGTAAACATGGACAGGACTACTTTACTGTAAACATGGACAGGACTACTTTACTATAAACATGGACGGGACTACTTTACTGTAAACATGGACAGGACTACTTTACTGTAAACATGGACAGGACTACTTTACTATAAACATGGACGGGACTACTTTACTGTAAACATGGACGGGACTACTTTACTTTAAACATGGGACTACTTTACTGTAAACATGGACGGGACTACTTTACTGTAAACATGGACGGGACTACTTTACTGTAAACATGGATGGGACTACTTTACTGTAAACATGGACAGGACTACTTTACTGTAAACATGGACAGGACTACTTTACTATAAACATGGACGGGACTACTTTACTGTAAACATGGACAGGACTACTTTACTGTAAACATGGACAGGACTACTTTACTATAAACATGGACGGGACTACTTTACTGTAAACATGGATGGGACTACTTTACTGTAAACATGGACAGGACTACTTTACTGTAAACATGGACAGGACTACTTTACTATAAACATGGACGGGACTACTTTACTGTAAACATGGACAGGACTACTTTACTATCAACATGAATGGAACTACTTGACTGTAAACATGGATGGCACTACTTTACTGTAAACACTCGGAATGATCTCCCAATCACTGTGATTTGTCATCGTTACCCTTGTAAAGATTAATTATAACTTCAGCTGTAAAATGAGGTCGGCTGTGGAGCCGGGTCTTGGGAGGATCGACTTCTCCTCCCTATCTTCCGGATCCCACTAATTAAACCATTTGCATTTTGTTCTTCTGGCAGCAGCAGCAGCAGCAGCAGCAGCAGCAGAAGAAGAAGAAGAAGAAGAAGAAGAAGAAGAAGAAGAAGAAGAAGAAGAAGAAGAAGAAGAAGAAGAAGAAGAAGAAGAAGAAGAAGAAGAAGAAGAAGAGAAGAAGAAGAAGAAGAAGAAGAAGAAGAAGAAGAAAAGACCACTGCCTAATGACGTCTCAACTCAATAGTTCTCACTCACACATTCTCTTTTTCTGTTCTAGTCTCATTATATTCAATTTTTTATTTCACCCTGCCAAGGGATCAGATCCCCGAGTTAAATAATAGAATGTGAAAGTCTTTACAGGAAAAGTGGGCTCCCCCGTCGAAAAAAAATAAAACATTCTCTAAAAAATTCAGAAAATCGATGGAGCCAAGGATATCCCTCCCCATGTAGACCACAACCACCACCACTTCCCCCACCACCACCCCCTCCTCCACCACCTCCACCACCTTATCCACCACCACCCCCTCCTCCACAACCACCACCACCTCCTCCTCCTCCACCACCTCCACCACCACCCTCTCCACCACCACCTCCTCCTCCTCCACCACCTCCACCACCTTATCCACCACCACCCCCTCCTCCACAACCACCACCACCTCCTCCTCCTCCACCACCTCCACCACCACCCTCTCCACCACCACCTCCTCCTCCTCCTCCACCACCTCCACCACCACCTCCTCCTCCACCACCCTCCTGTGGTGTTTCATTCTCTTGGCTCCGGTGCACATAAGCCTCTGGACCGCCCAAGCCAGCTGGATGTTGTTTCCAGGTGAGATCCCCCATCCCCCGTTCGTTCCAGCGGAGCGCCTGATTGGTGGAGAGGAAGCCCAGAATCAATGGATGCAGGCGATGCATCGGAGCAGAATGGAGTCGACTGGATGTTTTTCTCCTCATTCTTCTCAACTAAAAATCGTTTTTGTCTCTCTGTTTTAGTACATGCCTGTTGGGGTGGGTGGGTGGGGGGGGGGGGGGGTACTGTTTCACGTTAAAAGAGAGATTAATTATTAGTAAAGAATAATAGGAATATTGTGATCATGTTGTTCTGGTTGGATGAAATGGCACAAGGAGAATGCGACTAAACAGGTACCTGAACTGAAAGTGTTTGCTGACATTTAAAATCTGAGTGGCAGCAGTGGGAAGCAGTGGTACACTTCCTCCTCTCTAAATATAAAACGCTTTGGGCCAGATGATATGAAACATCCTAATTCCCAGCAGATGAAAAGGCGTTTGCTGGCAATAGACAAAAGAGGCTGTGAAAGGGGGGGGGGGGTGGGGGGGGGGGAAGCTTTAAAACAGTGTGCCCTGTCAAAGTGATTATTCTTCCTCTTTCGCTTCCACAAAAAAGGGATAAAGGACCTCTCTCTGTCCGCCTGGCACCACCACATCAATTGGACTTTCTCCACTTTGATGGCATGACCTATACCGAAGGAAGGTGGTGTCTTTATAAAGAGTAATGACAGACCGCGGCCGGTTAGCGTAGCTCGGAGGGGTGCGCCAGAGCTGTCTTTGTGTGACGGAATGAAGGAATTAGCCGAGGCCAGGTGAGGTTTGACCCCTTCCGCAGTGGTAACACACTCATTAAAGCTCTCCATTCCCCCGTTCCCGCCTCTGAACGGTTGGAGACAGAGCGTTCAGGTTGGAGACAGAGCGCTCTGTGTGGCGGCCCCCACCCACTGGAACTCTCTTCCTTTGACCTCTAACCCATCACCCTTTACCCTCCTTTCACTGCAACTATTATTGGTTTATTTGATTTATCTTTGTATTTGCCTTTAGCTGTTGGCTTGTTTGTTTAGTTGTTTGTTGCCCCCTCTGTAAAGCGGCCATGGGTCCCTTGAATATAAATTAAAGTTGTAATTCTTCTTCTTATTATTATTTCGTGAAGACACTCGCAAGAGTCTCAGATAACGTGGCCGTCCGCATCCATCTGCCTTAGGGACAGATTTTTGGGTACGATTTGTGTCATCCGGCACAAATCTGGAGGGGAGATCTGGGTTAAACATTGCTCATTCGGACTTATACTGCCCACACTGAAATGACTCAAAGCTGATTAAAAAGTGGCAAAGTCCCATTTTAAGTGATCTACAACTCTAGTTTAGTTCCATCAGTCTACCTTGGATTAAAGAAATGGTTAGGATATGTTCCTTTTTTACATAAACATGAGCAACTATTAATATAATTCAAGATGATGATATTGTCCCTTTCATTTATAATACCAGGAAAACCCAGCAAGATGAAGAAGATACAGTAGAACAACAGTAAACCATGATGTGGAGTGTGTGTGTGGTTGGTGGCTGGTTGAAGCAGCCTCACCTTAGCCTGAGTCAGACTGATTCCTCTATGGCTGGTGAGGCTGCACACCTGTGGGTGGTTGCTAATCAAGGCCCACAGGTTAAAGCAGCCTCCACCACACACACACACACACACACACTAGAGGAGAAGAGCTCTAGCATGTTCCATCTGCTCTGTTCACTATGATTCAAACTCTGGCAATAAACCGGATTCCTCATCACGCTGTGTCCTTGTTTTCAATGGCTGGTGGCAGCGTGTTCTGCTACACATGAATAATACGAAGAATAACAAGACGAAAAAGTAAAACATGAAGAATAATATGAAGAATATGAAGAAGAACCAGAAGAAGAAGAAGAAGAAGAAGAAGATATCCTTAAGCTACTCCCGCATCGTAATCGTTCTAAAAAAAAACCAAGCAGGCCCCCAACACACACTCTGGAGCTCTCGCTGACACTTTTAATTTGGACGTCAAACCATCAAAGGTAGGGTATCTGACATGTGTCTGTCTCCCGCAGCTGACGGCCTGGGAGGAGGTCGGTCGGG
>CM051015.1:21555959-21620959 GCA_027704905.1 Muraenolepis orangiensis | reverse complement strand
GATTCCTGACACTGGGAGGACAATTTAGTCATTTTGTAATTGAAATGAGTAACTGTAGCAATTGTAAGTCATTTAAAGGGACTCATTGATCAGTGAGCAGGTCGAGGGGTCACACATCTTGCTTAAGGACTGAAGATATTGGGCTTCGAACCCTGCAGAATGGTAACGATGCTTTTATATAGCTCTTTTATCCAAAGCGCTTTACAAGTCATGCCTCACATTCACCCATTCATAGAGTCAGCCATGCAAGGAGACAGCCAGCACGTCAGGAGCAGTTTAGGGTCTTGCTCAAGGACACCTCGACAGTTTTTGCTAGGAGGAGCCGGGGGATCGAACCTGCGACCTTTCGGTTGTAAGGCGACCGCTCTACCTCCTGAACTATACTGTCGCCCACGGATAGGATGAGGCTGACGCCAGCCTCTCCTCGCTATACCCCCTGCTCCCCCCTCCCCCTGCTCCCCCCTCCCCCCCACAATACTGGGGGACAATAAATAGACCCAAAAAAACATAAACATAAACATATTCGTCAGTCAGACCTATAGAGGTGTAGTTCATATAAGCAATACTGAACCTGTAAACAGTGGCTGGCTCTTGTGTTGTGTTGTAGATATGTTGGGGTACGATGGTGCAGTACCCACCTATAGAGTTAGTTAGGCCTCATATATATATATATATATATATATATATATATATATATATATATATATATGCAAGATTGCAGTTTGGCTGAGAGACGCATGGCCCAGATCTAGCTCCGTGATCTGAGTGGGGTTGACGAGCCAGCGGATGAGGAGGGATGCTGTGTACACATGCCAGGTTTGCGAGGCTGGCTGGCGTTTCCACGCAAGGAAAAGAGATGAATGGGGAGAAACTTATAATAGACGCAAAGAGGGAAAAAATGAGTGAGAAAACAAGCGATACCGTTTCTATTCATCGCGTGGACGGATTGCGTTTGTCACCTTTTAAATAAGCGACAAAATCCATTCCTGCTTCCTTCCATGTACACCCACACACGCCGGCCTAACACACACACACACACACACACACACACACACACACACACACACACACACACACACACACACACACACACACACACACACACACACACACACACACACATAGTCAAAATTGGCTATATTTCCGTGTTGGGAACACGTTTGATTAAATACATAAAAAAAGATGAAAGGAAAAAAAAGTGATTATTCTTGAAAACCTGCTGGTCATAATTTGGAGGAAGTGTGAAGCCACAATGCAGGAGGCTGACCTAGATTTGCTTGCCCGGTTTGTTGTGTTTTTCAGTTTTTAGTCTACTGCTATAGTGCTGGTTAAACGTAGCTGCCTGACTACAAAGTGAGGAAAATACTAATAGTGAGATCCATGCAATATTGATGAAGAAAGCACTCGGAACAACCTCACTTCACTGGGAGGAGGGGATTTAGCTGGCTTTAAAACGGAACAGGCTGTCAAATATCTTGCTGAGATTTCAGTTTGGGGTAAAAGGAGAAAGTACACAGCCTCCTGTATCCTCCTTTGAAGGTGGCATCTGATTAGTATTGGCTGGTAGGTAGACAGAGACATTGATAGTGGCACCACAAATTTGTCCTGTTCATTTTTACTTTGCTCAGTGTGTGTGTGTGCATGTGCGTGTGCGTGTGTGCGTGTGTGTGAATGTGTGTGTGTGTGCATGTGTGTGTGTATGCATATATGTGTGTTTGTGTGTGCACACTTGTGCAAATGCAAATGTGTGTGTGTCTGTCTCTGTGTATGTGTGTGTGTGCACTTGTGCATATGCAGATGTGTGCTTGTGTGTTTGTGTGCATGCATGCACATGCATGTGTGTGTATATGTGTGTTGTTAACATGTGTGTGTGTGTCGTGCATGTGTGTTATGCATGTGTCGCGGTGCATGTGTGTGTGTGCATGTGTATGCATGTGTGAGTGTAATTTCCTGTTCACATATGTCTTATTATATCCTTTTCACTGTTGAGATCTCATGAATAGACAGAAGAAAGAAACACAACATCTCAAATCCTGTAATCCACCCATAGTCCTCCCCTCAGCCGTGACAGTAGCCGGCGGACGCGTGTGCGTTTTGTAGTTTCCGTAGCTCTCCTTGACGTCACAGGATGAACAGGAGGAACAAATGTTTCGTTCATGGTAATCTCACAATGGTTCCACTTCACAGGCGCCCCCCAGTAAAGGGTAGGGGCACCAGTAAAGCTCAGGAGGTAGAGCCTCCTGTGCAACCGGAAGGTCGCTGGTTCGATCCCTCGGCTCCTCCTAGCAAAAACTGTTCAGGTGTCCTTGAGGAAGACACCCTAACCCTAAACACTGCTCCTGGCGTGCTGGCTGTCTCCTTGCATGGCTGACTCCGTCAGGTGGATGAATGTGTATATAAATGGATGAATGTGAGGCATGACTTGTAAAGCGCTTTGGATAAAAGTGCTATATAAAAGCATCCGTTACCATTAAACAGTAGAGTATATACATGCCGATATTCTCACCGGCGGCAACGACCACTGTGGTGATCTGACTGATCTGTGTCCTTCTGTCCCTACCGTCTGTCTCTACCCTCTGTCCCTACCCTCTACCCTCTGTCCCTACCCTCTGTCCCTACCCTCTACCCTCTGTCCCTCTGTCCCTACCCTCTGTCCCTCTGTCCCCCTGTCTCTACCCTCTGTCCATACCCTCTACCCTCTGTCCATAACCTCTACCCTCTGTCCATACCCTCTACCCTCTGTCCCTACCCTCTACCCCCTGTCCCTACCCTCTACCCTCTGTCTCTACCCTCTGTCCATACCCTCTACCCTCTGTCCCTCTGTCCATACCCTCTGTCCATACCCTCTACCCTCTGTCCCTACCCTCTACTCTCTGTCTCTACCCTCTACTCTCTGTCTCTACCCTCTACCCTCTGTCTCTACCCTCTACCCTCTGTCTCTACCCTCTGTCCCTACTCTCTGTCCATACCCTCTACTCTCTGTCCATACCCTCTGTCCATACCCTCTACCCTCTGTCCCTACCCTCTACTCTCTGTCTCTACCCTCTACTCTCTGTCTCTACCCTCTACCCTCTGTCTCTACCCTCTACCCTCTGTCTCTACCCTCTGTCCCTACTCTCTGTCCATACCCTCTACTCTCTGTCCCTACCCTCTGTCTCTACCCTCTACCCTCTGTCCCTACCCTCTGTCCCTACCCTCTGTCCATACCCTCTGTCTCTACCCTCTGTCTCTACCCTCTACCCTCTGTCCCTACCCTCTGTCTCTACCCTCTGTCTCTACCCTCTACCCTCTGTCTCTACCCTCTACCCTCTGTCCCTACCCTCTGTCTGTACCCTCTACTCTCTGTCCCTTCCCTCTACCCTCTGTCTCTACCCTCTGTCTCTACCCTCTGTCCATACCCTCTTCCCTCTGTCTCTACCCTCTGTCTCTACCTTCTACCCTCTGTCTCTACCCTCTACCCTCTGTCCCTACTCTCTGTCCATACCCTCTACTCTCTGTCCCTACCCTCTGTCCCTACCCTCTGTCTCTACCCTCTACCCTCTGTTCCTACCCTCTGTCCCTACCCTCTGTCCATACCCTCTACCCTCTGTCTCTACCCTCTGTCTCTACCCTCTACCCTCTGTCTCTACCCTCTACTCTCTGTCTCAACCCTCTACTCTCTGTCCCTACCCTCTGTCTCTACCCTCTACCCTCTGTCCATACCCTCTACTCTCTGTCCATACCCTCTACTCTCTGTCCATACCCTCTACCCTCTGTCCATACCCTCTACCCTCTACTCTCTGTCTCTACCCTCTGTCCCTACCCTCTACCTTCTGTCCATACCCTCTACTCTCTGTCCATACCCTCTACTCTCTGTCCCTACCCTCTACCCTCTGTCCCTACCCTCTACCCTCTGTCCCTACCCTCTGTCTCTATCCTCTACTCTCTGTCCCTACCCTCTACTCTCTGTCCCTACCCTCTACCCTCTGTCCATACCCTCTACCCTCTGTCCCTACCCTCTACCCTCTGTCCCTACCCTCTGTCTCTATCCTCTACTCTCTGTCCCTACCCTCTACTCTCTGTCCCTACCCTCTCACCCGCAGGTCCGCCCGTTAACGTCACCTGCAACATATTCATCAACAGCTTCGGCTCGATAGCGGAAACTACGATGGTGAGTGGAGGGCCGTGTGTCCTGTGTTGTTTGTTACCTGCTTGACCCTCAAACCAGGTCGGGTTTGTGTCATGGCAGGTTGTATTGGCTGGTTCATAAAGGCTTTTTATTTCCTCCCTGCTTCCTACAGAGTCACAGTTTATAAAAAAACAATATTGGATTTTTTGTTGTTGGCTCCCTTGGCGCACGCGGTTAGTTGTACATGTGTTGAACGAGTCCAGATTTAATAATTCACACGTCGGAGGCCGGCTAATAATTCACTTTATGTGCAGCCAATATCTGTGGGTGGACGACTGGACACTGGTGGAGACAGTGGTAGGGGGTGAGGCAGGAGGAGCGGTGAGGGAGGGAGGGTACAGGGGCCGGAGGTACAGATGGATCGAGGGGATGGGGGGGGGGGGGGATATTCGACAACACCCAGAGCTCTGCCCGAGGCGTAAACAACATCAAACCCAGGAGCCGACTGGAAGTCAGGCTTAAACTTGCAACTTGCAGATTTAGTTGTTGTTGTCGTTGTCATGGGGCTGAATGTGTTGGACAGACATCTGTGTGTAAAGGGAGAAGCACCTGGCAGGTTTAGGAACATTGCAGCAGATTAGAGCCTAACTAGAAGCTAGCTTTGGAAGCGTTGATGCTGTAAGTGGTCTCATCATCCTGAAATGTCAACGAGTCAACTGAGCGCGCTCCATTAAGAGGACGTCTGGTGTCGTCCTCCGGCATGTGAGCGTCGTCTATCTGCCATTTATTCAATTCAAGATTCAAGATTCAAGATAACTTTATTTATCCCGAGGGAAATGAAGGTGCAACAGTTGAAACAGGGGGAATAAATAAAAAAACTAATACCTAAAACTAAATAACAACAAACTAAACTAAACTAGTATAAACAAAATATAACGAAATGAAATCTGAATGAAATCTAAATGTATAGACAGATGCACAATTTACAGTACTATTACAGTAATACGTGGGTATATACAATATACGAAAAGTGAAAGTGAAAAGTGAAATTGAATTTACAGTGCAAAATTACAGTGAAAGGATTTACAGTGCGTTGGCCTCAGGTCACTGAGTCTCCACTGTCCCTCTCACGACCCGAGGTAGATGAATTAAAGAGTCTGATGGCCACAGGAAGAAAGGACTTCCTGTGGCGTTCTGTGGTACACCTGGGTGGAATGAGTCTGTTGCTGAAGGTGCTTCTGTTTGAGGTCAGCACCTGATGGAGAGGGTGAGAGTTGTTGTCAAGGATACTACGCAGCTTGCGCAGCATCCTCCTCTCAGACACCACCAACAAGGAGTCCAGCTGGACTTATGTTGACACTTTTACCAAGCAATATAAGGATACAAAATGTATGACCCCCTAATTGACTCAATACACAACACAACACACAACAGAACACCGATGGCTTCAGATGACGGTACTGGGTGATTGTCACGCCTCCGCCATCGAACATCTATCTCGGTCTATTTTTAAAATGGTCAAATGTCCATATTCAAGATTCAAGATTCAAGATGTTTAATTTGCCATATGCAACAAGTACAATGAAATGCTTACTCCCCATTCCCTCCCGCAGTATGAATTTACTACAATTGAACACTATATACAATACTATGTATTATACTTAATAAATAACAATAAAAAATAACAAAAAAGTGACCGATGGATGATATATACATATGTTGAATTGTGCAAAAAACATTTAAAAAGCATTTTAAAGTGCCAGTAGTGCAGCAGCATCATGAATACAGTGCAGCACAGTGCAGGGGCTGTAATGAGTCCAGAGAAAGCATGATAGTGTATGACGCTGTAATTTAATATGGATGACAATGTTATGATAGTGGCAGCTCTCCTCGTAGTTCAGTAGGCGCCCTGCCTCTGGATAAAAGCTGTCCTTGAACCTGGTAGAATCCTCCCCTTCATGGACCCGCACTGTTTTCTCAGACACTCAAGATTCAAGATTCAAGATTCAAGATTCAAGATGTTGAATTGCAATTGCATTTGCAATGGAATGCTTTACTCCCCATTCCCTCCTGCAGTATGAACTCCCTACAACAAAACTATACTCAACTATACAATACTATACTATACTAAACAATAATATAGTGTAAAGAACACTATATACTGCCTGTGATATGCTATACTTTATACTATAAAGAACACTATATACTAAACTATACTATGTACTGTACTATATACAATACAACACTAGACTAAAACAATACGGTTCACAATAAAAAGATCAATAATGTGACCGATGGATGATATAGACACATGGTAAAGCATGTTAAAGTGCCACTACTGGCACTACTCTGGGCCACTCTGAGAGTCTGTTTCAAACCCCCCCTCAGGACTACCGGGTGAACATCTTCCTGCGGCAGAAGTGGAACGACCCCCGGCTGGCCTACAGCAAGTACCCCGACTCCTCCCTGGACCTGGACCCCTCCATGCTGGACTCCATCTGGAAGCCCGACCTGTTCTTCGCCAACGAGAAGGGCGCCAACTTCCACGACGTGACCACGGACAACAAGCTGCTGAGGATCTTCAAGGACGGCACCGTGCTGTACAGCATCAGGTCTCAGGGCTCCCGGGGGGGGGGGGGGGGGCTTTCTACATTTAAACGGCGTTAGCTGCACAATTACAGTACAGCGCTGGAGTGAAGGATTGAGGTTACGTCTGGTTTCTATGGTTTCTATGGTTTCCATGGTGATTCGGCATGGGCCAGGATGAAGTAACGAGGGGGGACATCTTTCCACTTTTCCGTCTGTTGTCTCAAGACGTTATGTCCGGAATTGGACAACACTTGGTGGTCAGCTTACTTATGGGCCAAGGAACAGTTGATCTGATTTAGGTGCAGATCTAGATGGGAATCACAGTCACACGTATCTCTACCAATAGTTATGTTGTTTTTTTTAGATAGATACATAACGCTTGAACAGAGGGAACTAAAATACAACTGAGCCCCCTTCGGCCCCCTGAGGACCCCTGAGGCCCCCTGGCGGGGCCGGGCCTGCCTTTACTTACGGAGCATATTGTACATCGTCAAAAGACTCTTGTATCGTCGTCTCAAGTGTAACGCTGTAGGGTGGGACTGATCTATATTCTCCTTTCCTTCCTCCGAACTGCCGTACCAATTAATAATGAACGCCCACCAAGAACAGGCATTTACATTACAACATTCGGGCCCTCGCCGCATTCCGGCCCTCGGGGGGCCCCGAAGACGAGAGGGGCCTCTGATCAGAAGTCTGTACGGCGAGGAGAGAAGAACATTCTCATTTCACTTTAAATACCGCCACGGTCACCGTTCGATTTTACCTCAAAAAGTATGCGATATGAGGCGGCCAGGGTCAGGGGGGAGAGATGAAAGGCGGTCGGACGCCTTTTTTCATTTTTCATTTGAGCGCGAGAGGGAGCAGACTTCAGACCACAATGCATCTCAGAGACAATAAGTTGCACTAATGAAAGAGTGATAGGAGCCCGCTGGAGGGGGACCCACATGCTGGGGTTGAGATGAGAGAGAGAGAGAGAGAGAGAGAGAGAGAGAGAGAGAGAGAGAGAGAGAGAGAGAGAGAGAGAGAGGAGAGAGAGAGAGAGAGAGAGAGAGAGAGAGAGAGAGAGACGTACAGAGAGAAAGAGACAGAGAGAGACAGAGAGGAGCATCAGTTTACCTTGAGAGCTCAGCACCACAATTACTACAATCTTCTTCTGGTTTGTAAATAGAAAATCCTTCAAAATACAGTACACTAATATCATTTGAATGTTTTGGAATATTCTGTGTTATTTCTGTGTGACACTCTAGATTGACACTCATCCTATCCTGCCCAATGGATCTAAAGAACTTTCCCATGGATGTCCAGACGTGCACAATGCAACTCGAAAGCTGTAAGTGACAACCTGTGTGTGTGTGTCTGTGTGTGTGTGTGTGTGTGTGTGTGTGTGTGTGTGTGTGTGTGTGTGTGTGTGTGTGTGTGTGTGTGTGTGTGTGTGGTGTGTGTGTGTGTGTGTGTGTGTGTGTGTGTGTGTGTGTGTGTGTGTGTCACCAAGACGTGAACCCCTCTTATGCGCTTATGCTCTTCCTTCCGCTGTCACCAGTCGGTTACACCATGAACGACCTGGTGTTCGAGTGGCTGGAGAACGGAGCTGTGCAAGTGTCGGAAGGCCTCACACTGCCTCAGTTCATCATGAAGGAGGAGAAGGAGCTGGGCTACTGCACCAAGCATTACAACACCGGTGAGGCCTCCGTCTGAGGGTAGAAACTCGTCGTCTGCTTCAATTCAATACCAGCGTAGCAAGTCGTCTTTGTGTGTGTGCGTGCGGTACTTCAAAAAGGTGCTGTAGGTGAGATTTAAGATCTATTAATCGAGTGGAAAACGGTAACGCTATCCGTCAGCTATTAGTGAGTGAAATGCACTGTGAGAATATCTTTATAGTTTCTAAGTAACTCAGATCTTTGAGCTCGGGAGATGGCTCGGAGCCGTCTGCTCTTTTCGATCAGTTTTTTTCTCCGTTGAGTGTTTTCTTTTTTCCGGTTACTGCAGGCTTTCTTCCGATTTTTCACATTCATGTCCTACAATTTAGAGCTAATTTCTGAAATATTCAGACTGATCGGGATCCAATCCTGATGCACGAATGCAACACTTCTCGATTAACGGACACATGTCGGAAGTGAGGGAACACAGAGGCAAGGGGGTGGTTTTTTTTGGTTGTTTTATTTTAAAATCTAGCTCTCTCCCTTTGAACACAAACTCTAATCTTCAACCTACAGCCGGTTTGAACTGCAATTCGTATTTTTCACTTCCATCATTAAACAGGTAAATTCACCTGCATCGAGGTCAAGTTCCACCTGGAGCGCCAGATGGGCTACTACCTGATCCAGATGTACATCCCCTCTCTGCTCATCGTCATTCTGTCCTGGGTGTCCTTTTGGATCAACATGGACGCCGCCCCCGCCAGAGTGGCCCTGGGCATCACCACGGTGCTCACCATGACAACCCAGAGCTCCGGCTCCAGAGCTTCGCTGCCAAAGGTACACGACTTCTGTTGCGTGTCTTCTCCTACTGTGGAACTCTTATGAGCTGTGTACACTCAGAGCGAGAATTATAACAACGTAGCAAGAAGAACAACTGCAAAGACAAAGACAACTCATTTTTTTTTATTTTACTAATAATTTGATTAAGTAATATCTGAAGCCTGGTTCGGAAAAAGATATCCCTCTATTGGAACTCTCTCCCTCTCATAATCTAAATTGAATCCTCTTTACTGGTCACATACATGTACACACAAAGTGGAATTTGTTTCTCTGCATTGAACACAGTGGCAGCTATTGTATATACAGCGCCCAGGGAGCAATGTAGGGGTGCCCTTGGGCAAGGCACCATTGCAGTGCCCAGGTGTTTCGGGGACTTGAACTGGCGTACCGCCAGTTCAAGTCCCCGAAACATGAACATCCGGTTCCCAAGCCAAATCCCAACAGACTGAGCTACTGCCGCCCCAAACCCATGTCACTGAAATCGATTATTACATTACAGTCATTTAGCAGACACTTTTTTATCCAAAGCGACTTACAATAGTGTGTTTCAACACAGGTAGGTAAGAGAACAACTCGTCACCAGAAGTAAAAAAAGATAGATTATAAAGTCCCATCCTCTCTCTGGCCAATTACGCACAATGAAAGTACCGGCACTCTGTGGTGCGCTGTGCGACCGCCTGGGAGGGAAGGAGGCTGTGAAGTGAGATCTCCTCCCACCCTCGACCCAGCACTCAGCTTGGCAACGGCCTCTCCGCTGCTTCCCTCTCATTTCCGAGTATCGTCAAGTGAGCCAAATGCTAATTAGAGGAAGGTTATGCATTGGGCTTGGGAAATATCGTTGCCGGAATACACGGTCAGGTAGAATCCTATCAGGGGTAGAATAGCCCGGCGGTGAGGTTGTTTGACTCCCGGGCGAAAAGGTTCTAGGTTCGAAAAACCCCAATGTCGTACGGTGTCTTTGAGTCAGATACCCTACTAACCCCTACCTGCTCCTCAAAGGGGAACTTTGCCGCTTTTCAACCGTACCTTCATCTATCCACATTAGGGAGATGGTATGAAAAGCGCCTGCAGTTGTTGTCGATGTTCTCTTGTCTCTCTGGGGTACAGATGAAAGATCTACCCACAACTCATTTGACTGAGTTTGGGGTGAGATTCATCGTCAAATTTATCCGGCTTCAAAAGTCGCGGGGAGATCCGGGGTGCAGGCAACATGGAGAAAAGGTAAACATTAACCATTTGTGCATATGCTACCCACATTTGAAATGACACAAAGCCGGTTGACAAGCGTTAATGGTATGTGTCTTATCGTATATATAATTCACTGTCACTTTGGATAAAAGAGATCTGCTCGCACGGCTAAAGCTTTAATAGAATAACATATGTGTGTGTGTGTGGGGGGGGGGGGGGGTGAGGTGAGCCTCGCAGGTTCACGGTATTTTGGAGTCAACCATCTGGATCTTTTTTAATTAGCGGAGCCCAGAGGTGCAAATCATGAGTGATGTCATCTGGCTCCAGTGGAGAGCAAAAGGAAACACGCCAGGCCTTGTCAAGGGTTGACAGCGCATGAATCCAATAACAGTCCTCCGAAATAACTCAACCAGAGAGCGGAAATAGACAGAAAAGACGAGAAAGAATAGCTAAAAGGCTAAACCCCTGATTGAAACTATTCTTTAGGCTGAAGGACAGGCGGCCACGGCGGGTTGTGTCTCCCCCCCCCCCCCCCCACGGCTGGTTGTCTCCCCCCCCCCACGGCTGGTTGTGTCCCCCCCCCCCCCCACGGCTGGTTGTGTCTCCCCCCCCCCACGCGCCCCCCCCCCCCACGGCTGGTTGTGTCTCCCCCCCCCCCACGGCTGGTTGTGTCTCCCCCCCCCCCCCACGGCTGGTTGTGTCTCCCCCCCCCCCCACCCCCCCCCCCCACGGCTGGTTGTGTCTCCCCCCCCCCCCACGGCTGGTTGTGTCTCCCCCCCCCCCACGGCTGGTTGTGTCTCCCCCCCCCCCCCCCACGGCTGGTTGTGTCTCCCCCCCCCCCACGGCTGGTTGTGTCTCCCCCCCCCCCCACGGCTGGTTGTGTCTCCCCCCCCCCCCACGGCTGGTTGTGTCTCCCCCCCCCCCCACGGCTGGTTGTGTCTCCCCCCCCCCCCCACGGCTGGTTGTGTCTCCCCCCCCCCCCCACGGCTGGTTGTGTCTCCCCCCCCCCCCCACGGCTGGTTGTGTCTCCCCCCCCCCCCACGGCTGGTTGTGTCTCCCCCCCCCCCCACGGCTGGTTGTGTCTCCCCCCCCCCCCACGGCTGGTTGTGTCTCCCCCCCCCCCCACGGCTGGTTGTGTCTCCCCCCCCCCCCCACGGCTGGTTGTGTCTCCCCCCCCCCCACGGCTGGTTGTGTCTCCCCCCCCCCCCACGGCTGGTTGTGTCTCCCCCCCCCCCACGGCTGGTTGTGTCTCCCCCCCCCCCCCACGGCTGGTTGTGTCTCCCCCCCCCCCACGGCTGGTTGTGTCTCCCCCCCCCCCACGGCTGGTTGTGTCTCCCCCCCCCCCCCACGGCTGGTTGTGTCTCCCCCCCCCCCACGGCTGGTTGTGTCTCCCCCCCCCCCCACGGCTGGTTGTGTCTCCCCCCCCCCCCCACGGCTGGTTGTGTCTCCCCCCCCCCCCACGGCTGGTTGTGTCTCCCCCCCCCCCCCACGGCTGGTTGTGTCTCCCCCCCCCCCATACGTCGCCATTGAAAAACGTTCTCCGTAACTACAAATCCTCCAGATATCTCACCCAACCGCGTCACTGCGTGTTAGCTGCGTGTTAGCTGCGTGTTAGCTGCTTAACAGCGTTGATCGGTGTTTTTTCTGAAAGATATTCCCTATGACGTTACACAGACACCGTGTCTTTTTTTATAAAGCTTTATAAAAAAAAAGGTTTATAAAAATAAACAACAAAAAGAACAGCAAACATCCTGTCTGTGATGGACACTCTTATCTGCTTCAGTCATATTTGGGCTTTTTCAAGGCCAGTTTCCAACACTAATAGCCGAAACATTAAAATATTGTATTCAAAAGGAGAACTGAAAACTGAAAATATTTCCACAGTTTGGAACCTAATCTCGGTCCTTTAAAATAAAAAGAAAAAAGGATTTACATTGTTAGAAGCAACTGCTTCATATACTTTATATATATATATTTTGAAATTAAAATGGGGGTCTTTATTAAGAAGCGTATGCATGTGGAGGCTATTAATGTGAGCGGTTGGACACTACCCTTTGAAGCCTTCTAAAGTATACCTAGCGCGTTCGCATGGAGAGGCGCTATAGCCAACAGGAGTCCGCTCCACATCTATGGTCAGATAACGATATGTATTAGCATATCTTTAACACATATGCTCATCAATATGCCTCTGAGAGCGCTACAACTCACTACTCTATACGACTAAATTCAGTGTTTGAAAAGGGTCCACTTGTGCCTATTTATATATATGTAAAGATAGTATAAACATAGTCTTTTTAGCTTAGGAAGGTTCCAGACTGAGTGAAATGACCCGGCAGTGTCTGAGTGGCAGCCATGATAAGAGCTGGTCGAATTTTTTAAAGGCTGGTGCGAAAGGTGCTTCAATGCTTCCTTTGTTATCTCATCTAGCATATAGGTACATTGGCCCATCCATTTACGAAAGGAAAGGAGATAAGGCCGTCCCACAATTCCTTGCGAGAGAAACATTTGAAGTGGCACACCATTCGGGCCGTTCAGAAGAACAAACGGTCAACGTGACCACGACGAGGGACGCAGATCGTTATGTAAACAATCCTACCAATTAGGATTAAAGAACTTCACTGCAGATTTTACAACCTTATCTCTATCTATCTCCGCATTATGGATATAGTGTGACAAACACCAGCAGTTGTTGCCGATGCTTTCTGTGTCTCTGGGGGCGCAGCTCAGTGAAAGACGCAAAGTCTTACCCCAACTCTGTCAAATCGACTCCATCAAATGTCATCCGGAGGACAAAAGTAGCGGGGAGAGCCAAATGCAGGCCACATGGAGGCTAAATAAACATTGTTCACTTGAATATTCGACCCACATTGAAATGATACAGAGCCGGTTCCCCTTTAATGTTGATTAAAAACACCATGAGCGTACCAGGAGGTGTGAGTGTGTTGTAACCGTTCTGAACGGGACAACCGTTTCGTTTCACGTTTGCGACTGGTAGCCTTATGTTAACATAACTTCATTAGCCAGGTTGGAATTCCAATAATGGAAAATGAAATTCCAACCTGGCTAATGAAGTTATGTTTTTTTTAACGTGGTCGTCCACATGTGTATTACCCGCACGAAACAACGCGCTAACAACACACGCGGCGCAAAAGATGCGCTTTTAGTAACCGCTGGATTGGATTTTTTTTTCCTTTGAGCGCGTAGCGGGTTTCTCACACTGCCGCCAACAGATAAGGAAAGGCCGAGGACGCTAGGAAGCAACGTGGTAAGCAGCTTAGGGGGTAAACTCACAAATTGATAGGTCCAAGAGTCCTCCATTGATATATTGTTGGCGACTAATTGAGGCAGCAATTATTTCCCTTGGCGCTTCGCATTACCGCAAGTGTAGATAATAGCGTTAGATTGGACTCTCGATCCTGTGCTAATAACGACCATGGTGATTTAGGAGACACGGCGGTGGACTTTTCCTTAAGAGACAAAAGCTATAGTGAACGTAGACTAATTAGATTCATCGCTTCACAATAAAAGGCTACACGAATAATTGTCATTAGTGAACGTTGGAGGAACTGTTTTGTTGAACAGATAGGTAGGAAGGTGTTTTTTTTAGAAGGTTCACGACTCAGTGAGTTTTAAATAATACATTTAGTCTATTTTTCTTTCTCGATAGTGGGATAGGAAATAGATCACACACTTTTCCGTGACAGTTAATTCAAAAACAAATAAGCAAAGTGTATACATGTGCACCTATAGTACATATACATACATATGAGGGCAGCAGCTCAGTGGGTAAGGACTTGGCTTGGGAGCCGCAGGATCGCCGGTTCAAGTCCCACGAAACACCAGGCTGCTAAGTTCCCTTGAGCAAGGCACCCCCCTGGGCAGCTGTATAAATAGCTGCCCACTGCATCCTACTAGGATACTAGGATACTAGGATGGGTTAAATGCAGAGAACCCTTTTGCTGTACTTGATTTGAATTCCTTATATTTGGAAGCCGACCAAGATGTATAACTCCTTGTGCTTCCTCAGGTCTCCTACGTGAAAGCCATCGATATCTGGATGGCTGTGTGCCTCCTCTTCGTCTTTGCGGCGCTGCTGGAATACGCAGGAGTTAATTTCGTCTCCAGGCAACAGAAGGAGTTCCTCCGCTTGAGGCGGAGACAGAGGAGGACTCAGAAGGTACGGCCTCCACATATTATTGAATATTGATTCACCAGTTTGGGGTTTTGGGTGACAAAATAAATGTATTTTACCAAATTGCCACCAGTAAAAAAGGTGTGTGCCCCTAACTTGTTTAAAAAAAATGTAAACACAGTTGATGTTGATTGAGTTTATGTTTTGGTCTGAATTAGAATTGCTTTAATAATTATAGGCATTGACATTACATGACAGTCATTTAGCAGACACTTTTGTCCAAAGCAACTTACAATAAGTGATTCAACACAGGTAGGCAAGAGAACTTCTAGTCACCAGAAGTCATTAGTGCATTTGTTTCCTAACAAGCATCCAAAAGCAGAACCAGTGCCCAGTGAAACAAAAGTACAATAATTTGGCTACCTAGACTTTTACACAATAAGTACGTCAAACAGGAGCAATGACAAATAGCGAAGCCAATAGACACACTGAGCTAATTAAGCAAGCACTGGCAAACAAGAAATAGAGCTAACAATTGAGCCAACATTCAATTGTGTTTGCCGTGAAGTCAGCATGGAGTCTGTGGACTGCTACATGTGTCCCCTGAAACACCGTGTAGCAGACGACGCTGCCACCAGCCATTAAACATGGCTACTTGAGGGCTCCTCCCGAAGACAAGGACACCGGGGGATGAGGAATCCGAGTTTGAATCATTGCGAACAGAGCAGATGGTACATGCTAGAGCTCTCTTCCTCAAGGCTTTGATTAACAAGGACCCACAGGTGACCCACAGGTGCCTCAACAGCCAATCAGTCTAACTCAGGCTAGGTGAGGCTGCTTACACCAGCCACAAACACACACACACACTCCACACACCGCTCATACGTTACACTTACATACTACTACTGGACTTTCTGGACTGGCTTTTGTAAAAAATATTTAAAAAAAACATGTACATTCAAGTTCATATCATTAAAGTCACTTTGCTGCTTTTTTTTTGTTTATTTTGATTGTATATATTATTTTTAGTTGTATGGTATTGTTTTGGAGATGTATACTGTGGGAGGGAATGGGGAGTAAGCATTCCTATGTACTTGTTACAAATGGCCAATAAAAATATCTTGTATCTTGCATCTTGTATCTTGCTCCTCACCTTTTGTGTTTTACCTCCGTAGGACGAAGAACTGCGGGAGAGCCGTTTCAAGTTCTCCGGCTACACCATCAGTCAGTGTCTCCCCGTGAAGGACGGCCCCAGGAGCGCCGTGGCGGCCCCCAACCCCCCGCCGGTGGACCCTAAAGACACGGACGCCCTGCGGAAGAAGTTCGTGGACCGCGCCAAGAGGATCGACACCATCTCCAGGGCGGCCTTCCCTCTGGCCTTCCTCATCTTCAACATTTTCTACTGGATTACCTACAAGATCATCCGGCACGAGGATTAGCCCCGTCCCCCCGAGTGAGAGACGTCCTCTTCTGTCTCTCTCTCTGTCTCTCTCTGTCTCTCTCTCTCTCTCTCTCTGTCTCTTTCTCTGTCTCTGTCTCTCGTTGGACTGTGTTTCTCAAGATGGAGGAACGTGAGGTGGCAGTTAACCCAGCGAGGTGTTGAGGAGGACTCTGAGGGGGGCTGGGGGGACGCCACGGGAGCGTGTTGTGGCGTTGCTCTTTCAGGGAAAAAAATGAATCATGAATCAACGTAGAGCAGAGGAGGCGTCTGACGGCGGGCAGAACGAGGCGTTGGCTGGCCGATGGGTGGGTTGGTTTGTTGGTTTGTTTGTTTGGTTTCACTCCTGGATTTGTAGTTTTAACGCACTGCTGCATACTATGTAGTCCTTTTAGACTTCACCGGGTCAACGTTTTTAACTTAAGGAAGTAGTAAAATTCTGGACCAAAATTGTATTGTAACAAAAAAATAAATCACTGCCTTGAGATCAGTACAATCAACTCATGGGAAAATAACATTCCAAGGATTTACGTGTTTGAAGTAAAGTCGGAAACCTTAAAAAAAGAGTATTTCATATAAAGGGTGTTTTCAAGTATTTTCTATAGTATTACCATCACACACTTCCTCACCATTTATATAATGTAAGACATTACACTTTATAATAATAATAATAATAATAATAATAATAATAAGGGTAGAAGAAGGGTAGAACAAGCACATACTGTATGCTGCATGCATGGAAGATCTTGCAGGCATGTGTTCAGCAAATCAAAGATGGAGATGGCGTTTTTTTTGTACTGCAAGCCCCTGTAATCAACCCAGAGCCATATAGATATCACAGATCTGCTCTCATCAAGCGACACGCTTACCAATTTCCATAATTGCATATTAAGTTACGAGTCTCGTTAGCTTTCCCGACCCGGGGCTGACGCGTCCCATTCGCAATGATAACGGTTCCCCTGTTGATTGTCACCTGAGTTATATGGTAGGTGCAGGCGTGTTACCTGTTGTCCATGTGGATTCATCCCCAACAAACGGTGGATGTTGCAGAAAGTGGTCCATGCTGAGACAAACAGTATAAATAACTATATATATATATATATATATAGGACATCACAGGACTGTGAAGACACTGCTATACCCATACACATGCCAGTGAATCTGTTTTTTATACTATTAAAAAAACCGGTGATAACCGGTAATATGTATGAGGTATCTTGGATATGTGGGTTTTAGAGTTTGATGGTATGTTTTTTTTTGTCGATTTTAGTCAAAACAAACAAATATTTATTCTAATAGGGTGTTTGCGTGTGTGTGTGTGTGTGTGTGTGTGTGTGTGTGTGTGTGTGTGTGTGTGTGTGTGTGTGTGTGTGTGTGTGTGTGTGTGTGTGTGTGTGTGTGTGTGTGTGTGTGTGTGTGTGTGTGTGTGTGTGTGTGTGTGTGTGTGGGGAGGGGGGGGGGGGGGATATGTTATCTTTATGTAAACTTCTATCTTCTTCTGGACTGTGTTTCATGCATCTCCTCACTCGGTGTGTTCTTGCTAGATGGTCCTCACCATGCGTCTGTGGAGTGATGCGTTGATGATGAAGAAGATCATTTCCATAATAGGAGGCCTACCACTGGTAGCGGCGGAGAACTCTTTCTGCGAAAGGCCGAAAAGGCAAAAAAAAACGGTTCTTTACGACCCATCCATTGAGTTGTGCATCACATTGTATTTAAAACAATAAAAAACAAAACAAGTTTAAAAAAAAAGGAAACACAGCATTTGAAGTTGGGTGTTTTTTTGTTTCGAGCCTTGCATGTCTGTCGGCGTTTTATATATTTACATATTATCTCTCTTTATGTTAATATATACCCACACGGTTCAAAAGCCAGCGTCTCACGTGTTGAGAATAGAGGAAGACGAAGCCAGGGACACATCCGTATGCTCCAGGACATTGTTTAGGGATGCCATTAATTCAGTGTGGTTTCGCCCAGAGAAGGGTGTGTGGAGGGTGGCGTGAACACACACATGTTGACACACGTGACAGCTCTGGACTCCTGGTCACACCATGTGAGAGGACCTCACACGGGTTACAAGTCCACTCCTCACCTCAGGTAGAAAACCCACACCTCCAAATATAGCAATTGAATAGTAACCACCAGGGTGGTTCCATGTCAAAACGGCCCATTGTATTCTAAATAAATATTGTGGATAAGATAATGAAATTGCCTGCTAGGTTTTTTGTTTTTTAAGTAATTGGGTAACATTTTTTGAGGAATATGTGACCTTGTTGTTTCAAAACGTTGAGAGGGCTACTGAACTTTGTCCTCCCGACATGAGCTCAGGAGGTAGAGCAGGTGGTCTGGCCACCGGAAGGTCGCAGGTTTGATCCCCTCTCGAGCTCCTCCAAGCCAAGTGTCAATGTGTCCCTAAGCAAGATACACAAACCCCATCTGTGTATGAATGTGTTTAGAAAGGAATGGGTGAATGTGAGGCAGTAAAGCATTTCGGGTTGAAGCGCTGAATAAATGCAATCCGTTTACCATTCCTGACCACACACTTTGTTACGGGCCCGTGTGACAGCTGCTACAGGCCTCTCCGTTAGGGGTGATTAGTATATCCTATATTCAGTATATCCAGCTCCAATATTGTAGATAGATAGGGTCAGATTGTTGTAAAACTGGTCCGAACTCACCCCGGATCAGGACTCATCGAGCCAATAGCCTCACATCTTTCTTCGTAAACAAGCAGGAGGGTGGTGGGGGGGATGAGAATATCCTGCAAAGTCCCCGATCAGGACTGGAGTGGCAGCTTGCACAAAGATGATGATTTGCCCCGCTTTGCATAAAAATAGTCTCTTCCTAATTGTCTGCAAGGCGGGAAACTGTGTCCCACAACTCACCGGGTGCTCAGGAGGACGCTTCAGGAGGTCTGAGAGGAGGAGGCAGAAGAAATGAGGGTTTCCATAGTAACTGCATAGGAATTATGAAAAATGACACGGGCGCCACACACCGGGAAATTAACCCAAATTGGACACGCAAAATATCCCGCTTTTAAATCAATAATACATGTGAACGTTCATCAATAGTCCTATTGTATATTCGAACTGATTTGGACGGCATCCTGCTCACCTCTCAGACCTGTAATACCTTCTAACACAAGTGTTTTTTTAAGGGGTTATTCATTTTATTTTCAAATAGATTTTTGACCAAACTATAAAGACCCAACGGTTCATAACCAGGGATTAGATCAGGCAGCACAATCCACTCGTTCCTGGCCCAGAGTCAGAGGGGAGATTGAGGGGGGGGGGGGGAACCGCATGAGCAGATATGGCCGGCTGGTCATGCGTGGGCCGGGGGAATATTGACCTTAGCCACTTTGTAGAGGTTCAGGGTTCGTCTGCACCACAATCAATGAGTGACGCCTGTGCAGTCTGTGTGTGGATGACTTGTTTACCCCCCCCCCCCCCCCACCGCCCCCTCCATCCCATTATATACACAAGTCTTTTGAGGCGACCGTGAAGCCCACAAGGTCTGGTAGGGGGTTTATATAAATAGAGTCTGGACGGGATTACTGTCACTGGTTTGTATTTACGACCGCCTCCGTGATACGGTTACCGCTTCCAAGGAAACAAGAAAACAATGGGATGAATCGTTGAAATAATTAGGACTGGCAGTAATTACTTCATTTGGAGTCTGCATTGATCCGCTGGGACTTGAATCGATCGGAAGCGGACAGTCGGCGAGACGCACGTCTGCATGATCGAACATGCGGTTGAGTTGATGGATTCCGACGTAACCCGTCCCGGGCTGAGGGTGTAACACGCCATGCGAGTGAGGATGGACCGGAAGTGAAGCTGAAGGAGAGACTAGTATGAGGGGCTGTTAGGGACATTATTCAGAAATACCGTTCACATACACACATGTGAAACACTCACAACACACACACAACTGAAACCAAAATGATTTACAAACATATGTAAAAAATCTCTCATACACACATATGAAACGCTCTGACACACACATAAGAAATCCAAAGTTATTCACATATACATGTGAAACGCTCTCATATACACATATGAAACGCTCTCACACACACACACACACATGAAATGCACTCATATACACATATGAAACGCTCTCACACACACACACGTGAAACGCTCTCATATACACATGTACACATTTTATACACATTAAATGCTCTCTTAAATGGGCACGTTCGATAGCGTTCCAATAGTCTCCGCCGAGGCCAGCATCATATTTAACAACGCCACTGCCTCCGTTAAGCTGTGATGCAGGCTGCTGAGCAGACATGATGACGGACAGACGGAAAATATGGTTTTCGTGGTTCTTCGCAGTTTTTTTTTTTAAACGCCTTCCTGTTCCACTGAGATGCCTTCCGTTTCAACTGAAATCCCTCTCACACAACATACAGAAATTGCATTTCATGTGTGTGTGAGTGCGTTTCACATGTGTATATGAGAGCGTTTCACATGTATGTTCATATGTGTATATGAGAGATTTTTACATGTTTGTAAATTATTTTGGTTTCAGTTGTGAGAGTGTGTATGTGACGGGTTTTTCTGAATCCCTAACGGGCCCTCATAGACTAGAGCAGCTTTTGGTTTCACCCGCGTTCCAAGTTCGACTCACACTACATTATAGCCGTAGAGCCTACTAGGAGTAAACCCGTAGTTATGGTCGTTTTCATATATATTTATACATTGTGAATCATTTCATGAATCCCAAAATGGCACAGGGTTTTTAAATCACGATTTATTGGAATGATAAATTGTAGAAAAAACAGAGCATTCATCTCCATCGCAATACCGATGAATTCAGTCCGCTAAATACAGAAAAGCCTCGCCCCTGATGGTCACTATCTTCCCATTTGACTCGTTATCAGCCGCTTGTCGGTAAGATCACAGGTGGATGCCTGCGGTTCCTGATGGGAGTTCTCCTGGAAAACATTCGGACACGACAGCTCCTGTTGGACAAGACCCTACATCGCTTACTCCAAAACCTTGTTTTATTTTGTATTGGACATTTTTATTTGAAGGTTTTGGAGGTCTTGGGGGGGGTTAACACAGGAAAGCCAGTCTTTATAAATATCAGCACTTACAGCCGTGACCTGAGAGGCGGAAGAGCTGGTTTGTTGATGTTTTTAAGAACATTTACCCAAAAAGAAATGTTGCCATGAGGGAGAAGTGCCGCTAAAAGCTTTCACAGTTCACCGAGCGGAGAGACCTCCGGAGTCAAACTGGAAGAACATTAGCGAGTGCCTTTTTCATCCACAACAAACCTGGCAGACACAGTCCTCCCCCCCTCCCTCCCCTCCCTCCCGGCCCACAGGGAAGAAAGTAACATCGGCAGGGATCCCACCAGGGTGTTCAAACACAAAGACACACACACACATGTCCGGGTTGGTTGGAAAACAGGGGTCACGGATCACAGACAGACTCAAGCCACACACACACACACGCACGCACGCACACACACACGCACTGCAGGGTGTGGGGGCAACTGTACAGTGGGCCAGTGTGGTCTTTCCAGAGAAGTAAAATATCCATCTTCTTCTTTTGACGGTTTGAAAGAATTAGTTAGTTGCAGCTAAATATTCCCGTTACCATTCTCCATCAGCTGCTTGTGTACCAGAAAAGTGTTGGTAAGGCAACGGAGGACAAGCTTGCATAATTGAACGCGTTGCTGATTGACAACGACGACGTCAACAAGACGTCTTCTGGTTCTCGTATCACCGCCGCTTGGCGACAGCCGATGCGCTACCAACGCCGATATGCTACCGACCGTCGTACGAAGAGCTCTTGGTCTGCAGCAGCGCCGTTACGTCCGCCTCCAGCTGCACCTCGCACAGACTCCGGGTCAAAGCGCGGTACCGCTCCACATCCACCGGGGGGCTACGCCCCAGGTCTTTCTCCCTCTCCCGCCCGGACACCCGACGTCCATCCGCGGAACCCCGGGCCTCGGGGGAGTCGTCCGGTCGCCGGCTTCCCTCCCCTCGCCGCTCCTCGCCCCCGTGCAACAACAGGGAAGACAAGCCCCGCTTGAGCGCAATCGCCTCTCGCTCCAGCGCCAGGGCCAGGACCCGGGAGGCCTCCCGAGGGTCCCCCGCCGTCCCGTTCAGGGGCCTTACGGTGCAGGACGGGGGCAGGAAGTGACTCCAAGCCTCCAGGAACTGCAGCATCTGTAGCCGGCTGGGAAGACGGGAAGACGAACCTAAGCTGATGCCGTCTGGATAGCGCAGTGCCATGCGACTTCAAAGAGGACAAGACATTCGCTGCAAATAAGATATTCTCTACCGAGGTCTTTCAGATGAACATGCTGCATGTGTTTTTTTAATTAAAACCATATTGAATACGTTTTGTTTAATTCCATTTCGAACGCTGGGTTTTTTTTGCCCGGGAAACTTAATTCAATTTGAGATTCTAAATCCCGTCCGTAGACGTGTTTGTCAACCTCAAGGCTAGCATAACTAATCGAGTCCAAAAAATATTTTATGTCGGTATAGGGCCGTAATCGTATTGCGGGGTCGATATTGATTCTGCACATGTAATTACACTTTTCATTCATATAAATTATACCAAACAAACAGGCCTAATCGCAGTGTAACCTTTGGCGTGTACAGTTTACCCTTCTCCACAATCCATTCACGTGAACTCAGGGCCAGAGTTTATTTGTGCGACGTAATTGGACAACAAGCAGCCAATCAGTCGATGAAGTGCCATACTGTGGGTTTTCAAATTTCAGAAACCAATCGCCAATCAAATAAGCCGCCCAAGAAAATGTTTAAGATTAGACACTGTCATGAAGTGAGATAAAAGCAAAGGGGCTTATAAATACAAAATACTTTTTTCTAATAAGTAATACCCAAAGACGTCAAGCTAAACTTCCCAACTTTTGCCATCAATATACGGCTGCACAATTAATTGCATGAAAATAGAAATCGCGATTTTGGCCTCTGTAATTAACTAATCGTGAAAGGTTGCAATTAATGCTGTTTTTTTTCGTACAGCCATGACATTCAAATCAAATCAATTGCACACGCAGCAGCACAAGCTCTCTCAAGAAATAGGGCGCTAGCTACAATCTAAATATACCACACGGCGGCGGCCAGGTTGGTGAATTGAGTCGACGATCCGTCAATCGCAATGATTAATGGCCAATATCATCGTGATCTCACCAAAGAGATCAATAATTATCACCTGGAATGTACAGACAGCTCCCCCCCGAACGGAGAGCTGGGCTGCCAGCGGAGCAACATGGCGGCAGACGGTCCCTGGGGGTTGGCCAACAGGTACCGGGGGTCGACCTTTAACCTCTGGCCGCGCGCGGCTCTCTGCAGCCAGCGGTCCAAGTCCCCCAGTCTTCGGTGGGGAGAGTCCACTCGGAAGACCCAGCGGTCGAGCACCGACAAGGCACTCAGCAGCTCCTCCTCTGGGGCGGGACGTCGAGGGGAGAGGACAAGCCGTTAGGACAAGCTGCTTGGAGTGCACTCAGAGGATGGGGTGTTTGGAGGTGGGAAATCCTCAGGGACCTCACGCTACGACATTAAAGTGTTGTTTTGCAGCTTTCTAGATTCGGCAAAAATATAAATATCCTTTAAACAATATTTACGTGCAATGTTATCTTTCGTGCGGTTTAATGTATACGTCAGGTCCGGTTCTTAGGGCCGAACAGAATGTAGTTGATGTGAATTGACAATAGACCAATACACTACAGCGCCCTCTGTGGGACGACATAATAAATAATCACAACTAGTTGCTAATATTTATATTTACAGATAGTAGAAGTCGTAGTCAAAGTTTAGCATGACGAGTTTGGGTTTCACTGAATTAGTATAATGTTATATAAATATATAATATTAATGCTTATGCTTTTAGTTCAGTTATTTACAGATTACCTTCTAAAGGAGAGTATAGAGTCTGGAGAACTGAAACCGATTCTCTTTCAGCAAACAGGAAACGGACAGGGACATTCACTCTTCCACGTATTTTTTAAATGCGAGCCAAACAACAAAAGCTCTTGGTAAACTTCAGATGGGGCCTTGGCTTCTGATAGGTTGCATTGCAGTGTGCAATTTGTAGAAGGGAAAAACTTTACCTCTTAATAGAAGTTTTCAATTACACGTGTAATTGTAGGACAAAATAAATAGTAAAACGTTAAAACTTCACTACAGAACGACGTGTTCCAGTCCCAGTCAATCAGCCGATTGACTAAAAATCCCAACAAACAAACACAAACCTTACCCGTGGTGAGTTCGGGGTCTGTCAACAGACGGCCGTGGAAGTCCGCACGGACGTCTAGAGACACTCGACCGCACTGGAAAGCCACCGGCGTGGGTTTGTCCGCGGGGGACCTCTCTCTCCGGACGTAGCGGAGCACGACGGGACAGTCGACGCGGCCCCAGCTCAGCAGAGACGTCAGCCGGGTCACGGCGGTCACCGCCAGTCTGATGCGAGGGCCGGCGGCGGCGGTCTGACCCGGTCCGACGACGTCATCGCGGTCGTCTCCCCTGCTTCGCTTAGCCGCGGGCTCCGGGGGATCGGAGGTGAGGGAGGTTGGGAGGGAGGTTGAGGAGGAGGAGGAGGAGGAGGTGGGTGTGGTAAGCCGGAAAGCTCGGCTGCGGGTCTGGATGACTGCGGGCGCTGATCCGGGGCTGGCGTCTGTCAGGATGGATAAAGTCACACAGTCCGCTGGTCTGGAAACAACACAAAGTAAAAATAAATAAATAAATGGATAAATAACACATCACTAACTATCACATGACACACTGCCCCTGGAGGCCATGTTTGGTGGAGGGAATTGATTACAAAAAAAGATGAGCAAGAGAGACAGACAGAGATGGAGAAGAGAGACAGAGATGGAGAAAGAGAGACAGACAGAGATGGAGAAAGAGAGACAGAGATGGAGAAAGAGAGACAGACAGAGATGGAGAAAGAGAGACAGAGATGGAGAAAGAGAGACAGACAGAGATGGAGAAAGAGAGACAGACAGAGATGGAGAAAGAGAGAGACAGAGATGGAGAAAGAGAGACAGAGATGGAGAAAGAGAGACAGACAGAGATGGAGAAAGAGAGACAGAGATGGAGAAAGAGAGACAGAGATGGAGAAAGAGAGACAGACAGAGAGAGAGAGACAGAGATGGAGAAAGAGAGACAGACAGAGATGGAGAAAGAGAGACAGACAGAGATGGAGAAAGAGAGACAGAGATGGAGAAAGAGAGAGACAGAGATGGAGAAAGAGAGACAGAGATGGAGAAAGAGAGACAGACAGAGATGGAGAAAGAGAGACAGAGATGGAGAAAGAGAGACAGAGATGGAGAAAGAGAGACAGAGATGGAGAAAGAGAGACAGACAGAGATGGAGAAAGAGAGACAGACAGAGATGGAGAAAGAGAGACAGACAGAGATGGAGAAAGAGAGAGACAGAGATGGAGAAAGAGAGAGACAGAGATGGAGAAAGAGAGACAGAGATGGAGAAAGAGAGACAGACAGAGATGGAGAAAGAGAGACAGAGATGGAGAAAGAGAGACAGAGATGGAGAAAGAGAGACAGACAGAGATGGAGAAAGAGAGACAGACAGAGATGGAGAAAGAGAGACAGAGATGGAGAAAGAGAGACAGAGATGGAGAAAGAGAGACAGACAGAGATGGAGAAAGAGAGACAGAGATGGAGAAAGAGAGACAGACAGAGATGGAGAAAGAGAGACAGACAGAGATGGAGAAAGAGAGACAGAGTTAATGTTTCACTGAGTGAGGACAGAAGTGGTTTTGGGCGACAAAGCTAACGACAATCACCCTGGACTCTACCGGTGTCACTAAAACACACACATACGCGCGCGCACACACACACACACAAAGCATGCGCACACGCACTCACACACCAGTTGGATAAGCAGCGAGGACAGGGGAGCCGGAGAGACACAGAGAATCTGATTGTTTCTCGGCGCTCCGAGGGGTTATTTGATAAACGCGTTGCCATGGTGACCACCTGGCAGCCCCGCCGGCAACCGTGGAGCAATTTAATACGGCTGTGGATATCAAAGACAACCGGGCGGCTGCAGAACCAGAACCAGAACCAGCAGCAGCAGCAAAGGACCAGCAGCAGTGTGACGGCGACAATCTAAAAACAGGCTGGGAGAGAGACTGGGTCACACACAAAAAGAGAGCATCTTTTAATCAGGGCCGCTGTGTGCGGATGCTGCGTGTGTGTGTGTCCTCACTCCATTTGATGGCGGGAAAACCCCCCCGCCTGACATGTAGCATGCATGTTAAGAGACGGCTCACCGCTTCCCCACGGACGAGGACAGAGAGCCTTCTATGGCGTCCGTACGTCGATGTTGCATGAATACCGACGGTTCTTACGAGCCATCGAACGAACACATGGGTACCTGCCCTGCCTCACGTTGATGGTGCACCGCCCTAATATCCCCACACGGAGTACGCTGGACCCTTACACTGGACCCTTACGCTGGACCCTTACACAGAGCTGTCCACGGTCAGCGTGGCGCCCGCCACCAGACTGTCCTCGGCGAAGTGGTGCCACAGGGCCTCGACCCGGGGCCCCGCGGGGGACTCGGGAGTCACCACCTGCATCTCATCGTCGCTGACGACGACGTCGCAGACCTCGGCTTCTTCGTCTTCATCCCACAGAGAGAAGAGGCCTTCCTGTGTGTGCCACAGGAAGGGAGAGGGAGAGAGGGAGAGGGAGAGAGAGAGAGAGAGAGAGAGAGAGAGAGAGAGAGAGAGAGAGAGAGAGAGAGAGAGAGAGAGAGAGAGAGAGACAGACAGACAGACACACACACACACACACACACACAGAGCGGTTAGGCTATAATCATCCATTGTGGTTTCTTCCATGAGTTGCAGTACATTATTTATTATTATTATTATTTTATTGTCTCCTTGTTGTTGTTGTGTGTTTCAGTAAATACATCATCTGCTTTCTCAGTTGAACTTTAAAATACAACTTCTCAATGCCAGTAGCCGCCAATACCAATCGCTTCATAAAAGCCGGCCATAGGTTAATTACGTTGTAAAATGTAATTGTATCGTATGAACAATAGAGACGCCAGCGCCAGAGCCTTGATAAGGGAGAGCGGTGAAAGCCTCCCGTGTTTTGTAATTAGCATTCAGAGCCCGCTTAAACGGCGTCACAAAACAAGACATTTAAACCAATCTCCTACTCGTCTTCTGACAAACGAACAGAGGGGCAATTTATCACACACACAGACAATACCTGCTGGTGGTGTGTGAGAACGGGATCTCTTCCAGACACGATGTCTGTGAGGGCCTGGATGGACTGCACAAGAACCCTCTGCTTCAGCGCCACATCTCTCTGGAGCTCCTGGACCACAGTCAGCCCAATCTGTGTGCGCGCACGCACACACACACACACACACACACACACACACACACACACACACACACACACACACACACACACACACACACACACACACACACACACACACACACACACACACACACACACACACACACACACACACACATTTACAGCATTGCTGTTATGTAACGACACAACAACAACAACAGCAACAGCCACAGGACGGACAGAGCTCTACCTGCAATCTGGACTCTAAAGCTTGGAAGGTGAGCAGATAGTTATCTACAGCCGGGGGAGACGCAGCGTCCATCCCGCCGCTCTTCTCACGACTCTACGGAAGAAACATAAAACCCACAGAAATACACGCTGAAAAGACACAACAAAAACAACAACAGAAACATCTCTTGAATAACAATATTCAAAAGTGAAAACGTGCGCCACGGATGACGACGACGAGCCACGTGTCTCTCACAGAGAAGGTCCCGCCACAGAGGTCGGTGAGGAGGAAGGGATCCAGCGGTCGTCCCGTCGGTTCTTCCTCCTCGAACACCAGCAGCAGCTGCTCCGTCCCGCAGCCCAGGAAGTCGTCGACGTGAGCGGAACGTACGCCCGACCAGCGGGCGGCCACCTATTAGGGAGACAACATCCCACCCACCGTACCGATCAGATCATCGCTTTCCTGGAGGTGTAAATGTAACGGACGCCAGCAGGTGGTGCTGTGCAGCGGTAAACCTCACTCCCTGACGCTCTCAAAGGCCTTCTAGCGATGAAGCTAGAGCCCATGGGTTTTAGCTTCTCACGTTAGGAGCGCCGCCTCTCATGCCAGAGGTCGTGAGTTTCGATCCCCAGTGCGGGACACTCACCGTTACATTGGTGCCGTGACCCGGATGAGAGTGAGGTTTAGGGTTTAGGTTTATGGTGAGTGTAACGGCCGCCAGCAGGTGGTGCTGTCCCTGACACCTAAATAGACGTTCTAGCGATGGCGCTAGAGCCCATGGGTTTTAGCTTCTCACGGGAGGTTGTGAGTTCGATCCCCAGTGCGGGACACTCACTGTTACATAAACACACGTGTACGTGTACGCATGTTAAAGGCGGACCCCCACCTTAAAGGTTTCCTTCCATATGGCGCAGACGTGGCCCCGGTCGAAGCCGACCACGATCAGGCGGCCGTGCCTCCCCGTGTCCACCACGCGGATGTCCCGGGGGTCGTCGAACGGAAGCTGGCAGACGTCTCTGGGGAGGCCGTCCTCAAAATACACCAGTTGCTTTTCGCTCGTCGCCGCCACCACCGACGACCTCTTCAGCACATCGCCGACCTTCTCGGCGTGGAGCACCTTGATGCACCGAGCGATGGACGTGTAGACGCAGGGTAAAATCACCGCGGGGTCAAAGGTCACCCCGCTGACAAGAAAATAACCGTGGCTTCGGCTGTCGGTGGGTGACTTGACGTGCCCCGACGCTTCCGTCTCGAAAGAACCCAACTCCTCGGATCGCTCCCTCGTCGGTCCCACAATGATGAACACGACGTCTCCTCTGATAAGCGGGAGCACGCCGACAATAGGACGGGACAGCGGGGCGGCGGACATGGGTCTGACAACTCCCACGTCGCTCCCGGGTTCCGACGTGCAGAAGAGGGTCTGCCCGCCGTGGGTCCACCACACCACGGGGCCGGGCACGATGTGCGCCATCTCCCCGAGCCGGTAGGGCAGTCTGAAGGTCATCCTGGTCTCCCGTTTCACAGAGGAGCCGCCGCCGCCGCCCTCGACGGCCAGAAGACTATACGGGTAGTGTCCCTTTTTGTCCTTATGGCCCGTCTGCAGCAGTGCAAACGGAGAGGTGACCCGGTTCTCCGCGTCGTAGACGCACGCACACGTGACCACGTCCACGGCGGGAAGGACGCGGACATCGTCTTGGGCCCCCGCGAACGACTGGCTCTCTCTGTCAAAGTGGAGGCTACAGAGCGATATTTGGGAGGCGCTGCTCTCAGTCCCCGGAGAACGTTTGCATTGCAACGAAAGGATTCTTCCACAGAAGGAAAGCTGATGAAACTCATGTGCCATCCTTGTACACGTTATTACAATTACACCTATGCAATTACACGTGTATGAATACAATTACATGTATAAAATGAGTAACTTACTATTAGTTAGTTACTAACTAACTATTAGTTAGTAACTAACTAGTTACTAACTATTTATTAGTTACTAACTAACAGTTACTAACTATTAGTTAGTTACTAACTAACAATTACTTAGTTAAATAACTATTAGTTAGTAACTAAATATTAGTTAGTTACAAACGTAGACAAACGCAGGCAACTACTACTAGTTAGTTAGTAACTAATTATGAGTTAGTTAGTAACTAACTAATAGTTACTATTAGTAACTAACTATTAGTTCGTAACTAACTACTAGTAGCTAACTATTAGTAACTTACTATTAGTTAGTAGTAACTATTAGTTAGTAGTAACTTCGTTAACTATTCGCTCACGTCGCGGCAATTCTTTCAAATCGGCGGATGACGTACAACGGGTAGTTCAGTTTGAGTTGAGCGCGAGCGAGCGTTTCCTTCCTGTAACAAGCGAAGTGCATTCTGGGTGACACGTCTTTAATAATACTCGCACGCCCCCTTAACTCCCGCGCCGGGTGACGTCGGAGGGAAGGGGCGTGGCCAGAGAGAGTCGCTGCTAGCGTCGCGAGTGACACCGGCCGCCCGCCTGCTGCACTGATTCCGGTCCCAAGTTTACCGACCTAGCCATGCTAGCTGACAGCAGCTAATAAGCACCGTCTAGAACCGCGTCTCTTCTACACTAGCGAGAGGAGTTAGCCGAGCCGCTAGACAACGACATCATGGCCGAGCTTGATCCACACGAAGCAGAGCTGGTAACGAAAACAACAACAACAAAAACAACAACAACAACAACAACAACAACAACACCACATTGTTATTATTATTATTGTTATTATTAATATTATTATTGTCCTATCCGTACACCGAGTCATGGCTGTGCTGTACGGCTGCTAACGGTAACCGTCTCTCTTTTTTTATAACAGGCACTCGCAGGCAAAGTTGAGGAGACGAGGGACAGGTTCAAGAGTGAACTTCTGCAAGGTATAATGGTCATGGTATTTATATATATAAACCTTCAACTGTTGATATGAACTGCATTATCCCCTGCTCACTATCTGTAGTGAGCTGTGTATACATTTATATAGATTGATACTGTTTTTCATAATTGCTGATCACTACCTGTTAAATACTTGTATACTTACCTGTGTGTGTGTGTGTGTGTGTATATACCTATTATTATTATTATTATTATTATGCACATATCTCACACATACTCTATAAGTAATCTCACAACAGTTGTTATACCTAGCAGACTGTCTTTTAGCAACTGTAAACAGTACATTATATATTACCATGCACTTTACTGCAGCATTTGCACTCTGGTTAGATGCCAAATTATTTTCACTGTACAATGACAATATATTAGAACCTAATCTTATTTGAACCTAATCTAATACCGATTGTATACAGTATGTATAGCCTATACACAACTCAATCCTGTTCTGTAGGAAAACAGGATGTATGGCATTTGAGTTGTTAACAGGCAACATGACATGATGGTTTTTAAGTGTCAAGATATTAACTTCCCCCAGTTGTAGTGTGTGTACACTGTACACACACACTCAGCAGTGTGTCACCTTCGGAATGCCTTTATTGTCAGTGTACAAGTACAACAAAATTGTCTAGCAATCATCGATAGAAGAATATGCTTAGTTTTTAAAAACTAAACTAAACTAAATAAGCAGGTTAAATAATTGGCATAACATATTGTATATACATATCTGTGGTGGCCTTATGTACAGAAGTGGAAATTAGAAATGACATACACATTAGAAATATATATACATACAAAGGTGCAGTGGGATGTACACATAACTAGGTAATATAGTATTGATGCAATACAGTATTGTAGTTACACAGACTTGGGTTGACAGTGTTAAATAGTTTTATGGCTCTGGGGTAGAAACTATTCTTAAGTCTGTTTGTCTATGATTTGATGGACCTTAAGCGTCTACTAGAGGGCAGCAGGTCATACATATATTTAAACTCCTAAGTAACCCATTTTACAAACAGTCACTTATAATGGTCATTTATAAACATCTTCATCACTATTGTAAGTCACTTTGGACAAAAGTGTCTGCTAAATGACTACAATGTAATCAACCATATACTGGTTATTGAGAGGTTATTACAATTTGTGTGTGTGTGTGTGTGTGTGTGTGTGTGTGTGTGTGTGTGTGTGTGTGTGTGTGTGTGTGTGTGTGTGTGTGTGTGTGTGTGTGTGTGTGTGTGTGTGTGTGTGTGTGTGTGTGTGTGTGTGTGTGTGTGTGTGTGTGTGTGTGTGTGTGTGTGTGTGTGTGTGTGTGTGTGTGTGTGTGTTAGTTATACCTTATATTCTGTCATATGTGTAACTACTTGTGGTTCAATTCTGCAGATTCGCCAGACAAATATGATTCCAGGGACGTGGACAGATTGCTTAAGGACGACAGTATGGTGGACAGCTACCTGACGTGGAGACACTTTGTTGTCGACGACGCCTTGAAGATGATCGACGAAAGTTTCCAGTGGCGGAGAGAGCTTGGGCTGAACGGTAGGAGTGTATGTTTGTGTATTCATTGGCATACACAAAGCGGCTGTTGAACATGTTTGCCTGTTGCACACAGTGCAGTGGGAGTTGTGGCGGTGTGTCCATGGATCCTAACAATGGGTTATTGTCTTGCTGATCGGCCCCCGTCTCCTTCCTTTCACACACAGCACAACCCTCTCACACTCACAAATTAAGTTGGCACCGGGTTTGTTTTTGTAATCCGATTTAAAGCTGTCTGATATCCAGAAACTGGTGTGTGGGTATTTTTTAAATGTGACATTCATCATTGGTGTGTGTGTGTGTGTGTGTGGTTATCAGATCTTACAGAAAACAGCATTCCAAGATGGATGTTCGAGACCGGGGCCGTCTTCCTCCACGGCTACGACAAGGAAGGCAACAAACTTTGTACGTGTCTCATCTATGTCATCATCAGACTTTGGTTAGCTGCTCTATTCGATCTCTATTGGGTGAGCTGCGTGAACCCTGTGTACACAAGTCTTGTTGTAGTGACACACCTTCAGGTGTTTATCTACTTTGCTATAGTTGTTTAGTTAGATGGATAGTTATTTAGTTAGATCAATAGTTACTAAATGGTTATTTAGAAAGGTTGTTATGAATTACATTATTTTTGAGTGAGATAGTAATTGAGTTAGTTATTTATATATGTATTTATTTAGTTGGATTGAAAGTTATTAGTAAGATGGTTATTTAGATAGATGGATGATTATTAGTTAGATAGTTATTTAGTTAGATAGTTATTTACTTATAGTCATTAGTTGGATAGTTCCCAGCACTGGAGTGACTCCTTGTAATTGAGTAACACATGTTGATAGTGACAAGTTGACTGAGTATCTCTCTCTTCTACTTCTTCTATCTGTCAGAGAACTAAGTATCTATCTCCTAGTTCTTCTTCTATCTGTCCTTGATGTGCTTCTGTCCTCAGTCTGGTTCAAAGTGAAGCTACACGTCAAAGATGCTAAAACCACCGTGGATAAGAGGAAGTACGTGGCCTTCTGGTTGGAGCGCTACGCCACTAGAGAACCTGGCATGCAGCTCACCGTGGTGTTCGACATGGCTGAGTCTGGCCTGGGCAACATTGTAAGTTCTTAAGCACCATAGGTGTGGGTGTGGGTATGGGTGTTTGTGTTTAATGAATCAATTAACTCATCAGTACATTTTGCATAAAATAAAAACATATTTATTCATAGATTTTAACATTTCTTTTTAATTTTTAAGGCCCTTTTAACATCATATGTATGTATTTGGTCATATGTATTTAACAATTGATTATTCATTAATGTAGTTATTTCTAGTTTTTTATTTTTGACATATCGTGCCCATTCCAAGTCACTGTCTTGACGGGACTGATGCCCTTAGACCCCTAGGGAGATTACAGTGACCTTTGAATCCATCTGGTCAATCCAAGCAGGCCGGCTAATCCACTTACTGGCTGTGCGAGGCTCTGACTGTACGAGGCTCTGGCTGTACGAGGCTCTGACTGTACGAGGCTCTGACTGTACGAGGCTCTGACTGTACGAGGCTCTGGCTGTACGAGGCTCTGGCTGTACGAGGCTCTGACTGTACGAGGCTCTGGCTGTACGAGGCTCTGGCTGTACGAGGCTCTGACTGTACGAGGCTCTGGCTGTACGAGGCTCTGACTGTACGAGGCTCTGGCTGTACGAGGCTCTGACTGTTTGAGGCTCTGGCTGTGCGAGGCTCTCTTGTTTTTGATAATCGCCATTATCACCATTGCGAATGTAAACGGAGGGTAGACCCATGTTTGCAACCCTGTGCTTTTAGATGTGATGAGGCAGAAGCAGACCTACTGCTAGTGAAAAACTTTGATATAAAATCGAAAGTACTCGAATTGATGGTCAGACGCCACGATGATCTTATCATCCTGTTAATAACCCTGTGTATCTGTATATAAAGCATTTAAAATACACTTCTAGTGTAGTTGCCAAAATGCAGCCGCCCATCACTTCTGTGTCCAATGTTCTGTGTAGATGTTGAGGTTGTAACCGTTCATTAATTTCCCTCGGATAAATAAAGTTTCTTGAATTAAGGCAGCTTCCCCATTTCATATTTGAGGAGCGTATTTGATGTGTGCAAATGTCACCTCTGTTCCGCTGAGCGCCGTGCTGTCTATCGGATCCACTGATGTGTTTCCCTTTCACCCGCCGTCACTCTTTCAGGACATGGACTTTGTCAAGTACATCATCAATTGCTTCAAAATCTACTACCCAAAGTTTTTATGTAAGTAGTGGTTCAACCACTGTCCTAGTTCCGCTGTGGAACTCGTTCTGACCGCAGACAATTTACGGCTGATTCTGATCAGAGCTGAAATGCTATTGCTAACCTTTTTTTCCCCATCTTATTTCTTTCAGCCAAAATGATAATTGTGGATATGCCTTGGATCATGAACGGTAAGACTTGAACAAGCCTTTTAATTTCTCTCTATATTAAAGCTTTTATTTTTCTCTTCTCTTATGTACTCATGATGATAATAATGATCTAAATCTGGAGGATTGAATCCTCTTTATTGGTCCCATACATACAGTGAAATGTGTAAAATAGCAGTGGGCAGCTATTGTGTATATACAGCACCCGGGGAGCAGTGTAGGGGTCTGGTGCCTTGCTCAAGGGCACCTGGGCAGTGCAGCCCAGGAAGCCAACTGGCACCTTTTCCAAGTACCAGCTTTCACTCTGTACTTGGTCCGTCAGGGACTTGAACCGGCGACCTCTGCGGTTCTTAAGCCAAGTCCCAACATACTGAGCTACTGCCGCCCCATGAAGATGATGATGATGATAATAACCATATTTGTTTTGCAGCTGCATGGAAGATTGTGAAGACCTGGTTGGGCCCTGAAGCCGTCAGCAAGCTGAAGTTCAGCTCCAGGTCTGAGGTCCACACGCTAATCGATCCCGAGTACCTGCCCCCTCACCTGGGAGGAACGGTATGATTCTCATCATTCTAATCATCTCATCACAACTACATGTAATGTACTTCTCAATGTTTGAATGGTGTGTGTGTGTGTGTGTGTGTACATATACAGTATTATTCATAGATATCGGTCTGGAAAATACACAGGATGTATGAACGTTTTTTTATTGAATGGTGATATGATCCTATAGATTGATTGTAAATAAAAATGCATGTGACCTATATTTTCGTTGTCATTTTCCCTTCAAGGATCCCTTCAAGTACAGCTACCCTCCCCTCCCCGACGACGACTTCCTCACGCCGGTCCAGGAGAACGGGCCAATCGGCAGCGAGGAGGAGGAGGCTGAGAGCAAGGAGGGCCAATCAGAGGTGAAGGAGACCCTGGAGGCCAGCTTCAACTCCGACGACTCGAAAAAGACCAAAAAGGTAACCTCATAAAAAAGTAAATCATTTTATTTTATAATTTTTTTTTTAAATATCAATTTTCCTTCCATTATAAACATAGCAATCATTTGTCAAAGTGTCTCCCTTGTCCTGATTCTGCCTAAGAGCTTTTAGAATCAATATGTGTCCGTCAGTCTCGAGTGTGTTGACGACACAGCGCTCCACTGTGTGGTCTCCTAATGACTCTCTGTTGTTCAGATATAATCCGATATAAAGTGCCTTCTTACCATGTAGAAATGTTAATTTCAAGGACTCGGCTACAGTACACTCGGTATACTGCGTACACAGATAGGGTGACCACTGGAGCATTGCCTTCAAAGGTGCCTTTGATGGGTCTTTTATTTTAAAGCCCCACTACAATGTAGTCTTAACGACAACAATAGCCATTAGACACTCATCAGTGCGGCAGGAGGTCAAGTGACCTAATCAAGCAATAGAATCCCGTAGTGGCGTTAGCCACTGATGTATGTTTGTTGTAGGATAACGTTAAGATTAGTGTAGTGGGGAGAGAATTGTCTTCACCCGCGACATGCTGCCTCATTTCCAACATTTGTACCCGATTGCAACACGTAATCTGGTCCCCCCCCCCCTGTCGAGACTTAAGGGTGAATTATATGGCGTTAATGTCCGTCCCCCCCGAACCGACGTGCCGTCGAACCACGTCTCATTGTCTCCTTTGAGGTGATTCCTGCTGTTCTTGTGTGCTGCGGTGTAAATCCCTGCAACGAGAACCCACGCATCTCAGCGTTGCCTTCAGCCCGCGCCTTCCCTCGTCCTCTGATCTCTCTCACACACACGCACATGCACATGCACACGCACACGCACAGACCTGCAACCTTGCGACATACCTGTTTAGTCAGCCTAAGGTTTTTGGCACCCTGTGTGCACCAGGTCTGCATTGTATCTTTTCATTGCGTTCATCTATTTAACACGCCTTGTGTTTTGGTACTGTGTATTGTGTTTCCAGTGTTGCACTTAGTAGACCCTCTCCTCTCCTATGTTGTGTAATTCCCCTGTAAAGCACTCTTGTGTGCTTTGTGTGTGCACTTTGTGTCTGTGAAAAGCTCTTTATAAATACATTTGACTTGCATATGAACACACAACCCCATGCACACACACACACACACACACACACACACACACACACACACACACACACACACACACACACACACACACACACACACACACACACACACACACACACACACACACACACACACACACACACAGATGCTGCCATGCCTCCCCGTGGCACTCTGCCTCAGCCAAACCTCTCTTATCGTGCCGGGGCTGTGTGTTTGTTAGTGGACAAACGACATTGTTGAAATGGCCACCTCATTGACCTTGTCAGAGTCCTGCTTCTGTTGGCTCCCAAGAGTCCAGTATCTGTTCTGTGCCAGGCGCGTACCGGGACAGACCCTGGTCCGGTGTCTGTGCTGGGCCTGGCCTGTACTGGGACACCTCACAAAGCCTGGTCCTCAACATATCCATGCACAGTCTTGTCTCCTAATGTCTCCATGCAGCCTGGTTCAGCTGACTCCAGCTGCAAATCGGGCCATTGACATAAGCCACACACCCCCCCCCCCCCTCTTGGGACTGTCCAGTCTGCCCTCTTATAATGATGTTAGTTTGCTGCTCTGTCTGATCCACAGAAGGCCGGACACGCGTGCATTGGAATAGAGAAAAGCAGTTAAAGAGGATATCTCAGGGGATGGAGGAGATGGAGAAGGAGGGGGAGGTGGAGGAGGTGGTTCCCATTCACCTTTCATCACTCTCATCCCATCTCGTCGTCAAGTGTTATTATTATGTTTTAATGAAAAGCTGAATAGTCATTTGTCATTCCAGTTTCAATTTCAGTACCCATATTGGCAGTTGTAGGATTAACCTAAATATGACAACAGAGACTTGAGGTCTCTTTCCCCCCCCCCCAAACCTCTTTATATTCACCTGTCATCTGTTCCCCAGCCTCAGGGGACGTCTCTAGTCTCTGGGTAGACCCACTGGGGGTGCGTTGCTGTGTTCCCATTGGCCACCGGCAAACAAACGGCAACGGCGCCGACGAATCACCCGCTTAGTCACTCGCAAAACCCTTGACTTCACGGGAAAGACAACAGGAGAGCGGTCACTCTGCGGTCACTCTGTGGTCGAGCTGTGCGATCACACAGGCTGACGATCCCAGCGCTGGAGTCACTCCTCTGCTTGGTGGATCTATTTGTAGAATTTTGTCCATCAGCTTTATTTTTAAATGACTTCAGATAGCGGGCAGTTAAACCGGTCTTGTTGCTTGTTGGTGCTATGATGTTATCACGGTAAGCCGTTCTGTTTAGTCCTCACAGAGTGTGAGAACGGGCCACACTACAATAGACAACAGTGAACACAGATGGGCCTTTATTCCCCCGTAATCGGACCCGTCCGATTAATCTGTGGTGTTGAGCTTAGGACACTTCCAGAGACCCAGGGCTTCGGTTGTAATGTTAGCCTGGATGATGATAATAAGCTGGACGTGTATTTGAACCCGATTGGCCGATGAATCTCCACAAACACGACACCTGTCGGCAGAAAGGCAAGACACCAATCAATGAATACAAACTGGTGTGACGACTGACTGCTGCCTCTCTCTCTGTTTTCAACACAAGGGCTGGTGGAGGTGAGGTCAGGAGCTCAGAGGACCGGACCTTTCTGGAAAGGGCAGCCCCGGTGTAATAGGCAGGTGTGCCTTGCCTCCCCTGACCCCCTGACCCCAAACCCCGCCTGTTTCCCCACCTGATGGACCCTAGTTTTGGACCCTTCACAATTCGATTTTGGCGATTTTGAACCTCGAGAATGATTCACACTCCCAGCGGTTCCTTTTTGAATTCTTCGAACCGGTGCACAAATATCATTTTTGTTGTTTAGTTGTTTGCCAGTTTGTATTGTCCAGAGCATTTCACATGCTGTACTGCTCTCTGCTCACCCCCCCCCCCCCCCCCCCGAGGGGAGGAGATGGCACAACCTGCTCGTCACCCCAAGCACTGTCCTGCACTCATTTCAAGCCCTCATTTCAAGGCTTGAATATGTATTTTTACTGAAGATACACTACTATACAGTAGTGAATACCTGTTTTTGTTTTTTTTATTGGAAATACTGTTATTGAACAGTAGAGAAGTTTGTACCCCTCAGCATTACATCATGTATCCTGCAGGAGTATTTTTTATTGTCGGGTTTAGTTTTTATTTCACTAATAGTAACTACTCTAGTCCTCGTGAGTACCACGTATTGTAATGCACTAACGATGGGTCACAATTCACTAATGATGTCAAAGTCTATGGCGTGCCTTAATACTTAATACTAATCAATAACATATATTGTCTACAATTTATGTCAGCTTTGGCTAATGAAGAATTTAATTTTGTTTTACTACACAACTTATGTGTACTATGAAGTACAATGTAATCATTGCACCAAATGACTATTTAAAAATTTTACTTTAACATTGATTTTAAGTGATCTGTTCTCTTGTAATCCTGGTTTTAAATCATCCGAATAGTTTTTGTAAAATGTATTTAGATTCTTAATTGCTCGATTTGTTTGTGGTTAATATGCATCTTTGAACATAAGTTGTAATCATAAATGTACCATTTGTAGTTCATTCTAGCTATTACACTAATATATGGTTTTGCGTTTACTTTCAGTGTCTTTTATAAAAGTCAATCGGAATCATAAATGTACCACTTGTATTACAATTAAACTAATGCACTAATACGTTATTACAATTCCTTCCAGTGTCTTATTTACGTGAATGTCATTTATTTGTATAATGACATTTTTGACGTTGTTTGACCTGAGGTTAGGTTTTGCTCTGAACTGAATAAAAACCAGACCTTCCGTGAGTAACACACTAGAAACACACACTAGAAACACACACTGTGCCCGTTCTCCCATCTCCCCCCCCCCACCCCCAACAGTAGGTTTGGATGCTGGCATGTTGCCAAATGACCATTGTCTCGATCCATCCTTTCCAGCTGGACAAATAAGATGAATCAGCTGTTGTCCTGATGTGTGGCCTTGTGGTCTCATGACGTGTGTGTGAGAGAGTGTGATCGGGCTGTAGGGGAAGTCTGTTTGAAATGAAAGTGCTGACTAGAGGGACATGTCTGATCTGGTCTCTGACAAGAGTCTTCTGTCCTAGATCATGTGCATGGGGGTTATTTTGGCCATGTCAGCTTGAGGAACAAAATGTCTTTCCAAGAAGCAGAAGGGAGGGCATGGTTAACCTTTGGTCCCCACAAGATGGTCATCTGTAATATTTAAAAAACAGTCTCCTCATTAAACCTCTCTTTAATTTCAGAAGGACTGCACAATGGGGCGGCAGTAGTCTTGGTACTCGGCTTGGGAACCATAGGGTCGCAAGTTCAATTTGGGCACTGCCGAGGTGCCCTTGAGCAAGGCACCAGACCCCTCCACTGCTCCCAGGGCAGCTGTATATATACAACAGCTGCCCACTGCACCTAATACTAGAATGGGTTACATGCAGAGAAACTAATCTCACTGTGTGTGTACATGTGACCAATAAACAGGTCATTTAAATTAATATTCAAAGGTCAAGAGCCAACCGCTGCGCTTGAAGCGGAAGTGGCCAGATAACGGTCACACGCTCAGTCTTCTTCTAACTTCCTCTTCTTCTTCTTCTTCTGTGGTTTCAGGTGAATTTCCTGGAGGAGAGTCTGCGATCAGAGGACAGCGATAAGGGAGACTCGGCCTGTCGGACCCGGGCGGTCCGGAAACCTCTGACCACCTTCAAAGGCCCTCTGCTGCACGTTAGGTACTGATGGGTAAAAACAAAACAAAAGAACAATGTTTTCTGGTGCTGGGACACCTCTTAAGTGTGTCCGAGTCAATGGATCACAGTGGATGACAGGAAGAGAGACACACACACACAGGCCAGTGTTTAAGGCCCGGGGCATCTCGACAACGAGACGACGAAACGTTCAGCACTTTAATACTCATAACTGTAGACACAATAGGTCTAAAGAGACGCTGACCAAGAGGGCTTTTCACAGACCAGCTACAAAGACACAAGACACAATATTTGTATTGGCCATCTGCAACAAGTACAATGGAATGCTTACTCCCCATTCCCTCACGCAGTATGAAATTCCTACTACAATACTATAAAATAAAATACTATACACAATAAAAATGAACATGAAAAGAACAATAAAGTCACTGATGGATGATATGTACATGTGTTGAATCGGTCAGGTTATAAAAGCATTTAAAGTGCCAGTAGTGCAGCAGCATCATGAATACAGTGCAGTAACTGTAATGAGCCCAGAAAGTCCAGCAAAAGTATGATAGTGTGATGTTAATGACAATATTATGATAGTGTAATGTATAATGACAATGTTATGATAGTGGCAGCAGCACTCCTGTGCTGTTCAGGAGGCACACTGCCTGTGGATTAAAACAACTATCCTTGAACAAACGCTTACAACACATAAAACCCATATTAAAACCTTTCAAATGGAGAGCGGAAGGGGGCTTACTCTACATCGCGTGAAGAATGTATGTATATTGGTTCATAATGCCTTCATATCATTTGTGATCATATTAAGAGGAAACATCATCTTACCCCCCCCCCCACCCCTCTCCTCTTCTTCCACATCTTGTTTGTATCACAGCCGGTGGTTGAGAAACCCACTTTTCCAACCCCCCGCGGGTCATTTTTGGAACCAGTCATCTTGCTATTCATTCTTTTTTCCACTAGAATTGACGTCACTTCCCACATTGGGCTCCACAGCAACACTGTATTGCCTGTGTTGGTTTTAAACCCTCGCCGGCTGGCAAATCAAAAATCCGGTTGGGGTTAAACTGAGGCGTGTCGAATCAATCGTCCATTCAATTGGGAATTGGTACATTTTTTGCTGTTGTGCTCCGAGAATCAATGGTGATGCTGATTGAGAGACAAGTACATCTCTCTTCTCACCATAGAGCATGTGTTGTTGTTGTTGTTAGAGTGTCCATGACCAGTGTCTCCGCTCGGGTCATGATGGTCGGTAGAGGCCAGGCATTTGACTCAAACCAAACGCACCAGAGGAGGACCCTAGTGAAGCCGGCAGTCCGAGAACATTCAAGTTTCAAGAGTCTTTATTTTTGCCAGTACAATGGAAATACAATGGAATGCTTACTCCCATACCCCCCATATCCCTTACTCCCGCAGTATGAATTTCAACAATACTCAAACTCATACTAAAACTACACCGTAAAACACTATACTATGCAAAACTATACTATACTATAAACAACACGATACTATAACAATACTAAACACTTGACACAAAAAGAACGATAAAGTGTAATGGATGATATATACATATGGCGGATGGTGCCAAAAGCATTGTAAAGTGACAGTAGTGCACTTTAGTGAGTTGTAGCAGCATCATGCATACAGCAGTACAGTGCAGTACGTTCTGTACCGTCAGGGCTAAACGCTAAGGTGTTCAGGCAAGTGCGTTGTGGCATTTCACTTGCCACTAGGGCAATCTGGCGATAGTTATTATGAGCCCTGACAGTGCAGTAACTCTAATGAGTCCAGTAAGTCCAGTGAAGAGACGAGAGACGAACACACAAACGTGACCTGGTTGGACATGGAGATCGGGAGACTAGGTGTGAAGGCAAGCTTCGCTGATACAACCATCTCCTCATCAATGCAAATCTCTAATTTGGATGTTCTTCTGCTGCTGTTGCTGCTGCCGTTGTTGTTGTTGTTGATCTGCATTCACCGCGATCCAACTGATTAGTCAGTCAAGTTTCAGGTGAGCGGCTGAGCGGGGGGCTGTGTCTCCTCGAGGCGTTCTCATGAATAATGTCCGCAGGCTTATACATTTATTTCTGTTTCTGTTGCATATTCTAGTCTTTGATCAGAAGGTCTTGACAGACTGGAGGCTACGTATTAGAGCGATAAAGAGATTATTTCTTCTCTATATATAATGTCCCACAGCCGGAGGTTCCCTGGGACGAGCGTTTTGGGGGTCTTTGGCGTGTCTCTACTTTTATCTTCTGTATATCCGGTCTAAAGGTTTCCACGGCATCCAGAGTTGTAGTTCCTCCCTGAGGGAGCGCCGGTTTTTGCCACTGCTGCACATGAAGAAAGGGGAGAAAATCTCCCCTTGCTTAGACGGGAATCAAATCAAAATGCTTCATAAGACTAGGACTTGCCAGGCGGGGGGGGCGACGAGATGTTCCACTTAGTGACAAGCGATCGCTGTGGCTGGACTCACTAAATGATTGCTGGTTGAGGTTTTGGGGAAGAGACCGGCTGAGCCTGGGGTTAACCGAGGAACACCGGTGTGTCCTGGTGTCCTGGGTGTCATGGGCCGGCACACTGGTTTGGAGTAAGGTTTCGGTCCTTCCTTTTATTAGCCAGATCACCGCTTAGGAAGTGTGTGGGTGTGTGTGTGTGTGTGTGTGTGGGTGTGTGGGTGGGTGGTACCGCACCGCTCACCGGGGGAAACGCCTTGTTGATGGAAGCAGATGGTTGAGATGATATGTAGGGGGGGGGGGGGGGGGGGGGGGGGGGGGGTGCACGTTTCAAAGCCTCAGCCATGCCGTTGTTTCTCCCGTCTGCGTCCTGCGGTGCGCGGCCCCTGGTTGACTTGCTGAGTTAAGACGTGCGGACGGGATGCCGTCGACACGTCTGTTGATGTCTTGGCTCCGGCTGTTCAAAATAAACCGGTTTCCCTTGTCTTCTCTTCTCCTCCAGCCCAGCGGAGGAACTCTGCTTCGGCTCCAACGAGACGGAGAAGAAATGCCTCATTATGCTCAGCAATGTGACCAAGAATCAAGTGGCCTTCAAGGTGTGTGTGTGCGTGCGTGTGCGTGTGCGTGTGCGTGTGCGTGTGCGTGTGTGTGTGTGTGTGTGTGTGTGTGTGTGATCACGTTTGTGTGTGCCTGTCTGCGTGTGTGTGCGTGTGTGTGTGTGACTTGGTGGGTGACTTCTGGGCGTGTCCTCCCCAGGTACGGACCACGGCCCCAGAGAAGTACAGGGTGAAGCCCAGCAGCAGCAGCTGTGACCCGGGGGCCTCGGTAGACATAGTGGTGTCGCTACACGGAGGTACGGCACACACACACACACACACACACACTCACTCACTCACTCACTCACAGTAGATGCTTTGCCAAAAGTGCAGTGCAGTGCAGTCTTACCTCTTGTTGTTCTAACATTAATATTTCAGAAGGGGGATAAAATATGAATAGGAATTATTATAGGGAAAAATCAAAGTACTCCTTCAGGCGGGAAAAGCGTCCACGGTGAAGTAGGAAAGGTCACGGCGGGAAACCCGATGAGGCAGTTTGAGGAAGCTTCCGTCCAACCCGCAAAAACCAGACGTTTTACTGCTGAGCGTTGAGAGCAGCTCATGCTGCTCTGAGTGGAACTCATCGAAATACCAGCCGTGGGTTTTCCTTCCACTTTTTACCTAAGGATAAGACACCTTCAGTCTGCTAAGGTGTAAGACGTTGCTGCTTTTTCTGTTTTTTGGTTAGGTTGTAACCATAGATGAAAGTTTTCCGGACATTTGTCAAAACTCATTTTGATATTCTTTTCTATTTTTTCACTTTTCCGGTTAATAATCATTGAAACATTCGTCGATCGCTCACGGCACGGCATGTTTACATTTAGTCTTTGGGCGCAGCCATTTTACATCTCGCAAAGTTACGGAAATTAACAAGATTTGACATAGCGCTACACAGTAGAAGGGTCAGCTGAGTGAGATTTGACATAGCGCTACATAGTAGAAGGGTCAGCTGAGCGAGATTTGACATAGCGCTACACAGTAGAAGGGTCAGCTGAGAGAGATTTGACATGGCGCTACATAGTAGAAGGGTCAGCTGAGCGAGATTTGACGTAGCGCTACATAGTAGAAGGGTCAGCTGAGCGAGATTTGACGTAGCGCTACATAGTAGAAGGGTCAGCTGAGTGAGATTTGACATAGCGCTACATAGTAGAAGGGTCAGCTGAGCGAGATTTGGGACTCGTGTTTGAAAAGCGCTCGAAATGATTTTGTGTACCCGTCTATTCAGCTAGTCAATTGAGAAGCTTTTATCTATTGTGTTTACCCATGAAGCGATAAGAATGTACAAACAGGTAGAGAGGTCGGAGAAGGTAGAAGACAAGGTAAGGAATACGCTTAAGTGGTAGTGGTTGGAGGAGAAAGACGTGAACAGAGATTTTTTTTAACCAGATTATGTGAGGAAAGTGGACCGGCCAGGATATGCACTGTGTACATGGTAACTGAACTTGATCGGATTTATTGTGTAATTATTAAATAGAACGTTAGTTGTATTTATTGTATGCTGAAATGGCTCTAAAATGCAGCTGAGAGCATCTATTTTTTTTTAATTCCGGGGGGGGCATGCCCCCGGACCTCCCTAGCTGGGCTCGCTATGTGTCCTTATGGGACTACAAAATATTTTTTGTAAGCATCCACTTTCATCTCTGTGTAACTAACTTTTACTTTTGGTTTGGTCCCCCGCCTTTTCACCAAGCAAAAATGACGAGGCCATTGTGTCTTTGTAGTGTAAGCGCTTACTGTCAATATTTAAGATCAAGGACCACCTAAAATCAGCCCTTATTTGAAGGGAATGAACCCCCCCCCGTGTGTGTCTGGTCCAGGTTACAGTGCCTCACTGCAGGACCGCTTTCTGGTCATGGCTGCAGAGATGGAGGGCAACGGCACGCCGGAACTCACACAGTTCTGGAAAGACGTGTCAAAGGTCAACATCATGGAGCACAGGTACACAACCCACCCCACCCCATCACCCCCCCCCCCCACACCTCCTACCCTGGGGCTCGAGTGACGGCGAGTACGGGCATGAATTCTGACGTATAGTCCGTCAAGGAGCGGCTTAGCCAAGGTGATGAGAGCATTACAGTCGCCGAGCTTGTTGGTCGGAGAAATGTCCTCGCTCCTTTAGCTGCTTCCACCGCTAATCAGCCTTCCAGCCCCCGCCCTCCTCCTCCCCCTCCCCCCCCCCCCCCCCCTCTTCCTCCTCCTCCTCATGAGACCCTGTCCTCTGCTCCTAGATTACGTTGTCACGTCCTGGAGAGCGTTAAGCCGGCCCTGATCTCGCTGCTGGGGGAGGGCCCCGTGGAGACGTCAGCCAACGGGCACCCGGACGTCAACACCACGGTGAGATCTCATTGGACGGCGGCCCAAGGTGGCGGACGTAGGGGCAGTGCGTTTGTTGGCCCCTCTTGTCTCTCCCCGTCTATTGAGGCTTTACTGTTGACTGATGCTGTGTTTGGACCTGGGGGGGTGGGGGCTGGCGTCCTTGCATGTTAGAATGTCAATATTTATTTGAGATATATATATATATATATATATATATATATATATACACAGTTTGTATTTACATATTGTTCATTTTGATGCTTGTCAAGCCTGCGTTGTATATATAGAGAGAATAATTTCCTGTGCCGGACTCTAGAAGGTGACTTGGTTTCTACCCCGGTGGGTTGCAGCCGGTAATGAATCGGTGGCAGTAGCTCAGCACAGTAGGAGGTACAGCAGGGTTTTCTGGCAACCGGAAGGTTGCTGGTTCAATCCCTATGTTGTCCTCGACACCTAACCATGACACCTCCTGATGAGTTGGCTGTCGCATTGCATGGCTGACACCGCTGTGTGTGTAGGAATGTGTGTATGAATGGGTGAATAGCAGGCAGAACAGGCAAATTTAGTCCCACTAAAAATATCAACCAGCCAGGTTGTCACTGAATATGTTTAAAGGACTTTGACCATTTACTGTTTGTTGTTGAAATCGTACTGACAATATCCCCACCAAATCTCCTAAACTACAACAACTTTAAGGGGCGGCAGTAGCTCAGTCTGTTGGGACTTGTAGGCTTGGGAACCGGAGGGTCGTCGGTTCAAGTCACACGAAACGGACCAAGTACGGAGTGAGAACTGGTACTTAGAAAAAGGTGCCAGTTCGCCTCCTGGGCACTGCCGAGGTTGCCCTTGAGCAAGGCACCAGACCCCCTCACACTGCTCCCCGGGCGCTGGATATACAATCACTGCTCCTAATACTAGGATGGGTTAAATGCAGAGAAACTCATTTCACTGTGTTTGCTAATGTATGTGACCAGTAATGAGGATTAAAGGATATCCTCCAGATTTTAATTTCTCTGTCTCTGTCTGTGTCTCTGTCTCTGTCTCTCCCCTCTCCCCTCTCCCTCTCCCCTCTCCCCTCTCCCCTCTCCCCTCTCTCCCCCCTCCAGCTCATGCGGATGATGGCATGCAACGCCCGCCTGGAGCAGAAGTTGGACTCGTGTCTCTGGGGCCAGAAGGTGCTGCTGGCTCTGCTGGTGGCGCTGGTGGCGCTCACCGTCCAGTGTCTGTACCTGGTGGGCTCTTGACCGGGGCCTCACCCCTCCACCCCTCCACCCCACCCTGACTCCCTGTAGCTCTGCACCCTATACCGGACCGCTCTGGAAGGCTGAGCCTAGTGGGTGCTGATGAGACAAGCCACCAGAGAGACATATCAAACCAGAGCAAAAGGCAGAAGAAGTTCCCAAGCTCGCTCTCGCTCTCGCTCTCGCTCTCTGTCTCGCTCTGTGTCTTCAGAGACAGGAAGTCTGTGGTGACAGAGAGCTGCGACCGCGAGGCCTCCCTGAGTCAGTGGGGGTAGCAGAGACTCTTCTTAACACTGTGAGACCAGATCGGTAGAAGTTGTTGTTGGTGTTTATTATTATACGATCATACTGTACATAATTGTATTTTATATATTATATGCTATGTCTTTTTTTTTTTTGTAGTTTATTAACAAAACACATTTGGTATACGCCTTTGTTCCAAGTGTCCAGGAGAAAGGCATATTAACTTGTAGATGAATTTTGATGCAATGAGATGAAGGTTTGAACAACAACAAACAAACAATAGTCTATTTGGCACGTGGGCAGTGGCGGAAGGAGGGGTCAGAGCAGGAGGGAGAGAACAAGTGATTGTTCAAGAGCGCTGCGAGCGTTGAAGCCCTGTGTAGGACAAGTTGTTTTCTGAATTGGAGCCATTTTTTAATGGTACTAGTGACCACTGGGTTGTCTGGGATTGTGTGGGTTACTATGGGGAGTTGAGAGCAAATGATAGAGCGCAAAGAACCAGAGGAGGAGGAAGTCTCAGTATGAACCCAGGGTGGGCAGGAGTCAGGAGATTTGCAGCCAGCCCAATAGAGGAGTCTATTAATATTGCAGGCCCAGTAGTAGTAGCGGAGGTTTGGGAGTGAAAGACCACCTTCTGACTTGGGTAGCTGAAGAATGGATCTTTTAAGACGAGCTGGCTTGCCATTCCAGATGAACAAATTAAATTGACGGTCGAGACTGGTGAAGAAGGATTTATTGATACAAATGGGAATATGTTGGAAGAGATATAAGAATTTTGGCAGAATAACCATTTTGATAAGATTAACACGTCCCACGACAGGAGACAGGGGGAGGGAGGCCCACCTAGCTAAGTCCAATTTGCAATTTCTGGCCAATTGGTTTACAAAAAACACTTTGCTCTTTTGGAGGATTAATTTATACCCTGACAGACGTCCAAATTGGTCAAGGATTGACAATATAGGAGGAAGGGAAGTCACCGGGTTGGAAATGTATAGGAGGAGGTCATCCGCATAAAGGGAAAGTTTATGGACTAGGCCGTGATGAGAGATGCCCTCAAACCCATCATGGAATCTGAGCCAGGTAGCTAAAGGCTCGATGGCTAAGTTTAACAACAGGGGGGGAAAGTGGGTATCCTTGACGTGTCCTCGCTGGAGAGGGAAAGGAGATGATTGAACGCCGTTAGTGTGTACAGATGCGGAGGGGGCGTTGTACAGAAGCTTTATCCAGGCAATCAATTTAGAGTCAAAGCCAAATTGTGAGACTACGACTTCAGGAATGTAAATTATAGGGCATTCTGATGTGTAGAGGCTATTATAATATTCAAAGAAGGATCTATTGATTTCAAGAGGATCGGAGACTAAACTGCCCTCAGGCGACTTAACTTTGGGAATTCCTCTGGAAGCGCTAACTGCCCGGGCGTGTTGAGCCAGGAGCCTCCCAGCCTTGTCCCCCTGTCCAAAGAAGCGGTGTTTGGTTTGTCTTAATTGTTTTTCCAGGTCATGTTCCGAATGCAATCAAATACGTTGTTTTATAAAGGGCAGTTGAGGGGGATGTAATAATAATAATAATAATAATACATTTTATTTGTGGGGCGCCTAAAAACAGTGGACTTCACAAAGTGTCCGCAGGGTTTAAAACAAGACAAACAGGAAGTAAACAAGAAACACATGGGACAGTTTATATGGAATATGCCAGTTTAAACAGATGGGTTTTTAGTTGCGTTTTGTAAGTTTCTAGAGTCAGACTGTGGCATGTGTAGTGGCAGGGAGTTCCAGAGTCTGGGAGCCCAGCAACTGAAAGCTGGAGCCCCCATGGGGCCGAGGCGTGAGCTGGGGACGGGGAGGAGGCCAACGGAGGAAGAGGGGAGGGGGTGTACTCCTGAAGGAGTTCAGTGATGTAGATGGAGGCTAGATTGTGGAGAGCCTTGTAGGTGAGTAAAAGGTTTTTATAGTCAATCCGGTAGCGCACAGGAAGCCAGTGTAGTTGAATGAGAACGGGGGTGATGTGGTCAGATGAGTTAGTGCGGGTGATGATCCGGCAGCAGAGTTCTGAATTATTTGCAGTCTGTTGAGGAGTTTGATGGGAAGGCCAGTCAGAAGTGCATTGCAGTAATCAATCCGGGACGTGACAAATGAGTGGACCAGGATTTCAGTGCTGGATTACTGTAAGTAAGTTTCATCAATCTTCTGTAATTCATCTGCAATTTCCAAAAGCCGAGCCTTTCCAGCCTTTCTTAGTTGTGAAACATATGAAATGAGTTGCCCCCGAATGTAGGCCTTGAGAGCCTCCCACAGTGTACCACAGCCAACGTCTAACGTGTCGTTACACTCAATATAGAGACGAACCTGCGAGGCCACAAAATCCTTAAATTCAATACGCGACAGTAGCATGATCTGAGGTCACTATAGGGTGGTACTCCCATGAGCTGGTAAGCTGCAGCAAATGATTATCAAGCAGAAAAAAATCAATTCGTGAAAATGTGTGATGGACAATGGTGTGAGAAAAAGGAATAAGCTTTACTCAAGTCAAGTCAACTCGAGTCAAGTACTTTGAGGGTTATTACATTTGTTTCTGGTTATTAAAGGGTCTGAGATTCCTAATTGTGCTGAATAATTCAGCAGTACTTAGTATTTTTTTGGGGATCTGTCAAGAAGCGGATCCTGAGTCAAATTGAAATCACCTATGATTAGGCGGTGATTATCTGGGTTCGGTATTTTAGCAAAAATGTTTTAAAACAAATTGGTCATCATCCCAGTTGGGAGCATAAACTGAAACCCAAATTACTGGCATATTCTGAAAAACACCTGAAACTATGACATAGCGGCCTTTATCGTATTAGTATAGTATTTGTCGGCACAAACATGACGCTCTTATGAATAATGATGGAAGCCCCTCTAGCTTTACTAGAACATTTTGAATGGAAAAAGTGGCCCATCCATGCCCGCTTAATGCGAAGGGTGTCGGATGCTTTAAGATGTGTTTCTTGCAATAAAAGAATGTGTTTTGAGCTGCTGCTGCTGAATCAATACTTTACCAATTTTAACAGCTCTGTTTATTCTTTTAGTGTTCCAGGAAACGCACTATCCTGCCTGTCATCACACAGTTACCCATTTAAGGAGAGTCATGAAGTTTATCTGAAACAGCATTGTCTCTTGTGGAGAGAGAGCGAGAGAGCGAGCGAGAGAGAGAGAGAGAGAGGTGTAATAATACAAATAACAAAACGACAGCGAATACCCGTCCCATAAACCTAAATGTGACCATACCTGGAACTAAACCCAAAATACCAACCATGACTGAGCGCTGTGGCTCAAAGCAAACAGCTAAGCTTACATTCCGGGTCTCATTCCCTACATTAACAGTAGGAAGCCCTGCTTAATGATTTAGAATAATAAACAAGTGAAACTAAAAAACACATTGTAGATCAGAACAAAAATACCCAACCCACCTTTTTCAAACAACAATAATAGGCAGGTAAACAACCTGCATGTGGGAACATAGCAGGAAACTGTACGGCACAGGAGGAAACAGATCTCAGGTCACATAAACAAACCAACAGATAGAGCTGAGAGTTGCACTGTAGGCTCAAAGGCAAGGAACAGAGTCCATTTAGGCAGCTGACATAACAGTCAAAGTGCCTGGGTCCCGTCTCACTGTCGCAAGAGTGGAGGCGTGACGCGGGACCATAACATAACATGTGAACAATAAAGAGTGCAATTATGAGCAGTGCAATAACGATACCGTGTTTGGAAGTGGGATGTTACCCCCAGACATTGTCAAAGTGTGATTATGAAAGGAGACTAATAAGAAAGTAATATTGATCTCTTACTGGCCGACCACCCAGGCAAACGGAGGAGCAGAGTGGCCGGTAACCGTGTCAGTGTTAGTTGTCGCCAGGACGAATGGATGCTATGTAGTCTTTAGCCCCTGCAACCGAGGAGAATCTCTTCCTACCTCCGTCCTTCGTTACGACGGAAAGCCTGGCGGGAAACAACCGAGCCGGCCGCAGCCCCAGCTCATAGAGCTCCCATAACCTCCCGGTATGCATAACGCTGTTCCATCACCTTCGGTGCGTAATCCTCGTAGAGGATACCGTGGTATTGGAGCTTGCCTCTCTTGGCCCGGGCCTCGCGGATGATCATCTCCTTCTGTTGGTACCGGTGGAAGTGGATGATGACGGGCCTCGGCCTCTGTCCCAACATAGGTTTTTCAGCGAGTGAACGATGGGCCCTGTCACACACCGGTGGCGAATCCAGGACACCCTCAAAACCCAAAGACCTCCACCAGCAGCTCTGGGAAAAAAGTCGACGGACGAGGCCCCTCAATGGACTGTGGCAGGCCGACAATTCTAATATTGTTGCGGCGGCTGCGGGACTCGAAGTCGGTGACTTTGGCTAGTAGTTTAGCATTGCTCACCGTTAGCGTAGCGCAGCTAGTTTCCAGGGCTAACGATCGTTCATCATGTAGTGGCGTTGAGCTCGAGCGAAGCAATTGTCTGCCCGTGGTCCGACACTGTAGCTTGAATCCGGTCTAGCTTTGTGTCGAGGGCAGATATGGTTGTCCTGAAATCGGAGGACAGGGCTTTACGGAGATCATCCAAGAGGCCGGATATGGACGCCATGCTAAGCTCATCGCTAGCTCCCACTGGGGGGACGGTCTTGGCGTTTTGTTCTGTTTAGAAGGTTTGGTTGTCATATATCGATGGTGTTTTCGGCAAGTTTATATTATAATTCACTTGGTATGAAGTTAAAGCAGAGTTATGCGCTTCGAGAAAGTTAAAATGAGAAAATGTTGGGGAGCGAGACTCAGCGTGTCTACTCCATCCTATCATAATTGTATTTTTAATAGGATACATATCTCTGTTATTAATTTAAAAAAAACGGCACTTTCTCCTTTTAAGGCTTTTTCTTTCTTGTACAACAGTATTGCTTACATGTCCCCCTTGTGACATCATCAACATCACGCTATTTATTCACATTGATCAAAGAAAAAGTGGGGAAATGTTTAGCGTCAAACCGCCTGTGCATTCCTCTTGATTCATTCCTCCCTCAATCATTCCTCCCGCTTCCTTAAAGCTGTCAAGCAGCCTCATCTACCAGCCTCATTTACCAGCCTCAACTACTAGCCTCGTCTACCAGCCTCGTCAACCAGCCTCATCTAAAGGCGTAATTTACCAGCCTCAACTACCAGCCTCAACTACCAGCCCTGTCTACCTGCCTCATCTTCCAGCCCCAACTACTAGCCTCATCTACCAGCCTCATCTATAAGCGTCATCTACCAGCCTCAACTACCAGCCCTGTCTTCCAGCCTCATCTACCAGCCCCATCTACCAGCCCCATCTACCAGCCCCGTCTACCAGCCTCATCTATTAGCCTCCCCTACCAGCCCCGTCTACCAGCCTCATCTATTAGCCTCCCCTACCAGCCCCGTCTACCAGCCTCATCTACCAGCCTCATCTACCAGCCTCATCTACCAGCCTCATCTACCTGCCTCATCTCCCAGCCTCGTCTACCAGTCTCATCTACCTGCCTCATCTCCCAGCCTCGTCTGCCAGTCTCATCTACCTGCCCCGTCTACCAGCCTCAACTACCAGCCTCATCTACCAGCCCCATATAACAGCCTCATCTACCAGCCCCAACTACTAGCCTCAACTACCAGCCTCATCTACCAGCCTCATCTACCAGCCTCAACTACCAGCCCTGTCTACCTGCCTCATCTTCCAGCCCCAAATACAAGCCCCATCTACCAGCCAGTGTGGTTGTGTGTGTGTCTGGTAGTTGAGAGGCTGGTAGATGTGACCTCACTAAAGTTCCCCACATCCCTATTTCCTTGGCCTCCACGGAGTCTCTGCTGTCTGCTGCCCTTATTTGTTTAAAGAAGCCGCCACTGGCCCAACTAAAAATACCAACGCAATTAACTGGCGACCGAGGACTGAGGCAGCAGCAGCAAAGTCCCCTCCCTGATATCTATAACAAGATCCCACTCAGAGAAAGAGCAAACAGACGCGCACACACACACACACGCACACACACGCACACACACACACACAGTGTGGCGGTGCTGGTGGCTCTGAGCTGAGTGGTGAAGAGGTCAAATGCAATGTAAACAAAGTATGTTTCTCTGTTTTCTGGAACTGGATTTTTTGTACTCAAAAAATGACTTTACTTTATCGCCATGTGATAACATCCTAGACAACTCGGAATGGACTAGATTGACTTGTTTGTTTTGGTTGGTATGGTAATGTTAGCATGCATGTACTCATAGTGTCAACAATCTGAAGAGCCAACGTATTGTACTTGTTTCCCTGAGCACTGGGGTTCTGCTCTCGGGGGCTTGTTAGGAAGGGAATGTACTTCTGACTTGTGGTTACTAGTTGTTCTCTTGCTGAACCTGCCTGTTATCTGAATTCTGAATTGTCCTCTGGTTCCACACAGTGTCAATAACTCCCCCGGGGGGGGGGGTTAAGTCGAGGAAGTCAGGGGAGTCTTCCGGCCTATCGATTTTAGATTAACCAAAACACATTTTAAACAGGGCTCACTCAGTCCACTCCGCCCCCCCGGGGTGCGGCGCTGTCCTCGAGCGGGGGGGGGGGGGGGTGTGTGTGTGTGTGTGTGTGTGTGTGTGTGTGTGTGTGTGTGTGTGTGTGTGTGTGTGTGTGTGTGTGTGTGTGTGTGTGTGTGTGTGTGTGTGGGTGTGTGGGTGTGTGGGTGTGTGGGTGTGAATGTGTGGTTTACTTTAAGTGGTCAATTGGGAGCAGGGGGATCAATGTATAGTTAATTAGCATTGGAAGTAACAGGATGGCGTGTGTGTGTGTGTGGTCCTTCAATCAAGCACCCTTGATCACTTCTGCTGCTGTGCACTTCTGACCTGCTCATCGCTTTGGGTCGGGCAAATCAGCAGCCTGGTAAACACTGGTCGTCCACTGATTAGCGTCACTAGATTATATTGCGATGCAATGTGTGTTCAAAAGCAACGCAGCCAACAATACATACCTCACATACCTGTCTCACATGTCACGCATGTTCGGACAGACTGATGAATTAATAGATAGGGCTTGCGCAGAATGTATCATGGGTTGTTTTTTTTCTTGCCGATACTCCTGCATATTGAGTTGGGCTACTGTAGGAATCCAAAATCAACGTAAATATACCATACCTGTAGTGGCACTCAAACACGACATGTCTCCCCATGAGGACAAATCATTTCACTAAACAATGAACCAAAGTATTCATTACTACCAACATAATCTCGCACCCAGCGGTCCTATTATGTTATAGTAGAACCTCTGATCCAGCAGTCCTACTGTGTTATAACAGAACTTCTGATCCAGCAGTCCTACTGTGTTATAACAGAACTTCTGATCCAGCAGTCCTACTGTGTTATAACAGCACTTCTGGGGGAGATGGCACAGAGTCTGGGCCGGAAACCAACAACTGCAAGGGGCGGAGTTAGGCCTTGTTTCCTTGTTGTTAATTTGAAACACAGGTGTCACTCGTAACACTTATTTTGGGTCTGTTACGTTAACCTACCAGGGTATGGTCGGGCAGTAGATTAAAACTAGTTAAGATAAGTCTGAAGAGAACTCTTCTCCCTGTGAAGGTAAGTCTACTCTCTGTGAATGTAAGTCTACTCCCTGTGAAGATGAGTCTACTCCCTGTGAGGGTAAGTCTACTCCCTGTGAAGATGAGTCTACTCCCTGTGAAGGTAAGTCTACTCCCTGTGAAGGTAAGTCTACTCCCTGTGAATGTAAGTCTACTCCCTGTGAAGGTAAGTCTACTCCCTGTGAAGGTAAGTCTACTCCCTGTGAGGGTAAGTCTACTCCCTGTGAAGATGAGTCTACTCCCTGTGAAGGTAAGTCTACTCCCTGTGAAGGTAAGTCTACTCCCTGTGAATGTAAGTCTACTCCCTGTGAAGGTAAGTCTTCTCCCTGTGAAGGTAAGTCTACTCCCTGTGAGGGTAAGTCTACTCCCTGTGAAGGTAAGTCTACTCCCTGTGAAGGTAAGTCTACTCCCTGTGAAGGTAAGTCTACTCCCTGTGAGGGTAAGTCTACTCCCTGTGAAGATGAGTCTACTCCCTGTGAAGGTAAGTCTACTCCCTGTGAAGGTAAGTCTACTCCCTGTGAATGTAAGTCTACTCCCTGTGAAGGTAAGTCTTCTCCCTGTGAAGGTAAGTCTACTCCCTGTGAGGGTAAGTCTACTCCCTGTGAAGATGAGTCTACTCCCTGTGAGGGTAAGTCTACTCCCTGTGAAGATGAGTCTACTCCCTGTGAAGGTAAGTCTACTCCCTGTGAAGGTAAGTCTTCTCCCTGTGAAGGTAAGTCTACTCCCTGTGAAGGTAAGTCTACTCCCTGTGAAGGTAGGTCTACTCCCTGTGAAGGTAAGTCTACTCCCTGTGAAGGTAAGTCTACTCCCTGTGAGGGTAAGTCTACTCCCTGTGAAGGTAAGTCTACTCCCTGTGAAGGTAAGTCTACTTCCTGTGAAGGTAAGTCTACTCTCTGTGAATGTAAGTCTTCTCCCTGTGAAGGTAAGTCTACTCCCTGTGAAGGTAAGTCTACTCCCTGTGAGGGTAAGTGAGCAGCTCCTGTGTTTGTCCTCAGACGACGCTTTCTTTGTGAAAAGGGTCTACTAATAGAGATGAGGAATAGAAATGTCCTTGTTTGTGATTCAGCATTCATTAAAAATGAATGCTGTATATTTCTATGTAACACATGCCGTGACGGTGGTGCTATGCAGTGAAGTAAACCTCACTCCCCGACAACTAAAAGAAGTTCTAGCGATGAAGCTAGAGCCTGTGGGGGTTTTAGCTTCTCATGTTAGAGCGTTGCCTCTCATGCCGGGGGTTGTGAGTTCACTCACTGTTACATGCATACATACATACAGTAAGTATGTATATATGGATGTATGTATATATATATATATGTGTAGACTATGAGATGTAATGAGTACAGAGTGGTGCAGACGCTATAATGCTGGAGAAAGACAATTGATCATCTGCACAGAATCTAAAGCCTTGCTCTCTGCTAATCGCTCCTGGAGCAGCTTTCCTCATCTCCGTCTTCTCCACCTCGGCGGCACTGGAGGACTGCGGTGACACGGAGCAGGCGTCAAGACACCGGGAGGTCGAAGGTCAGCGAGAGTAGGCTACCACCCCGAACTAACGTCATGTGTGACGTACAGAGCATGCTTGTCCTACATAAATATGAAATACGTACGCGGATGCATAAATACATGGATAACTACATGCATACACAACGGGGATAAAACACTGCCATGTATTCCTGCATTTATATATATTTATCTTGTTAATATAACATATGCATAGTATATATATATATCATTCTGCAAATATCTCATACCTACTCTCTAGTAGAGTATACTGCTATACCGTTTTTATACCTAGTAGACAGTTTTTACATCCTATTTAACCCCTGTACATTGTATATTACTATGCACTTTACGGCAACATTTACACTCTGGTTAGATACTAACCAGAGTGGTTAGTTACTGTACTTGTGCTGTGCAATGACAGTACAATTTAATCTAATCTAATCTAATCTAATTCGCTGGGATGGAGGACCAAAACACAAAACAATAGGAAACCAAAACATGCCATTAACATGTCCTGGAGGAGGGATTGCAGAACCGGACCCTGCGGGGAGGGATCGGCGCTAAGTAGGCCGGTGGTCACGGACCGATCGGCCATGGCGGCTAACACACCACACCGGAACACACTGCCAGACCCGCGGGCCTGCAGCCCAATAGACACTGTTGGTCGCCATCCCATAATATTCATACCCATGATCATCCTGTGTGTGTGTGTGTGTGTGTGTGTGTGTGTGTGTGTGTGTGTGTGTGTGTGTGTGTGTGTGTGTGTGTGTGTGTGTGTGTGTGTGTGTGTGTGTGTGTGTGTGTGTGTGTGTGTGTGTGTGTGTGTGTGTGTGTGTGTGTGTGTGTGTGTGTGTGTGTGTGTGTGTGTGTGTGTGTGAGAGAGAATGTGATCTAGATGCACTATGCTCAGTCAGCTCCAGGTTAGAAAACAAACTGAGCAAACAGAACAGCAGCTAAAAATATCCCCAAGTTACACATCGATACAGGGCTAGTGACACGTCACTTTGAATCTGTTCAATCTGCACACAACCAGATATGGATGAGAGGATCCGGATCTGCTTCATAGAAGATTATTCAAATCTGAACAAAACCGATACGAATGTATGGTTCAATCATGTAATGTTGTGTTGACGTGGGGATAAACCAGGCTTATGCATATATATATATATATACACAAATCTACCTACTGTCCCCTTGCATTTCCTGTTGACTAATAGCCACTGAATAGATATGATAACGTTTTGAAAATATTTATTTCGGAATGATAACGTTGTAAAATAGATAGACTTTTTTTTAAATGTTTGTAACATTGTGTCCACACAGTCCTGAGTTTATTACAATTGTAATAAAAAAATATTGCCACTGTTACAACCACACATAATAAGGGGGTTTTACAACGACTCAAGTCCTCCCCCTTGTGGTGAGATGTGGCAGAACGCCACACGCTCCCGCTGAGCGGCTGACCCGGGGGGGGGCCGTCCGATGAAGAAGATAGTCCTTCAGCTCTACGGGTATGACGAGCTCACAGACACCACCGAGTCCATCCTTGTCCACGGTCCTCCTGAAGCTTAGCCGACACAACTGCTTTAGACACGGGACTCCTGGGCGGTAGAAGTTGTTGTTATTGTTATTCTATTATGATATCATTGGTTTGGGGGGTTATGGGTCTGAGAGGAGGAGCAGGAGTTACTAGGGAGGGATACCTCTGGAATTTCCCAGCATCCTCTCCACGGGACTATTGGGAGGCGCCAGGTCTACGGGCCGCTGGCCCTGGGCGTTCCTGACGGAGCAGTCGGCCCCGTGCTCCATCAGGACGGACACCATCTCCGGGCTGGACAGACGGGCTGCCGTGTGCAGCAGGGACTCACCGGCCACGCTGCTGTTTACCCTGGCTCCTGGAGGGGGCAGTACAGTACAGTACAGTCATTAAGCAGACACTTAACGTCACTTGAACATAGGTAAGCAAGAGAACTACGAGTCAACACAACTCATAAGTGCATTTCCTTACAGTAAGTGCAGTACAGTACAGTATTTATAAGGGCTAATATACTGTATAAATAGCCTAAATGTATGAGTTGAGGGGTTTTTATTCATACATTGTGTCACTCAAAAGTGAGACTTTTTTTGTGTTTTCACAAGCTGTTTCCCACACGGTGACTTTGATAATAATTGGATTAAAGCTATAATGCTTTAATCCGTAGCCCAACGACGATGATTTCCTTTGTCTTGTAAAGTATGTGTCACACTGTCTCTCTCCCAGTGTCCTGGCGTGACAATGGTAATGGATGCTTTTATATAGCGCTTTTATCCAAAGTGCTTTACAAGTCATTCACCCATTAATTCACCCATTCAACCATGCAAGGAGACAGCCAGCACATCAGGAGCAGTTAGGGGTTAGGGTGTCTTGCTCAAGGACACCTCGGCAGTTTGCTAGGAGGAGCCGGGGATCGAACCAGCAACCTTCCAGTTGTGAGGCGACCGCTCTACCTCCTGAGCCATACTGCCGACGTACAGCGTCTGATAACAAGCACCCAGTGTCCGCCGTCCCTCTCGGTGTCTCTTTCTACCGCCTTGTGTTGGTCGTTCTGTCGGTGACCCAACAATAAGAACCCCCCCCCCCCCCTAGATCCCCCCCCTTTAGGGAGAGAAGGGGGCGTTCCTCACCCAGCAGCAGCAGCGTCCGGGCCGTGCTGACGTGCCGGTTGGCCACGGCGGCGGAGAGCGGGGAACCCAAGTGCCCGTCTAGACCCTGGTCCACGTCAGCGCCGTGCTCCACCAGCGCCGCCACGCACCCCGGGTGACCTGATGACATCATCAGGGTCAACGTGACATCATCAGCATCAACGTGACATCATCAGCATCAACGTGACATCATCAGCATCAACGTGACATCATCAGCAGCCACGTGACATCATCAGCCACGTGACATCAAAGTCAACATGACATCAGGGTCAACGTGACGTCATCAGGATCCACGTGACATCATCAGGGTCAACATGACATCATCAGGATCCACGTGACATCATCAGGGTCAACATGACATCATCAGGGTCAATATGACGTCATCAGGATCCACATGATATCATCAGGGTCCACGTGACATCATGTTGACTGTGTGTGTGTGTGTGTGTGTGTGTGTGTGTGTGTGTGTGTGTGTGTGTGTGTGTGTGTGTGTGTGTGTGTGTGTGTGTGTGGTGTGTGTGTGTGTGTGTGTGTGTGTGTGTGTGTGTGTGTGTGTGTGTGTGTGTGTGTGTGTGTGTGTGTGTGTGTGTGTGTGTGTGTGTGTGTGTGTGTGTGTGTGTGTGTGTGTGGGGCAGGTTTGTGGTTAATCTCAAACCAATTGCCACCACCATGGAAAAGAGTTTTACACACACACACACACACACACACACATACACATACTGTCACAATGGTTATTCACTCTGCCTCCACTAGAGGGCAGCCTCAACCCTCATTTACGTCTCCCCCACACCTGCAGCACATTATAATCAACCTGCTTATTTAAGCCTTCCCCGCACACTCATACTTTTCCAGATTGTTCCTGATGACACGGACTCTCCAGCATTTACCCGGACTGATTCCCGTTGCCGACCCAGCCTGTCCCCGACCTGCCTGTCCCCGCCCTGCCTGTCCCCGCCCGGGTTCCGATCTACCGCCTGTCCCTGCCTGGTTCGTCTGCCCTGCCTGGTTCCTGATCACCTGCCTGTACCCCACTACGTCTCTGCGGTCCCTGTCTGTGTGAGATTGTAATAACTATCACAATGTGTCTTTGGTGTCCATGTGCTGTATTTGGGTCCAACCCTAATCCGTAACACATACACACACTGCACATCAGTTAAATGCAGATTATCAGGTTCCTTGTTTGAGTAAAGTAGGAAAACAAAGACAAATATCACACCCAACAGCCGTGTTTCTTATGAGAACATCACATTTTGGATGTATCTGGTGTGTGTGATATTTTTTTGGGGGGTTTTGTATTTATTCTAGGCGACGATGTGCGCACGTGCAGAGCAGTGTGACCTCTGACCTTCGGCCGCGGCTCTGTGGATGGGCGGGGCGGAGGGGCCGCCGGGGCCGAGGGGCGTGGCCCCGTGCCGGAGGAGCAGTGACACGCAGGTCACATGACCCCGGGCGCAGGCCTCTGATAGGGCGGTCACACCGTCCACCGTGGCAGAGTTCACCTGCGGAGAGGAACAGCAAGGGGTTCTATTAGTAAGTTAAACCACCTGGGGGTTTAACTTAATAATAATAACAATAATAATAATATTACATTTATTTGATATAGCACTTTACAAGAAACTCAAATACTTAATGTAAACTCAAATATTTACACTATTAAATTAATTTGGTACATAGATAGATGAATACATTAAAGAGAAAAAAAGAGATTAAAAACATATGAAACACAACGCTATTTACACATTAAAAGCAGCTCTGAACAGAGTTTTGGTGATTGATTTACGGATCACGGATGGGTTTGGGAAGAGAGAGCCAGAGGGAATCTATGGAGAACGCTCTATGGCCCCAGGTCTGGGGCTTGGTGGTTCTGAGTGGTTCTGAGTGGCGGACACAGGAACTTACCGTACTAATAGAGAACTCCCTGTCCCCAGAAATCATAAGTGCATTTCCTTCCATAACAAGCCATAATAATATAATCGATATATACTGTACATACAGTGCATATACACATATATAATACAATAATATATAATACATTACATTTCCTTCCCAACAAGCCTCCAAGAGCAGAACCAGTGCTCAGGTAAAAGAACAATAAGTAGTTTTGTCACAATACATAGTCAAGCAACTACTAATGCACCTTCTTGTAAGTTCCTTGATAAACTTAGTAGGCAACGATCTAGATTTATAATATAATAAAGCAATAAAAAGGTTTGTCATTTTAGTTATAGTGTAAGGACAAGGTTGTACAAGCTGTGTACACACATGTTGTACACACATTTATTATAACAAGTCCCACTGTAATATGAAGGCCAGTGAGCAGGTGAGTGTGTATCTGGTGTGTTGGAGCTGAGGGGATTTGTGTTGTGTTGGACGTTACGTTACACATAGTTAATGTGTAAGCGGGCATGACTGCGTAGTCATGTGTGACTCAAAAATAACTCAAAATCTGTGAGAAGAGAACAGGTGGGCAAGGGTCCGGTTATATCGATACACATGAGAGGACGTGTATCGCAAGGGGTTTTAGCTTTTAATGTCTTCAGCTTCAGTCTGCAGATTTAAATTCTTGAACAACATAATTTTACCAGTAAGAATGACATTATGACTAAATCTAAATGTAATTCTTGCTCATAAGAATTAAAATACAGTCTTAATTGATCATGCTTACGAGACGGCATAGCATTACATTTTCACAATTTAAATTAAATTCTGCGGGGTAAAGCCAAGACCATTAATAACTAAAACGACCTGCCATAGACACGCAATGGACAGATGGTGTTCCGTCCACTTCTGCCCCCTAGCGGTGGCAGGTGGCGTTGCCTCTTCCTCTTCCTTCACTACACACCTGCTGGCAGTCTCCTCCTCAACAACCATTACCGGAGTTTATTTGTACTGCCCTTCAATCAAGTCTTTATCATTTACCCCCCCCTGTCTGTCTGTCTGTGAACTTGTGTGTTTGGTTGTGCGTTTTAGATTCAAGATTATATTCTAATGTATTGTCATTGCACAGCATGTACAGTACAGCGAAAACAATTTAGCATCTAACCAGAATGCAAATGTTGCAGTAAAGTGCATGGTAATATATAATGTACAGTTTAAATTGACAGGTTAAAAGACAGTGGGTATTAAGCATAATACTAGGTATATGTATGTATACAGGTAAGTAAGTATTTAACGGGTAGTGATCAGCGGTATGCAATTATTGAAAGCAGGATAAATGTAAATGTATATACGTGAGCATATATAAATGTATGGCATATATACATGTATATGTACAGTTGCAAGAAAAAGTATGTGAACCCTTTGGAATTACCTGGATTTCTGCATAAATTGGTCATACAATGTGTTCTGACCTTCATCTAAGGTCAGGTCATCTAAGGTTAGTTTAATCAGACTGTGTTGGTCTATTGTTTGTCACAACAATAGACAAACACAGTCTGATTAAACTAATACCACACAAATATTTATATGTTTTCATGTTTTTATTGAACACACCATGTAAACATTCACAGTGCAGGGTGGGAACAGTATGTGAACCCTTGGATTTAATAACCATCCTTTGGCAGCAATAACCTCAACCAAACGTGTCCTGTAGTTGCAGATCAGACCTGCACAACCGGTCAGGAGGAATTGTGGACCATTCCTCTTTACAAAACGGTTTCAGTTCAGCAATATTCTTGGGATGTCTGGTGTGAATCGCTCTCTTGAGGACCACCATGCCCCCATCACCATACTTCACAGTTGGGATGAGGTTTTGATGTTGGTGTGCTGTGCCTTTTTCTCTCCACACATAGTGTTGTGTGTTCCTTCCAAACAACTCAACTCTGGTTTCATCTGTCCACAGAATATTTAGCCAGTAGTGCTGTGGAACATCCAGGTGCTCTTTTGCAAACTTCAAACGTGCAGCAATGTTTTTTTTGGACAGCAGTGGCTTCCTCCGTGGTGTCCTCCCATGAACTCCATTCTTGTTCAGTGTTTTACGTATTGTAGATTTGTCAACAGAGATGTTAGCATGTGCCAGAGATTGTTGTAAGTCTTTAGCTGACACTCTAGGATTCTTCTTCACCTCATTGAGCATTCTGCGCTGTGCTCTTACAGTCATCTCTACAGGACGGCCACTCCTAGGGAGAGTAGCAACAGTGCTGAACTTTCTCCATTTATAGACTATTTGTCTTACCGAGGACATCAAGGCTTTTAGAGATACTTTTATAACCCTTTCCAGCTTTATGCATGTCAACAATTCTTAATCTTAGGTCTTCGGAGAGCTCTTTTGTGCGAGGCATGGTTCACATCAGGCAATGCTTCTTGAGAATTGCAAACTCAAAACGGGTGTGTGTTTTTTATAGGGCAGGGCAGCTTTAACCAACACCTCCATTCTCGTCTCATTGATTGGACTCCAGGTTGGCTGACTCCTGACTCCAATTAGCTCTTGGAGAAGTCATTAGCATAGGGGTTCACATACTTTTCCCACCCTGCACTGTGAATGTTTACATGGTGTGTTCAATAAAAACATGAAAACATATAATTATTTGTGTGGTATTAGTTTAAGCAGACTGTGTTTGTCTATTGTTGTGACTTAGATGAAGATCAGAACACATTTTATGACCAATTTATGCAGAAATCCAGGTAATTCCAAAGGGTTCGCATACTTTTTCTTGCAACTGTATATACAGGAGTAGGAGCAGGTCTAGCAACAGTTGAGATTTAAATATATATGGCAGATACAGTAACCGGGTATCTTAGTAATAAATATGTAAACTATAGAGAGGTAGGTAGTTGTGATACAGTTCGTTTTTACAGTTAGTTTTTTCCTCTTTGGTTTGGTTGAGTCCATAGTTGACCAATGAGTGACTTTGGTATGGTATGGTACAGAGTGTTGTGGCAGACGGAGAGTTTTGGTTTGACTAACGTCAGCTCCGTGCCGGATCAGGAGGCTGGCGCAGGCGGCGTGGCCTCGCTGACAGGCCCCGTGGAGCGGCAAGACGCGGTCCAGCGTGGCCAGGTTGGGGCACGCCCCCTACGGACGACATCATCATCATCGTCATCATCATCATCATCATCATCACAGAGGAAATCCACACCGTAACATACGTAATGATGAGTGACATGGCTGTGTCTGAATTCACTCCCTGCTCACAATTGATGACTTGCAAGTGACGTCAAATATAATTTAAGTACGACCAGAGAACCGGAAGTAAAATAAATGATCGGGTGGTGAATAGGACAACCTTTTCTAGCCCACTCAGATTGGTGTAATAATCATAATATTTGAATACATAGTTAAATCCTTCCTTCATGGTGGATGTCGTATGGTCCTGGTCTGCCATTTTTCTTTCAGAACAATAGTAAATGGACATTTATATAGCGCTTTTCTAACCAATGGTTACTCAAAGTGCTTTACATATCAAGTCTCACATTCACACACACATTCAACCACCAACGGCGGAGTCAGCCATGCAAGGAGACAGCCAGCAGGTCGGGAGCAGTTAGGGTTAAGGTGTCTTGCTCAAGGACACCTCGACAGCTTTTGCTAGGAGGAGGCGGCGTGGATCGAACCAGCGACCTTCCGGTTGATGAGGTGACCGCTCTACCTCCTGAGCTATACTGCCGCCCCAATGCATTGTGGGATACGATGAGTACACTATAAAGGGTATGATAATTCGCACTTTACATTCGGACAGCGCTACAAAATAGTGTTTACCTGGCGGAGGAGAGTTTGCAGCGCCAGGAGACGTCCGTTAAAAGCTGCGTCGTGGACCGGAGACCAGTCAGCCTCCCCATCTGAGGAGAAGTCAGGAGTGAGTGTGGTCGGTGTCTGGTGGAAGCAGCCTCACCTGACCCCAGTCAGACTGATTAGAGTCTGGTTGAAGCAGCCTCACCTGGCCCCAGTCAGACTGATTAGAGTCTGGTTGAAGCAGCCTCACCTGGCCCCAGTCAGACTGATTAGTGTCTGGTGGAAGCAGCCTCACCTGGCCCCAGTCAGACTGATTAGAGTCTGGTTGAAGCAGCCTCACCTGGCCCCAGTCAGACTGATTAGAGTCTGGTTGAAGCAGCCTCACCTGGCCCCAGTCAGACTGATTCGAGTCTGGTTGAAGCAGCCTCACCTGGCCCCAGTCAGACTGATTAGAGTCTGGTTGAAGCAGCCTCACCTGGCCCCAGTCAGACTGATTCGAGTCTGGTTGAAGCAGCCTCACCTGGCCCCAGTCAGACTGATTAGAGTCTGGTTGAAGCAGCCTCACCTGGCCCCAGTCAGACT
>CM051015.1:21550959-21553459 GCA_027704905.1 Muraenolepis orangiensis | reverse complement strand
GCCTGTCTTCGACAGCGGAGGTAATAAATACATCAGCACATGCCTTGATAATGATACCAACACGACAGGAGGTGTTCACATGATGACCCACTCGAAAGTCAGGCCAGTCGTGCCTTTCGTCAATTATTCACACGGATCCCCCCCCCCCCCCCCCTCCGCATGCCAGACACCCGTCGATCCATGAGCGACCAGCAGGTGGCGCCAACGGAGAGCAGACCAAGCAGGACCCTAATTATTATCCGCGGGTGGAATTGATAACCTGTGGCCGACATTGAGCACCCTTCACTGAACCATCGTCTCCTTGTTGTCTGGGAAGGTGGAATGATGTATGATGTATTCCTGTCTCAGATCTGGGGCCAAGTACACGTACAAGTAGTTCACAAGTGGATGGGTCCTACCGTTTAAATAGCACAAATAGGCCTTGGACACACGCACACGCACACACGCACACGCACGCGCACACACGCACGCACACACGCACGCACGCACATATGTTCAAGGCCTATATATTTTGTTTTTCATAAAATAAATAAATTATCTCAAATTATAGGAAAATAAAGCTAATATAATTCTAATAAATAGTAATAAATCTAGAACAATAGTAAATAAAAAAGGATCCATTCATAATCAATACAGGGTGAGGAAAAAAATACAGTCGGCCTATTTTCAACTTCTCGTTCTTCCTTTAAATTCCACGGACCCAAGTTATAAACTTCCGTTACTTGGGCTGATTAAAAAAAAATGAATAATAGTAGATCCTAACAACTAAACACAAAACGCAGGCCTCTGCTCCCTACTGCCACCCCCCTGATGGGGAACAACAGACCTTTGTCGGGTCTCTGAGGAGCGGAGGAGCATAGTTAAGTTCAACCGTGACTGGGGGTGGAGAGGATTAAACAGAAGCACATGACTATCCAGACCCGTGATCTCTCTCTCTCTCTCTCTCTCTCTCTCTCTCTCTCTCTCTCTCTCTCTCTCTCTCTCTCTCTCTCTCTCTCTCTCTCTCTCTCTCTCTCTCTCTCTCTCTCTCTCTCTCTCTCTCTCTCTCTCTCTGAGAGCTAGGCCATGGACTCAAACATTTAGCTCCCTCCTTCCTCCTTTTTCCTTTTCCCCTTTCTTCCCAACGCCGTGCCCTAGTAGTTCTCCCCCCTCAGGTCTCCGGTGATGGCGTCCCCGCGGCTGGAGACCTTCTGCTGCCCCAACAGGGACGGGGCCACCGACCTGGTGGTCTCCTTCCAGCCCACGCTGTTCAACGCCCTGAGCGTGGGCAGCGCCGGGCTGAGCATCCTCCTCGCCGTCCTGCAGATTCTGCCCAAGCGCAAGGGTTACCGGAGACTGGGCCAGTACCACATCCCCAAGCCCGCCTCGTCCTCTCGGATCCTGTTCATCATCAGCGTGTGTGACCTCCTGGGATGCGTAGGTAAACCACCCCCCCCCCCCCCCCACGGATACCGCTTTTCTCTGAGGATACTGGACCAGAACTGATGGGCGTGTGTGTGTGTGTGTGTGTGTGTGTGTGTGTGTGTGTGTGTGTGTGTGTGTGTGTGTGTGTGTGTGTGTGTATATGTTTGTGTGTGTGTTCGTGTGTGTGTGTGTGTGTGTGTGTGTGTGTGTGTGTGTGTGTGTGTGTGTGTGTATGTTTGTGTGTGTGTGTGTGTGTTTGCGTGTGTGTGTGTGTGTGTGTGTGTGTGTGTGTGTATGTGTGTGTGTGTGTGTGTGTGTGTGTGTGTGTGTGTGTGTGTGTGTGTGTGTGTGTGTGTGTGTGTGTGTGTGTGTGTGTGTGTGTATGTGGGCCCTGGGGTCTGACACCCATGTCTTTATATGTGCAGGTATGTTTATTTAGGGTAACCCTTATGCTTTTTTTAATTCAGACACCGCGATTCCTATTGTTGCCTCGATTGCTGATGACCACACAATGAATTGAACCCATGAATCCTTAATTTCCCTCGGGATAAATAAAGTTATCTTGAATCTTGAATCTTGAATCTTGAATGCAGTCTTAACGTAGGCGATCCCCCGGTGTGACGTTGCCTTTGAAATCCGGGCCCACGTCACTTCGGTCATTTGAATAATAACAATAGGCCTATTTAAATGTCATTGTTGTTTTAATTTCTGTCATTCTCTTTAAAGTAGCCGATCTTCGTGATCAGGTAATGGCCAACACAGTTTCTCATTCTGCACTAATTCTACTAAAAAAAGGATGAGGCTTTTCAAGATTAAGTTGTTAAAGTGTGGTTCAATCCCTCTCTTATAAAGTCAAACAAAATGTGTAAATGAAACACACACTCGTGTGCCTTTTTCAGTGACATCTTTTTGAGCCCTGAAGTCAAATGTCCTCGCGCAGAAGATCTGGTTCGACAAATCAGTAGGCCTGCATAGTCATTATGAAGACAACATGGCTACCACCGGCTAGACCGCAACATGTGGTCCATGTCAGGCCTTTACAGTTAGAACTGTTTTTCCAAGTCTCAAGCGTCTGTTGCGGCTCCAGGCAGAGCCT
>CM051015.1:21533459-21545959 GCA_027704905.1 Muraenolepis orangiensis | reverse complement strand
CATTACAGTCATTTAGCAGACGCTTTTATCCAAAGCGACTTACAGTAGTGTGTTTCAACAAAGGAAGGCAAGAGAACAACTCGTCACCAGAAGTCAAAAAGTGCATTTCATTCCTAACACGTCTCCAAGAACTGAGTAAGTTCAGGTAGAAGTACAACAAGTTCAGGTAGAAGGGGAACACTACTGGGGGGAATACTGGGGTACAGTAAGGGAATGCTTGAAGTGGAAGTGTAGGATGCTTCATGGCGGTTTGATCTGATCGTCCCTTCATCCCAGAGGCTGTCCGCAGACCTAATGAGTAACAGGGGGGTTGAACAGCTTCAGTTCCTGATGTTATCTGCTATTCATTGATTCTATGTTTGGATGTTTTGAAGTTTGTGTTGTTTTTTTTAAACCGATTTCTGCAATATACCATCTACCCTGTGGGGATAATTAAGGATTAATATCCCATACCCCTCCCCTCCATCCGCCCCACTAACCTGCCAATCAAAGGCTTTCTCATTCTGAATTCACACAAAGAGGAAAAGTTACCATTCTGGTGTTTTCCCCCCCAACTAGTCACATCTTTACTGAAAGGACGACAAGGAATCTACACGGAGAACGAGAGACGCCTGGCCAGTGAGATCAAAATACGCTTCTTCAAAATAATGCTGGTCTTTTGTGTTTGGTGAGTTATTCCTGGATACCTTTCAGTTAATGGGATTTATATTATATATGCATACACTGTGTATTGTCTTAGCTTTAGGCACGTTATTAAACTCGCAAAGGAAGTTATTGAATGCGTATCGCTTAAAAGTAAGAAATGTGGTTAGAAAATGTAAGCCGCAGAGAAACAGAAATCAATATGTTGTATATTTATATTATATTTGCCCGACTGTGAGGAAATATAACGCAATATAATTGATTGCAGTAAAGTGTCTTCACTGAAAATCATCATCTCATAACATTTGAAAATGTTATGTATATTTAATGTTTCTTTTGTTTATTAATATTGTTTTGCACCAAACACCCAGACGACTCATTCCTTGTATACGGCAATAAAGTCAACTCTGATTCGGATTCTAATCTGATCTAATAATTCAACACACATTCTCCAAATGCTGTTCAGCACATCACATCGAAGACACCCCTTGAACACAACATTCAACGCAATGTTTATTAATGCTATTACATGCTATTACCCCCCCCACCCTCACGCCCACCCCCCCGTCTGGTCCTGGCAGCTGGGTGCCCAACATCATCAACGAGAGCCTGCTGTTCTATCTGGAGCTCCAGCCGGACGTGGGCGCCAGCAGCCTGAGGACAGTCAGGAACGCCGCCCTCATCACGTGGTTCTTCATGGTAACCCTGAACCCCTAAACCCTAAACCCTGAACCCTAAACCCTGAACCCCTAAACCCTGAACCCTAAACCCTGATCCCTAAACCCTTAACCCTGAATCCTAAACCCTGAATCCTAAACTCTAAACCCTGAATCCTGAACCCTAAAGCCTTCTACTTCCACTCGTTGGTATATCGACAGTACACACACACACACACACACGTCAGGCCCAGCTCTGGGCCCTTCTGTTTCCTGTGGTGGGCGCCGGAGGACGAACAATTAAACAAAGGCCGGTTGATTGTAAAAGTGGTTGTTATATTTTGGGTGAATTGTTGTGGTTTGGAAGTGTGTGCTGCTGCAAATCAGGTCACTCTTTGAATAACAGGCGTTTAACAGCCTCAATGAGACTAACCTGTTTATATAGATATATATTTAAAAAATCAGCCTCAATGAGACTATTGGTGCCCTCATACCATAGCGATCACCAGTTGCGTATGGTTGCGAATAAAAAATAGTGGTCAGAAGTTCCGAACGCAACTCACACGCAACTAATAGGTTTTATAGGTTTGAAGTACGCAACAAGCACGCAGGTGATCGCAGACACACGCAGAGTAAGTTTGGAAATGTTGAACATGTTCAATAATTCTCTGCGAATGCCTGCGATCAATTTATACGCAACAGGTACGCTACACACGCAACACGATCGCAACAGGTACGCAACTCATAAGTTATGAACGCAGGTCCAAATTTGAGGTATCTGGCCAGGTTTTGGGGTCACTTTTATCTGATTTCTTGGTAGCTTTCCCCATGTTGACTCTTCGATGACCAAATCAGAAGGAAACACTGAATCGGCTCAGCTTTTATAGTGTTGAACTTTCCTGACTAGCTTCCAGACCGTAGTCGAGAAATACAGGGGATATTCATCCAGGGCCGAAGCTCAGGCTTCGGGTTCAATAACCCACTTAATAAACAGACAGGGTTTACTTCCGAGAGGGTTGGATTTATTGACAACTTATTCTAGACAGATGTACATTGACACTACTGCCGTTCACTTCCAGACACACACAGACACTCGCTCATTCACGCCACGCCCCCTCTCTAAAGGGTTTTAATCACGTGACCGATATTCGCAAATACCACGCAACTAGCACAGAGGTCAAACGCAACTCGTAAGTTCTGCACGCAAGCCACACGCAACTCATAGGTCGAATAGGTTACAAATTGACAAAATTGTTGATTTCGGTTGCATTTGGTGCGTATACAAATATTTTTTACACGCAACTCATAGGTTTCAGCATACGCTATGGTGTGAGGGCACCATAACCTGTATTTAATGATATATAATTTTACGATACGAAAATTAACGATACTAACCTATACATAATGTATAATGATATACAATTGAATGATCTTTTGACTCATGTAGAGGGCTCCCCTTTAGCGAGACGTGTATTGTTAACGGTGTGTGTGTGTAGTCTGTAGTAGTAAACTGGTTGTTTCCCCTGCAGAAAGACACTATTCATTCAACCTTAAACATGTCATGGTTGGGGGGGGTTGTTTTTCTCCCCGTGTCAACGCTTCCAGGGCATCCTGAACCCCATGCAGGCCTTCCTCAACACCCTGGCCTTCCACGGCTGGACGGGCGTGGACGTGGACCTCGGCCTGGGGCGGAAGAGAGGGGAGCTGGCCTGGGACTCCATGTCCACCTCGGCCCCCCACGCTGTCGGCGGCTACAACCCCACGGTGGGCACCACCCTGCTGTACCAGAGCCACGTGCAGGAGGGCAGGAAGAGCGCCGCGGGCAACGGCCGCCACCCGTCCGACTCCATCAGCGTGCTGTCGGAAGGTACCGCCGCCATGCACATTGACGTTAGCGACTCGCCGGTGTATCAGGGCTGGTAAGGGTCCCCGTCTGCCCTCCACACGCTGGGGCCGATGGCTTCCGTTGGAAACACTTAAACTGGACTTTTGCTGCTGACGCTACCGGGAAGAATGGGTTGTTGTTGAGAATTTTTATGGGGGTTGAATGAAAGTGGGATGAGATGGGATGATGTGTAAGAAACTGCCTGGTAGCTAAATTAAGACAGAGTTTTTCTCGATACCTGGAATATCGTTCTGCTTTTTGTGATATCCGAGAATGTGCCAGCAGTTCTGTTCATCACAATGTTAGTTGTTATGCCGTCATTATAGCGCACCCTACAGGAGAGGTTATTAAATGTATTTTGGGATGATACTATTTTCAAATTTCCACATGACCCATGGTTTTGATATGTTTTGTTTGAACATTTCTCATCATCATTGACATGAAGTCAGAGAAACAAATAAACCAAATAAATAAAAAATGAATGTCCCAAGTCATTTGTTTTGGAATTGCTTCACTCTGAAGCCTCGCTTATTGCACAAAACCGATTCTCGGTACGATCAAATAAAAAATAAAATCGAAATCACCCAGAGAGTCCCAAAATACATTTTGCGAGGCAAAGGGTTGTAACGTTTGTAACGATCATTTCAAGCCTGTATCTCCGAGGCCGGATTCCAGCCCAGTAACCTCCGGCCTTATTTTGTCTCGCTGTAGGTGGAGTCTCAGAGTCTAGTACAGTTGAGATCCACATGTCCAGCGAACAGCGACACTTTGACGACGTCGTAGACGCCGACGACGAATCCCCGGAGAACTGGAGAACTACTAACGCACGACATCGTCGTCGTCCTCCACCCCTCCGACCCCAAGGCCAACGTTCACATTCAGCGTTGGGAGGTGGTCAGGATCCCTAGACTCCATGGACCAGTGTGCTTACCGTTAGGCTAAATATGCTTCAATATTTCAGAAGTTGTCCTGCCACGGTCAAAATAAATCCTTAGCACTGTTATAAACACGTTTGATCAGTATAATAATATCAATCAGGAGATTTCCTTTTTTGAGTCAAGTCATTATTTAGCCATCCACACATTATAGCGTTCCTTAAGTGTGCTGTATTTATTTCTCATACATTTGACCGAATATTAAAACGGAATTCACATTTACGGTTCCGTTGATGGCAATATTATCCACCCCTCCAATTCCCCATTTCTAAACTATCGTACAAATGTGTGTGCACTTCTTCAGACACATTAAAGAAAAAAAGAAACAAATAATAACAAAAACAAACGACTCATTTCTTTCTGATATCAAAATAGAGTGATTTATTTGAGACATCGAGTGACTTCATTGTTTAGTCTTTAAAACACGTGACCCTGAACGGGGGAGGGGGAGGAACGAGAGAGCTGGTCAAGATGGCCGCCGCCGCCGCCGCCGCCGCTAGCCCAATCCTCAGTCTGACACAGACAATAACGGCTCTACACCAATTAACAAGCCAAAGAAACAAAAAAATAATAACAGTGAACCATCATCCATCGACGTCTAAATATTGTACGTAAATTAAAAGACAAAAAAGGAAACACTGGGGGGAAAAAAAAGATAAAAGTCTGCAAAAAAATCCCCCCTCGCCTTCTGTGAATGACGCCCAGGATCCGAAAGAAACATCCGTTCACACATCAGTCATCCGCTCCAGCGAGTGAGACCGAACCCAACCAGACGGCAAATGGGCTCAAAAGTAATGACAAAGTTGAAGTTGTTTGTGTACAGTTGTTGTCGTTTTACCGCGAGAATCCAAATAGAAGCAGGAGCAGCACACACACACACACACACACACACACACACACACACACACACACACACACACACACACACACACACACACACCACACACACACACACACACACACACACACACACACACACACACACACACACACACACACACACACACACACACACACACACACACCTCTCACCGATATATAAAGTCACACGCTGCAGTACAAGGGACCTCAAACCCTTTTTTCCGGTAGCGACAGCAAGGACTTCGTATTCGACCGTTCTGTTCGTGACGTGACGGGAGGCGAAGAGAGGAGGCGCGGGCACGACGGAAACGTGGTAGCGTACGTCACGCCGATCGTCCACGTCCCCCCGTGTACTGGTGTACCGTCGGTTGGCACGGGCTGAAAAGACGTAAGCGTACGTCCAATCCGTGTTTCGTGGACAATCGACGGGACGTACGTTTCGTTTCCAGCGCACTACGTTAGTCGACCTGACGTACGTATGCGTGGTGGGTGGGGAGGGAGGGAGGGAGGGGCTTAACGTGTACTGTATGTAAACATATATACACAGTATATAATTCTGTGTGTTTAATTTCAGTTCAGCTTCGTTTAATTCACATCACTTTACATTCATTAAATTTACATCCGAATGGGAGGGAGGAGAGACGTCGTAGGTGGGGAAAACGGCGCCTTTCACATCGCGGCGTGCGGACGCGTTGCTCCCGCTAGGCTAACACGGCGGTAAAAAAAACAAAAACAAACAACTGTTGTGGGTTCTTCCTCTTTCTTCGACCCTGGTGTTTGCGTGCAACTATTATAAGGATTTTGCAAAAAGAGAAAAAAAGATATACAACGACACTAACGAGACCGTTGTCCATCGGCGAGCGGATAAAAGAGCCGTCATCGTCGTCGTTGTTGGTGTCGTACCCAAAAAGATGCTAGCGCAGCACCGCTGATCATTTTTTCACTTTCGTCATCTCTCGGAGCGGACAGTTAGGATATGAACATGTGCCGAGAGTTGGAACTCTGAGGCACGTACAAAAAAAACAAAAACAAAAACAAAAATATAACCCTCCATTTCAGAATCGGAAACAATCTGCGGCCCGGGCGAGCACGACGACGACTACCGCCACACCGCCACACCGCTACACCGCCTCAGTCGACAAACACGCGCGTGCCTGTGTGCCTTTTGTTTTGTTTTTTTTACGCAACTTTAATAAAGCGTACGTTAGCGAGACGCACTAAAGGGGAGGTGGGATCCGAGGCCAGTCCCGCCGATGTCTTCCACAACACAGTCTCTCCAACACAGGAGCCAAAACGAGAGCGAACTCGCATCCGCCAGTACTGACGTCCGGTAAACCGTAAAAAGGCCGACCCGCTTTTAGTCTGTGTTTGTCTTTTTTTTTTTTTGTCTTTATCTTCCGTCGGAGCCTCGGCGGTCGTCTCGTGGTCCTCCCCCCCCCCTCCCCCCCCTCCCCCCCAGTGTTTACCTCGCAGACCCCTTGGTTTGGTTTTTTTTGAGAAACCATTCAAATGTTTTTCCGCTGAACAACGACTCAACACCGCTGAACCTCCACGGCCGGTGATGCTATTTTCGGAGATCCAGGACACATACCTAGAAGGGGGGGGGGGGGATGAGAGGGTTATTAGAGCAGTGGAAGTTCACCTGGGGTTTCTTGACACATTACGCATTTCGTTTTTTGTCCTTTAACAGACGATTTCCGGGGGAATTCAGATACAGATCATTGAGGAGCAGGTGAGGAGGGATAGGGCACACCCGGTCCCCCGGTTTTAAGGATTAGTCAGATTCATCCAGAATGCAAACGGCGAGTGTATCGAGGACATCCTCCTCATCCGTCCTTTCTCTTGTTCTTACCGAGCCGTCCGACGCACTCGCCCCGACCTTGTCCCCGGTGCCGTTCCAGCACACCTCAAAGATCCCGCCCGTCCCCCGGTAGCTGTGCACCAAGGCCCCGTTCTGAAAGGAAAACGTTATCACCACCACGTATCACCGAACGCACGCCACACCCCCCTAATGGGAAAACACCTTTAATGTAGAAGCGACACGCTGGAAACCGGTTGGCGGACTTAACGCCACCTCCGTAATGTAACCTTTTGAGAACAGCGTGATAAGGCATCCCAGTTGGACGTTGGACGGCTAAGAGACGCTCTCCTATACCTGGCTGAGAGACCCAACGGAAGCCCACAGCCGTTATCAGGACACACGCTTAATAACGTCTGGGTCGACTTTTGTGTTAAACTAATTGTATGAAAGGGAGCTACAAAAACACAGCTACGCTAGAAAAGCTAGTATTTCATCAGAAGCTAGTATTTAATCAGAAGCTAGTCTTTAATCAGAAGCTAGTATTTTACCAAGATGGGTATTTTAGCACCCCATCCGGGTCCCGCCCCGCCCCGCCCCCCCTCCAGGGAGTTCGAGAAGCACCCACCATGGTGTTCCAGATGTGGACAGACTTGTCGAAGGAGCCGCTGGCCAGGTGCTTGCCGTCGGGGCTGAAGGCCACGCTGTAGACGGGCTCCTGGTGCTTGGTGAGCGTGTGGATGCACACGCCGTGCTCCACGTCCCACAGGCGCACCGTCGAGTCGAACGAGGCACTGCAGGGGGGGGGGAAGAGAGAGAGAGAGAGAGAGAGAGAGAGAGAGAGAGAGAGAGAGAGAGAGAGAGAGAGAGAGAGAGAGAGAGAGAGAGAGAGAGAGAGCAGAACAGTGTTAATGGCTCTGCACTGTGAGCAGCAGGTCACTACATGGCCACCACAAAGTGCTTTGAATTGTCCGACTTCCTGAACAGTCCAAGCGAGGGCAAACAAATGCAGGAAAGGAAAAGGAAAATCTAAAAACAAAGAGTGAGCACAGAGATGTCGGCGAAACGGAACTTAAAGAAGAGGAGAAGGTGGTAGAAAAAACAATTAAAACAAAATGTGTGTGTGTGTGTGTGTGTGTGACGTGTGTGAATTCCCGAGACACTGAACACTTGCGGAAGTCGCCATGCTGTTGAAGGCAAGCGATAACGAACCAGAGGCTATAGCTACAATTATCACATCTTCATCGTCGCGCGGTTATTCATAGACCCGTCACCATATACTGAAGCCGCCCTCCGGCTGCATTTCACAACCAAAACAAAAAAACAGAAGATATTTTTTTAATAAAAACCCTCTCGGGGTGAGAGGGGTAAGAGAGGGATGAGAGGGGTGAGAGAGGGGTAAGAGGGGTAAGAGAGGGATGAGAGGGTTTGAGGATGAGAGGATGAGAGGGATGAGAGGGGTGAGAGAGGGGTGAGAGGGGTGTGTGAGGGGTAAGAGAGGCAAAAGGGGTGTGAGAGGGGTGAGGGGTGAGAGGGGTGAGAGAGGGGCGAGAGGGGTGAGGGGTAAGAGGAGTGAGAGAGGGGTGAGGGGTGAGAGGGGTGAGAGGGGTAAGAGAGGGGCAAGAGGAGTGAGAGAGGGGTGAGGGGTGAGAGGGGTAAGAGAGGGGTAAGAGGAGTGAGAGAGGGGTGAGGGGTGAGGGGTGAGAGAGGGGCGAGAGGGGTAAGAGAGGGGCGAGAGGGGTAAGAGGGGTAAGAGAGGGGTGAGAGAGGGATGAGAGGGGTAAGAGTAGTAAGAGGGATGAGAGGGGGATGAGAGGGGTGAGAGGGGGATGAGAGGGGTAAGAGGGGTGAGAGAGGGGTGAGAGAGGGGTGAGAGGGGGTGAGAGGGGAGGGGTGAGAGGGGGTCCCACCTGGCGAGCATGATGTTAGCGTTGGGTGTGTTGGTGCTGGGTCCCGTGGGGCTCCACTTGATGGTGTAGATCTCCTTGCTGTGAGCCTGCAGGTCGTGGACACAGGTGTCCTGCTTCATGCTCCAGATCTAGGGGGGGGGGGGGAGACGGTGGAATTAAAAAGGTGACGTGGGTCTTGAGATTCAACAGCTGCCATAGAGGAGCGTCATTCGTTTAAAAAAAAAAAAAAACACCACAGCCATTACTGGCTGGAATACTCTGAGAATAAATGTGTGTTCTGGTTGACGGCGCCTGCCTCTGTATGAGAGAGCGTCGATTTTAGCTCCCGGCTCATTTATAACCCATTAAGGATTCCACCTTACGTGTCAATCACAGGTGAGTGAAATGGAAAAAAAACTTTTTATAGGTGGAGAAAGGGGGGAGGGAGCAGAGAGGGAGGGAGGGGATGTTTTATTTTCAGTTGCTTAGTTTGTCTCTTCTGCTTTTGTTGTACTCTTATCCATTTAAAACTCCTGAGTCTTACCTGCAGCACCTTTAAATATAAATAAATAAAACATTTTCGTACTTAATTATTAGTTCATTTCCGTCCCTTGGTCGGCGGTGAACACGTCCTCACCTTTAAGGTCATGTCATCGGAGCAGGAAGCGAGGAGCATCCCTGAGGGATCCCATTTAATGGCGTTGACTTCATTCTGCGACACGGAGACGACAAGACGGGACAAGACGGGACAAGACACGCCAATCAGCTCCAGAGTAAATATGGCCCCTTTTCTACTGTGCCACTCGAAGCGCTTCATAGTGCCTCACGTTCACCCATCCACACACACATCCATACACACATGACAGCCGTGTCCACCATGCCAAGACATGACGAGACAGCCAGCTGGTCTGGGAGCAGTTGGGGTTAGGGTTGACTTGCTCGGGGACACAGTCGACAGTTAGCTAGGAGGAGCCAGGGGCTAGAACCAGCAACCTTTGGTTGCCTGACAACCCGCTCTACCTCCTGCATCACTGTCGTCGGCTGACACTCTGAGGAGTACACTCTCCGACCAATCAGTGTTTTTTCGAGTGGGGGTTGGGGGGGGGGGCGGTTCCCCCGGAGACAGGAAGAGGAAGTGATGTTTACCGTGTGGCCTTGGAAGGTCTTCAGGGGCCGGTCGCTGCCTAGCCGACACACGTGGATGCACATGTCGGTGCTGCAGGAGGCGAAGGTCGTATTGTTCTGCCAGTCGACGTCCAGGGCAGGGGCTGGGGGAGAACCAAACGGTGTTACCACTCAGAAGTCCAGTCACATGAAGGTGGGGGGGGGGGGTGGAGGTAATTACTGCTTTAAGGCGCCTTCGAGAAGCCCTGCCTGAAGGCACCTTTAGGTCTCCGCTCTCACCTGAGTGGAAGGGAAACTGCTGTTTAGCCTCTCCCGTGTGCGCGTCCCAAATGATTGTCGTCTGGAAGGGGATATTACAAAAAAAAACAAAAGGTCAGATTAAATCAAAAGCGAGAGTGAATAATGGCAAGTAAAGACGTTAAAGCCACCAGACGTGACGTCGTAACTGACCTTATCTACACCGGCGCTGAGAATCGAGTTTCCCTTCTTGTTCCACTTCAGTGCAAATATGGGCCCTTTGTGCTGTCCCAGGGTACTGGCCAGGTTCCCTGAGGGACACCGAGATCCAAAGATCCGTCCGTTAAAAAAGGGGAAATCGCCTCAAACAGACGGGGGTCACAGAAGACACCACGGATCTTATTAAGATTAAATTGCAGACAAAACTCACCGTCATTCGTCCATATCCGTGCAAATCCATCGTACGACCCGGTTGCCAGAAGCGTCCCGTCACTCTGTCATGGAAAGTGCAAAGGGAAATAACCCAGAAGAACCATTTTAATACCTGGTGGAGACCATTAGACCGCACGGACGGCTGAAAAACCCGGGAGATGAACCCTTACATTCCAGTCGAGCGAGGTAACGTCTTTGTTGCTCGGGACGTCCTGGCCGCCTTCTCGGATGCAGTGGCGCAGGACCAGCTGGGTGGAGCTGGAGGTGCTGTTCTCGTTCAGGTTCCAGATGCGGGCCGTGGAGTCCCCTGAGCTGAAGGGAAAAAACACACGGCGAGGCGGCGCTCAAAAACTACAGCCAGGGTCCGCCGTGTAGCAATAATAATAATAACAACCCGTGTGTACAAAACACCGGACGCAACCCTCGCCCCCGCGAGCACGAACGTGTCGGAGGCTCAACTTGAGCCAGAACATGTGCCGGCTATTTGAGAAAACCCGGTGGAGCGCGATGTGGAAAAGAAAATCGTGAGCCGGAGAGCAAGGAATGGGGTTAAGAAAATCCCCCCTTAACAAGGAAAGAGGGGGGGATTAAAGAGACACAGAGATGGAGAGACAGACGGAAAGGAGACAGAGGGAAAGAAATAGAGACAGAAAGAGAGAGAGACACAGAAGAGAGCAAGGGACAGAGAGACAAGAGAGAGAGAGAGACAAGAGAGAGAGAGAGACAAACAAAGAGTAACCAGAGAGGGAGTGACAGAGAGACGGAAAGAAGAAGGGGAGAGACAAAGACAAGCCAGATGGAGGCAGACCGAGAGAGAACGAGACAGGGGAAAGAAGAAGATGGGAAGATGCAGACAAAGACGGAGACGGAGGAGGGGAGGGTGGAGAGAGAGACTCACCCAGAGGCGAGCAGGTCGCTGACGGGGTTCCAGGCGCAGATGAACACCTCGGACTCGTGGCCCCTGAGCACCGTGGCCTTGCTGGTGGGGATCTCCACCTCCCCGTCCATGTCCATGGGCTCACTGTGGTGGTCTGTCAAGAGGCATCACGCAGCACGTCAGTGTGTGCGATGTACACACAATATGTGCAATGCACAAGCTTTTAATGAGGTTTAGTTGGACCTATACGGTCAAACTGTATATTACGGTAGGTATGTTGACGTTTGTTTTTGCTCAGTTGATGCTGATCTTAAATCATCAAATCATTTTGAAATGCATCTTAAATCAAAAAAAAAAGCAACTGCAATGCTGTTGACACAATTAAAACACGTCTTGACAGACGCCTTTGTTCATTCAGCGTTCGGTTCCTCTCCTCCCCAACACCACCCTCCTTCTCCTCCGTCTAGAGCCTCCATCTACACCTCGGGGTTCTCACTTCTAAACTTACGCTGCAGCTAATTATGCTCCTGCAGAACATATATATATATATATATATATATATTTGTTCAACTAAATAAAAATACTTCACCAGATAGTTTCTGGTCTGATCAGATCAAATACTAGCTTCTGATAAAATACGATACTTAAAAACAAGTTATACCAAAGAACTAGCTTCTGACAAAATACTACTTATATTAAATTACTAGCTTCTAACAAAATACTAGCTTCTGACAACATACTAGTTATTTTCAAATACTAGCTCCTGGTAAAATACTTGTTATATAAAATACGATACTTCTGTTTAAAACTAGTACACCAAAGAACTAGCTTCTGACAAAATACAAGCTATATTAAAACACTAGTTATATTAATATACTAGCTTCTGGTAAAATACAAGTTCTATTAAAATACTAGTTATATTTAAACACTAGTTATATTATTATACTAGCTTCTGGTAAAATACTAGTTATATTTTAACATTAGCTTCTGGTAAAAACACTATAGCTTCTAGCATAAGCGCCGAAACGGACCTCCATGAGGCCACACCGGCACCGCCGGCGACTCACTCATGTTGTGCGTGCCGTTCTCCTCGCCGTTGACCGGGGGGGTCTCCCCGTTCTTGGGTGAGATGATGGTCTGTTGGGCGGGGGCGCCCGGGGCCA
>CM051015.1:21510959-21523459 GCA_027704905.1 Muraenolepis orangiensis | reverse complement strand
GAGAGAGAAGAGAGAGAGAGAGAGAGAGAGAGGAGAGAGAGAGGAGAGAGAGAGAGAGAGAGAGAGAGAGAGAGAGAGAGAGAGAGAGAGAGAGAGAGAGAGAAGAGAGAGAGTATTTTGCAGAAGTACCGGTAATTCCACCAGGGTAGAACCAGGCCAGATATCCGATGAGCACGGTGACTTGTGATAGACGACTCAGTCAACCACCAAACACTGAAAGCGTTGCATCATCCCCCACTGGGGCCTGTGAGTAATAATAAGAATGGAGGTCTGTTTCACCCTTTTTTTTAGCAACGCAATAATTAACCAAAACGCCAAGTAGTTGCTTTTATGGCCAATGGAAACAAGGCCCAGGGAGATTATTTTGTTTAACAACAGCAGCGGTGGTGGTGGTGGTGGTGGTGTAGTGTGTATGACTGTGGTCTCTCTCTCTCCCTCCCTCCCTCTCCCCCCTTCTCTCCTCACAGAGAGAGAGGGTAAGTGAGGATGGCTTAGACGTGGGGGGGAGGGGGATGAGAGTAGGGGGGGAGGTGTTACATGGCGACGTCTCCTTCACCAGAGACCCAGGGAGGACCCATGATCCCAGTAGACGGGCGAAAGCCATTAGCGTCTAATAGAAAATGACAATCCTGCCACTGGGGCATATTGACATAGTTTAGTTTATCTCTCTCTCTCTCTATCTCTCTCTCTCTCTCTCTCTCTCTCTCTCTCTCTCTCTCTCTCTCTCTCTCTCTCTCTCTCTCCTCTCTCTCTCTCTCTCTCTCTCTCTCTCTCTCTCTCTCTCTCTCTCTCTCTCTCTCTCTCTCTCTCTCTCTCTCTCTCTCTCTCTCTCTCTCTCTCTCCCCCCCCCCCCCAGTGGGGGGGGGGGGGGGGGGGTGGTTAGCAACATCGGAGGCGAGGAATGTTGAAGACAAGGCACCACGTGGGGTCTTATCGCCATTCAGCGCTACGAGCCGCGCTATCACCTAGTCTGCACTTCCTGTGAGATCAGATTACGGCCGGTGAAACACACACAACACACACACACACACACACACACACACACACACACACACACACACACACACACACACACACACACACACACACACACACACACACACACACACACACACACAACACACACACACACACACACACACACACACACACACACACACACACACACACACACACACACACACACACACGAATGGGAAACACCAAAAAGAAAATGCTGGGCTCCATCAACACACACACACTATATATAAAGGAAACGTTAGCGTTAATGCAATGCATTTGAACATTTTCACCCCCTCCCCTTCCCCACGTTCTCCACCAAAGAAACGAATGTTCTAAATGTGTCTCCCGTAACGGCTTCAGAACGGTTCCTGTTTTAAATGGTGAACGACGCTGAAGCAGGCCACAACCTTGGCCTGCAGAACAGGCCAAGGGAGAGGGGAAGCGTGTTGAGCCAGCTACGCGGGGTTACAGCCCTCACAGGGCGGACGGTCCCTCCCGGTCATCTCCACCGGTAGATAAAACCACGTCCTTATCCCCACAGCCTTGGACCCTAAAGACCCGGGTCACGGGCACATGTGACTGTGGGCTATTTGTCTGTCCTCCTGTGGGTTCAGTCGGTGTAGGGTCGTCTCTGTTCTTGTCGTTTTGTGTTTGTTCTCCTTTTCTGAGAATCGGGAGGGTAAATACTATTAGAGAGAGAGAGAGAGAGCGAGAGCGAGAGCGAGAGCGAGAGAGGATGGGATTTTGCCATTTTATGTGGCATTGCTCAATAGGAGTGAGCCGTGCGTATTGCGACAGCGTGACCTCACAGATCTCCTTTTGTTCCCTTCGCGTGCAGCGCACAGAAAAGCAGGAAGCGGCCCCATCTACCCGAAAGCATGTGCGATGCATTCGAACAGACGCCGATACGACAGGGCCAGTCTGTGGAGAGGTTCCGACCCGCTTCTCCTCCTCCTCCCTCCTCTCCTCCTACTCCTCCTCCTCCTCCTCTCCTCCTCCTCCTCCTCCTCCTCTCCTCCTCTCCTCCTCCTCCTCCTCCTCCTCCTCACCTCCTCCTCCTCCTCCTCACTCCTCCTCCTCCTCCTCCTCCTCCTCCTCCTCCCGGGTTCAGGAGAGTCCTGTGGGCTCTTCATTTATTTGTTTTAAAGGCAGCACCGCAGACATCTCTGTGAACAATGTCATCCGTTTGCCGCTAAATAATTAATGTGCGTGCGTGCGTGTGTGCGTGCGCGCACAACAAATACACAGTATAATGTTTGTGTAATGAATTAGGCGCTTAAGATCTGGCCCACTTAAAACTAGACAAAGCCACTCAGGTCTGCTTATTTAAGTCCATTATGTTTTATGATGGGGTAATGCGCCATAACATACCACACACATACGCAACCGTGGTTAACCATGAATGGTACATTCCAAAAATATATGAATAGATGAGGAGGAAATCATATTCTACCACGCGCCTTATTATTATTCCGGGCTAAAAATAATAAAACCATTTATTATTAACCATTAATTATTAACCATTTTATTATTATTATATCTGCAAATTAAAACAAGGGGCTACCACCACCTCACCAGCACACATTTCAAAACAGCGGGTTTTTTTTGGATTATTATATATTTTTTCGCCCGTCATTCTGGAGCACCGCACAAATACACGGTGAGCACGTTGACACGCCAACTTAGGTTATAAAACTGTTGCTATGGCGACCAGAAGATCCTGCCTCTCTCCCCGTCAACAGCTGCTCATGCCACACTAAAGGCCCCCCCCCTCTCTCTCTCTTCCGCCCTTTCTCTCGCTCCGCTCCCTCCTTTCTCTCTCTCGCTCTCCCCCTCTCCCCCCTCCTCCCTCCCTCTCACTCCATCTCCCCCCTCCCTCTCTCTCGCCCTCTCCCCCTCCCTCCCTCTCACTCCATCTCCCCCCTCCCTCCCCTCCCCTATTTCTCTCTCTCTATCTCCCCCCTCCCTCTCTCTCTCTCTCGCCATCTCCCCCCATCCCTATCTCTCTTCTCTTCCTCCCTCCCACTCTCTCCCTCTCTCTCCCTCCAGCTCATCAGGGTCAAGCGTACAGGCAGACAGGCCAACGGGACCAGGGCTGATCTTCCTGGGGAGCCGTACTACCTGGGCTCCACAAGGCACATGACCCCCGGTAACATGACACGCTCACACACAAAGGCTTCCCTTACATCGGGTATGCATGTCCCTCATCAGTTGACGGTACACATGCAGGCGCGCACACACACAGGTCAAGCAGGTACACACACGCGCGCACACACACACACACACAGGCAAGCAGGTACACACACCACACACAGGCGCACACACACACAGGCAAGCAGGTACACACACGCGCACACACACAGGCGCGCACACACACACAGGCAAGCAGGTACACACACGCGCACACACACAGGCACACACACACACACACACACACAGGCAAGCAGGTACACACACGCGCACACACACAGGCGCACACACACACACACACACAGGCAAGCAGGTACACACACGCGCACACACAGGCAAGCAGGTACACACACGCGCACACACAGGCGCGCACACACACACAGGCAAGCAGGTACACACACGCGCACACACACAGGCGCACAGCACACACACACACACAGGCAAGCAGGTACACACACACGCACACAGGCATACACGAGCGCAGGCAAACACACGCCGGCGCACAAACACACACACACACACAGGCAGGCAGGCGCGCAAACACACACAGGCACACACAAACACGTGCGAGCGCAGGCATGAATACACACGGGCACACACACACACACGCGCGCGAGCGCAGGCATGAATACACGCAGGTGCACAAACACACACGTTTGTTTATTAGTAAACACGTCATTTTTTCCTTTCCTGTTCATTAGAATGTACAGTATAAAACGGTAGTGACAATCTTCAGTGTCCCACAATCTATTGACTTGTGTTGACGCTCACCGCCTGGGTCCTCTATATCCTTTAGCATTTAACAACGCCTATATAATGGCTTAGAAAACCACATATGTCAACGCTGCATTATTTTCAGTAACAACGTCAAGGAAATATGCAAAAGTGCGTGAAAAAAAACAAACCACACCAGGGCAAATGTTGTCTTCATGTTAGTGCCAGGCGCTAGCGCTGTGGCTAAATTGAGCATGTCTAAAAAGGGGTGGTTTAAAACAAGATTTCCACAAACCGAGTTATTTTCATCCAAAGCAAAAAACCAGGGCCAACGGTTTTGGCATCAACCAAATAGACAGAAGCTACACTGTTGTTGACGCCTAGAAATGTCCTGTTTCCATCTAAGAGGTTCCGGGGGTACAGCAAGCCATTAATACGACTAAACAACAAATAGAAGCGAGGCTTTCCCTATTTCACAGTAGCAGCTACGGGTTTTCCCCATCTAGTCATTTTGTTTTACGGTTACTTGACGAGCCCCAGGATCACGTTGACCATCGAGGAGTCTTGGCCATTCCACCTGGCTTAAAAGTGGATTCATTTCCCCCGCCGGAAAATGATCCAAAACATCTGTCCACAGTCGGACAAAGGAAGAGTTCGGACTGCTGAATTGAATTGCACGCCTTCATTGGGCCAAAACCAAAACCATTTTGGGAATACTCGTAGGATTTTTCAAATACTTGCCATCGAGCTCTGGAAAGACGTGTGGAGATTCTCCCAGAAAGTAGTTTCACAAAGTGAAGAGAGAAACGGTGGGCATATTGTCATAAACCCACAACAGTATGATAGTGTTAACAATACAATGAACCTCTGTGTCATCCACATCCAGTCCATGGATCAACATTGAAGTCATATCAGTCATATCAATCACTGTACAGTATTGTTAGTGTTGTTCAAAGTATACTTTATAGTATAGTATATAGGGTTGTTTAAAGTAAAGCATATTATTAGGCAGAATAAAGTGTTTATAGTATAGTATTTGTTTAGTATAGTATAGATCTGTATAGTTTAGTAGAGCATCGTTGTAGGAATTGCATAATGCGGAAGGGAATGGGGAGTAAAGCATTCCATTGTACTGGTTGCAAATGGCAATAAAAATCCTCGTGAATCTTGAAGCGCAGGCCGAGAAAAAAAAAAACAGAACAGTCGTTGATTTAAATAGTGACGTAATTCACACTTTAGCTTGGCGTTCGAGACACACTCCCACCGAGCATTCTGCCCCCTTTGTCCGATCTAGCAAATCATTGACACACACACACACACACACACACACACACACACACACACACACACACACACACACACACACACACACACACACACACACACACACACACACACACACACACACACACACACACACACACACACACACACACACACACACACACACACACACACACACTTTGTGAAATGATTCATGGACAGCTAGAGTGGGGGTGAACAGAGCAGCACACAGCCCCCTGACTTCCCCCTCAGTCTGTACATGTAGTGTACATACACGCTTTACAACGTCATGCCTCACATTCACCCATTCATACACGCATTCATCCACCGACGGTGGAGTCAGCCATGCAACGTCAGGAGCAGTGTTTGGGGTTAGGTAGTCTTGCTCAAGGACACCTGGACAGTTTTTGCTAGGAGAGCCGGGGGATCGAACCGGCGACCTTTCTGGCTGTGAGACGACCGCTGCACCTCCTGAGCACACCACAAAGTCAGTAGGGAGCCCGGTGAGGGTGTGGTTATGACAGGTTTCAAACGGTACAGTGCACCACGACGTGGCATCGCTGTAGAGACACCAGGAGTCAGACGGGCGTTCTGTACGGAGAGTAACAAGTGTTTCCAAAGCCTCTGTTCCAAGGCCTTTCCTCTGCGGGAAAAAAAAACGATAGTGAAAAACCACCGGCCTTCCCAAGGCCGCCTGCCCCCTAGCGCCATGCGGTTGTACTTGTTGTTACGAGTGCATGATTCATCGGCACTTGTCGAGAAATGTAAAACGTTTCACTAGAATGCACCGAGAGTACATCAACGATTTGAAGTCCGTTTTATTGTATCCATCGATATCCCGATAAAGGCATGCATTTACTGTGGATAGCATCTACTACGCAATATAAACATAGCCGATCTAAAAAACAATGAGAATATCAGTCGATTAGTAAGCATTCCTCGATAATCAACCGCAAAAACACTTCAGATGCTTTCAATAAATCCAGAGCATTTCCCAAGTGAACAAAATGAACCTTGGAATAACAGGTTTGTGCCCAGAGGCCTGAGGGAAACATCTGATGGCTGAACAAAGACACATCGTAAAGAAAGAACATTTAAAAGCCTTAACAGGTAGCCTCTAATAGAAGTCATACCGTTTTCTACCCATACACGGTCATGTTTTGAAAGTGGCAGAGACCTGACAATAGAAGAATTGATATTGCTTGCGCGCACACACACACACACACACACGATTGTAGTATCCTGTCAGTGGCTTACACTTTTACACACCGCACAAACAGACAATGAGATCAAAGTGTGTGTGTGCCTCGATATGCATGACATGAAGCACCGTCCGCACTGGAATCAATTAAATAAATCTACCAAAAAACAACTATCCTTAGACCTGGCCGTGAGTGCTGGGGGGGGATGGCTGTTAGTTCAAGGAAAACCTTCCCTCTGCCAATTGGCATGCTGGCATGCTGCCACACACACACACACACACACACACACACACACACACACACACACACACACACACACACACACACACACACACACACACACACACACACACACACACACACACACACACACACACACACACACACACACACACACACACACACCACACACACACACACACACACACACACACACACACACACGTGGGGGGGGGGAGAGAGAAGGAAAGGGAGAAAAAAAACAGCCAGATAGTACTAGCTAGCTTCAGAGCAGCTCTGACTTTGGCTTTTCTCTGGGACCTCCATGCCCAGCTGGCAACTGTACACTCAACCATCCTCCGAACGCGCACACGCACGCACGCACACACACACACCACACACACACACACACACACACCCACAGTGCTGGCTCTTGGATCTAAAAGAGCTTTTGAATCTCTTTAATCGAATACTAGTCTAGGTCCAAGATGGCTAAAGGCTTGTTTAGCAAGGTCAAGAAGGCCCAATGGATTGGATGCACTCACGCGGATGGGACTGACTTGAGGGCCAATCTTCTCCCCCTTCCCCTCCCCCTCCCCCCCCAGCAAGCGATGACTCATCAATCTGGGCACCGGTCGGCCCATCAGCTCATTTCAAACGCCACCGCTCATCACTGAAGGAGGGAGAGAAATACAGACGATCCACCCACACACACACACACACACACACACACACACACACACACACACACACACACACACACACACACACACACACACACACACACACACACACACACACACACACACACACACACACACACACACACACACACACACACACACACACACACACACACACACACACACACACACACACACACGACACGGGGGGGGGGGGGCACATTACCCACTTCCGCACTCCAGGGAACTCGATTCAGTACAGCACCGTCTCCTCCTCCTGAAAGCGCTCCATCGAGAGGCTAGACTATACCGCCATATCTCCTTCTGTGAGCGCCGTGTGGCCTCGCGTGGGTGTTGGGCCGGCAACGTCTGCATGGGCGACTCTCAGCTCGCTCGCTCCCTCCCTCCCTCCCTCCATGGCCGACATGGTGCGATAGCGACTCTCAACAAGTTCCCTCCCTCCCTCCCTCCCTCCCTCCTCCATCCCATCCCATCCATCCATCACCATCCATCCATCCATCCATCCATCCATCCATCCATCCGTCATTCCATCCACCACGTTGTAGACCAAACAACACCAACAGTTAGCGATTACACTTGTGTAACGGACGCCAGCAGGGGGCGCTGTGCAGTGGTAAACCCTCACTCCCCAACGCCTAAATACACGTTCTAGCGATGAAGCTATAGGGCCCTATGGGCTTTAGCTCTCATGTTAGAACGTCACCTCTCATGCCGGAGGTCGCAAGTTCGAGCCCAGTGGGGGACTGTTACACTAGCAACACAACACGAACCGCTTGCAGCGCTCCACCAAGTGGAGAAAGCGAAACCCCATCGTAGGCGACCAATCAGGCCATCATAAAGCCTCTTTGTTCCTTTAACAGGGGGGGGGGGGGGGGGGCACTCTAACTATTTCCCAAATGACATGGCCATAACCTTTACAACGATGCATCGATCTCCTAAGGTCTTCCTCTGTTTATCATATTCAATTATGTGTTGTGGCAAAAAAATGCCTTATTTTTATGATGCTACTATAGGCAGAGACATATGGGTGCGGTGTTGGTTTTCTGACCAGAAGCCCGCGACACTCAAAGCTAGCATGGCGAGGAAAGGAAGACCGTGATATATATAAACACAGTTCATGAGTGCCTAGCTGATAAGATATAGCCTGAAAACCGTCAAGATAAGTCAACACGCGGCGTCCACGAAAGCAGTGCCATCCACGGTGACTCAAAAGACCTCCACCTAACTAACGTAAATGTTCCTGTGTGATGGATAGAACTGTGGCACCACATCCAAACTACACATGTAGGACAAGCACCAAACTAATGCAGGCACCAACACACAGCGCCCTAAGTGTGGACAACACAACACACACATTTGGGCCATATGAAGTAGAACTGTAGTTTGCCAGGTCAGTGGTGGTGGTGGTTCCATGTTTGATGACCACTGTTATGTTGACCTTAATACACACATGTGCCGATCATACACAAATGGAGGTAGGATGCAACTACCCTTCATTGGTGATCATTGGTTGAGTTAGGAAAGTTGAGTATAGTCGAGTTAAGTTAGGAAACCAGCAGGGAACAATCTGTTCCTCTCCTCTACTAACCATGTGAGGGCAAGTGGATGCATTGCAGTATAGAATGGGCTCAGCCTAGAAGCATTACAGTACAGGCAAATGTGGTTAGACATTGGAGAGTAAAAGAAAACCTCATTTCACACACACACACACTCCTCTACACCTTAACTCCTCTACACCTTAACTCTTCTACACCTAACCTTCTACACCTAACTCTCTACACCTTAACTCCTCTACACGTTAACTCCTCTACATGTTAACTCCTCTACACCTTAACTCTGTCTCAATACAGTTCCATGTGGCCCACTTCCACTCTCCATGTGTTCTCTTTCTGCACTGCACAGCACAGAGTGTCACTGATGATATGTCACTTTTACTCACAATGCAGAGAGCTTAAGTGGACAATTACAACTTTGTTTATACATGACTAAGGGGGGAGGAGTGTGTGTGTGTGGGGGGGGGGGGGGGTAGTCGACGTCACACAATTATTAGTAATAGCAAACCAAGGGGGTCGGTTTTCCCATCTTGAAGAAAAGTTTGCAAGCTTTTACAATGTGGGCCAGCGGTTCTCATCGTACTGCCATTTGAAGAGGAAAACGAGGACTTGTTTGGGAAGGGAAGATATTAAATGGGGAACTCATTTAATACACACCGGCACACACACACACACGTGTGTGTGTGATAACGTAACCCAACCATCACGACAATAACTCATTTCCACACACACATGTGTGAAGTGTGTGTGTGTGTGGTGTGCCGGTGATAACGTAACCGTAACCCAGCCATCGCTACTAATAACTCATTTCACGAAAACCATAATTACCGTAGTACGCGCCGTGCCGGACCACCAACAAAGAGTACGTTACGTTACGTCGTACTTCATTCCGACGTTTTTACGTGAAATTCGTAGAATTCGTAAAAAAAAATATAAAATTAAGAAAAAGCCCCCGGGGGGGGGGGGGGGGGAGCTCGTGCGGCTTACCTTCGTACGAGTGAGTGAGCTCGTGGTGGTGTCCTCCTTCTCCTCCTCCTCCTCCTGCTACTGCTCCTCCTTCTCCTCCTCCTCTGCTGCTCCTCCACAAGGAGAACCTCCAACTTCCTTCAGTGAGCCAGCGACGACTTTACTGCCATTCTGCGTGTTATTATTCCTATTAATGTTATCATAATCTCAAGTTGAATACAACTAATTAATGTTGGTGGTGGTGGTGGTGGTGGTGGGGGGGGTTGCGTGCGCGTGTAATGTGTACACGCTCGTGCACGCGGTTTATTATTTACTCCCGGTTATTCGACGCAAACAACAACAACAACGACAACGCCGCGCGCGCGAGTCGTTTGAAAGCCTGAAGGGGCTGAGCGAGCGCCCCTCTCTCTCTCTCTCTCTCTCTCTCTCTCTCCTCTCTCTCTCTCTCTCTCTCTCTCTCTCTCTCTCTCTCTCTGCTGGAGTCTCTCAGCCTTCTGACTAGGGTGGAGTGAGGAGAGAGAGAGAGAGAGAGAGGGAGAGGAGGCAGAGAGGGAGGAAGATGAGAGTGAGGAGAGGGCGGAGAGAGAGAGAGAGAGAGAGAGAGGGAGAGAGAGAGAGGGGGAGAGAGAGAGAGGAGAGAGAGGCAGGGGGAGAGAGAGAGAGAGAGAGAGAGAGAGAGGCAGGGGAGTGAGGTGAGAGAGAGGCGGAGAGAGAGAGAGAGAGAGAGAGAGAGAGAGAGAGGGAGAGGCAGGGGGAGAGAGAGAGAGAGAGAGGAGAGGCAGGGGGAGTGAGGTGAGGAGAGGGCGGGGGAGAGAGAGAGAGAGAGAGAGAGAGAGAGAGAGAGAGAGAGGCAGGGGGAGAGAGAGAGGCAGGGGGAGAGAGAGAGGGAGGGAGGGAGGCAGGGGGAGTGAGGTGAGGAGAGGGTGGGAGAGAGAGAGAGAGAGAGAGAGAGGAGGAGAGAGAGGAGAGAGAGAGAGAGAGAGAGAGGCAGGGGGAGAGAGAGAGGGAGGGAGGGAGGCAGGGGGAGTGAGGTGAGGAGAGGGCGGGGGAGAGAGAGAGAGAGAGAGAGAGGCAGGGGGAGAGAGAGAGGAGGGAGGGAGGCAGGGGGAGTGAGGTGAGGAGAGGGTGGGAGAGAGAGAGAGAGAGAGAGAGAGAGAGAGAGAGAGAGAGCAGGGGAGAGAGAGGAGGAGAGCAGGGGGAGAGAGAGTGAGGAGAGGCAGGGGGAGAGAGAGGGAGGGAGGCAGGGGGAGTGAGGTGAGGAGAGGGCGAGAGAGAGAGAGGCAGGGGGAGGGAGGTGAGGAGAGGAGACGGAGGGAGAGCGAGAGAGGGGGAGTAAAGGGGGATAGAGAGATGATGATGATGATGATGATGACTGACCTTAAACCTGATTTTTGCTGTTTTTTTGGACGACTGCGACTTTAAATGATGACGTCATCGACCATAAACTGTCGGCATGATGTCGGTCTTAAAACAACGAGATGTATATATAAATATATATATTTCAATATATATATTTATAAACATGTATATATATATATATATATATATAAATATATATATATATACATTTGTATATATATTTATTTATTATTTATTAATTAAAAAGGGAAAACTAGAAAAATCTAATAACTATTACGTCGGCGTAATTATATCGCTTTTTACGGGAGATCTTCGCAACAACAAAAAAACACGAACGAAAACGCTCCGACTGTAGCGAACGTGTGTCCTCCGAGCCTCCGAATCCCCTCCCCCTCCCTCCACCCCCTCCCCTCCCCCCCCCCCCCCCCCCCTCCGCCCCGCTGCTCCTCCTCCTGCTGTATTTTTCGCCTGGCCGGTCACCTCGTGGTTGATTAATTCTCCTTTCGCCCTGCTCAGTCATTCACATTTGGAAAGTAAATAACAAGTTGACATCATTACGGCTCTACATCGGTGTGACACATTCCTTTGGTTACCGTACACGCGGGTGTAGTTGCGCACACGACCTTTTTTATTAGTGTCAAAAACCAAATGAACTTGGCCTATATAGGGTTGATTTAAAATTCCACTCGCGCTGTGCACCCAGCATTCTTGCTGAACATGCATGTACAGACAACCCTTAGAATGGAGAATCAATAAAGAGCAAAAGTGTGCTCTGAAGAGATGTTATGGGATAGTGATACACATCTCTAGATACATCTCTAGCTAGTGTGGGGAGAGAGAGAGAGAGACAGTATGGGGAGTGAGAGAGAGAGGGGGGGAGGTAGATAGACACACATAGAGAGAGACAGTATGGAGAGAGAGAGAGAGAGAGAGCGAGAGAGAGAGAGAGAGAGAGAGAGGGAGGAGAGTAGAGAGAGAGAGATAGAGAGAGAGACAGTATGGGGAGAGAGAGAGAGAGAGAGGGGGGAGGTAGATAGACACACATATAGAGAGAGACAGTATGGGGAGAGAGAGAGAGAGAGAGGGGGGAGGTAGATAGACACACATAGAGAGAGACAGTATGGGGAGAGAGAGAGAGAGAGGGGGGGAGGTAGATATACACACATAGAGAGAGACAGTATGGGGAGTGAGAGAGAGAGAGAGAGGGGGGGAGGTAGATAGACAGACACACATAGAGAGAGAAGGTGGGTGGGGGAGAGACAGAGAGGGGGGGGGGGGGAGAGATATGCACCAACACAAGGAGGACA
>CM051015.1:21490959-21493459 GCA_027704905.1 Muraenolepis orangiensis | reverse complement strand
TTATCCTCCCGGAGAAAATGAATCATTCAGCGGGTGGTTGGTGGTGGGAGGTGGTGGTGGTGGTGGTGGTTGGTGGTGGTGGTGGTGGTGGTTGGTGGTGGTGGGAGGTGGTGGTGGTGGGTGGGTAGTGGTGGTAGTGATGGTTGGTGGTGGTGGTGGTGGTTGGTGGTGGTGGTAGTGGAGGTGGTGGTGGTGGTGGTAGTGATGGTTGGTAGTGGTGGTGGTGGTGGTGGTAGTGGAGGTGGTGGTGGTGGTGGGGTGGTGGTGGTTGGGGGGGTGGTTAGAGGTGGTGGTGGTGGTGGTGGTGGTGGTGGTGGTGGTAGTAGTGGAGGTGGTGGTGGTGGAGGTGGGGTGGTGGTGGTGGTGGTGGTGGTGGTGGTGGTGGTGGTGTGGTGGTGGTGGTGGTGTGGTGGTGGTGGTGGTGAGGTGGTGGTGGTGGGGAGGATGTGGATATGCTTGCTTTATGACAATTACTGTACATTGTTAAGTTGTTTTGTTTTGTGGGTTTTATCGGTCAGTTGACCACTGGTTCTGGTTGCTGTGGAACATAAGGCTGGATGGTCGAAAAACACACATGGGTTCCACCACCGAATGAACTTTGACCTTACCGTCGTTCCCTCAGAACGGGCAGACATCTTCACAGGCGACTCGGGGTCCTTGTTTTAATTGTGTCACCAATTATGGGAAGTGTGTAAAGTGGAAACAGACCATGAAGTGACAGACTCATACAGCCCACAAGAAGCCCCTCCACCCAAGGGCTTGTCAGATTTACGGCATTTATGGCGGATTTATGGCGGCAATAGAATTTCCCAAATGCAGATGTATTTATTGACATGTTACTCCACGTTTGGGGGGAGGCGGGGGAGAGGGGAGGGGTAGGAGGGGAGGGGAGGGGAGGGGAGGGGGAGAGGGGGGAGGCGGGGGGAAGGGAGGGGGGGTGGCGGGGGGAGGGGGAGAGGAGGGGGAGAGGGGGGAGAGGGGGGAGGCGGGGGGGGGAGGGGAGGGGTAGGAGGGGGAGGGAGGGGAGGTTTGGGAGGGAGACCTCGGTACAATAGACAGAAGAGGAGGGCGGGGAACTCCCCTGCAATAAATCTCCCCCCTCAATTTTGGGACACTTATATATAAAAAAAAAATATATATTATAAATATATATATATATATATTAAGAGCAAACTGGGTGTTCTGTTCGCCCGGGAAAAAATCCCATTCAGGAACAAGTCGTCTTGAGAAGTCTCGAGGGGGGGGGGGTGTGGGGGGCGGGGGGGGCGGGGGGGGCGGGGGGGTTATTTATGTGCGGACCCTTAAAAAAAAAAAGGGTGTGTCCGTGTGGTCTTGTTCTTGCACTTTTGCAGTCATAAAAGTATATATATATATATATATATAATATACAGTACGTCTACATTCACCCCTACGCTCAGCGGCGTGACGCGGGCGTTTCGGCCATGGTTTAACGCCGGTACTTGCGGAGATTTGTGTTCTCTGGGTACAAGGGAAGGAAAACATTGGAAAGTCGGTCGTTCCTGTCGTTTCTTTGGGTGTCCTTGATATGAATTAACCCCGCAGAGGGATGGCAACCGCAGCCAAACCGTCCTCTCTCTCTCTCTACCTCTCTCTCTCTCTCTCTCTCTCTCTCTCCTCTCTCTCTCTCTCTCTCTCTCTCTCTCTCTCTCTCTCTCTCTCCTCTCTCTCTCTCTCTCTCTCTCTCTCCTCTCTCTCCTCTACTCCCCCTCTCTCTCTCTCTCTCTCGCTGTCCGATGTGAGAGCTTTTTCATTAGCGGACAGACGGCAGATGAATGGCCGTCTATGTACTGTAGCTCCAGTCCAGCCCCTCCCTCCTCCCCCCCCCTCCTCCTCCCCCCCCCCCCCCCCGGCTCCTCGGGCCGTAAAATGGCGTTTAATTACGAGCGTCTTCTGTGTTAGTCAGAGGGGCCCTCGACGCCGAGCGCTCCAAACCCTCACCCTGGGCCTTCCCTCGTCGCGTAAACGGGACGCTACTCTCCCCGCCTGGCGCTGTTTAACGGCGGTTTAAGTGTAATACTTTTTTATCAGCGATCCCTTCACCCTTCACCTTTTCCGAACTTATTTCTTTCCCCCCCCCCCCCCCCCCCCGTGCAACGACGTAAGTAATGGATTCTGAGGATTCTTCGGGAACCGTGAGGCGGTTTATTTTAGCGCTAGAAATGCGGCCCCCTTTAGGGTTAGCTGTTAGCTGTTGGTTAGCTATTCTCGGCCGCGTCTGAGACCCGCCGGTGTGTGTGAGGACAGACATGACTGACCAGGGCGTCTGAGACTGGGTCTCACACACACACACACACACACACACACACACACACACACACACACACAGCATGAAAGTTCTCTCTTCAAACGTGGATCCCTCTTTGTTCCTCTGTTCCTCTCCGACGTCCAGACAACGCAACGCCCCACCTGCTGCCGTGTCCCGGCTGACACCACCATAACACCATGCCATCAATCACATGGCTACATGACACTCAGAGAG
>CM051015.1:21483459-21485959 GCA_027704905.1 Muraenolepis orangiensis | reverse complement strand
TCACAACGTCGTGAAACAGATATGAGACGATGTACGTTTGTTTTTCACTTCTGAGAGCGAGGCGGGTTTGTTTTGAAGGGTGGGGGTGGGGGTGGGGGTGGGGGGGGTTAAGATAGCTTTCCGTGGGTCTTGTTTGCGTTTGGGTTCCTACCGTCCCTCCCTAAGAAGGTTCACACAAAGCCGGCGTTGACAGCCCCTCTGAAAAGGCTGCGTTGACGTCTCTTCTTCTTCTTCTCTCGGCTTTCTCCGAGCTGCTGACAGGCGTGATCTCCCACGCACACACACGCACACACACGCGCACATGCATGTGCATGTGTGTGTGTGTGTGTCTGTGTGTGTGTCTGTGTGTGACGAGGAAGGATGCCTCAAGGACCTCCTTGTCGTCGTCGTGCGAGGTGGAGACCTCAGGGGATCCTCTCCTCTCTCTCTCCTCTCTCTCTACTCTCTCTCTCTCTCTCTCTCCCCTCTCTCCTCTCTCTCCTCTCTCCTCTATCTCCACTCTCTCCTCTCTCTCCTCTCTCCTCTCTCCCTCTCTCCTCTCTCTCTCTACTCTCTCTCCTCTCTCTCTCCCTCTCTCCTCTACTCTCCTCTCTCTCTCTCTCTCTACTCTCTCCTCTCTCCTCTTCTCCACTCTCCTCTCTCCTCTCTCCTCTCTCCACTCTCCTCTCTCCTCTCTCTCCTCTCTCCTCCTCTCTCCTCTCTCCTCTCTCCCTCTCTCTCTCTCCTCTCTCCTCTCTCCTCTCTCCTCCTATCCTCTTCAGCCCTCGGTGGCACCTCCATCTCCCTCCTTGCTGCAGAAACCTTATTGAAGCCAGGATTCAATAAGGTCGTCCCTTTTAAGATGGAAAATAGGACAAGATGTAACGCAACACGTAACAGATGTTCCGCTTCATGACAGTCTGTGAGTGTGTGTGTGTGTGTGTGTGTGTGTATGTGTGTGTGTGTGTGTGTTTGTTTGCTTCACCTTTCCCGTCATAAAAGCTCTATCCGAGGAACAGCGGACACAGGAAGTGCAGGAGGTGTGAGAAGTGTGTCATGTTGCCAATGACCAAAACGATGACACACAGGATTCAATGGGCTTTGAGTCTGTTTGCTGTATGTCTGCGTGCGATGGTGGGCGGTGGTGCGCGGCTAAGCAAACAGAAAAGCCCCGACCGTGTGTAAATATCGGTGGGGCTTTCAGTAGGAAATACAAATAGAAAATGATACATTAATTGACATTACATTACAGTCTTTTAGAAGATGCTTTTGCCCAAAGCGACTTACAATAGTGCGCTCAACAAAAGGTTGAGGTAAGAGAACAACTCATCATCGGAAGTCGGAAGTGAATGCCAGGCAGAACTGACCAGATGACCAGTGTTCAGGTAGATGTACAATAAGTTGGCAAACAATGGAACAATATCTAACTAACTAACACACAAACAATCGACTAAGTAAGACACTAGTACGCTAGTAAAAAATGATGCGAGGATGCGCTAGGAGGAAGGATCGGGGTAGTGTTTCCCTGAGGAGGTGAGCCTTCAGCCTGCGGTGGAAGATGGGCAGAGACTCTGCCAGTCCTGACATCCGTGGGGAGTTCATTCCACCACTTTGGGGCCACACAGAACAGAGAAGAGCTACGAGAGCCACGTAGATCGTCCGCGAGGGCCCCTAAGAAGCCACAGGGGAGATGTAAGGGCTATGAATGTTACAGTTCATCATACTCGCGGAGGCGTGGCCTGAAGTCGGCGTCGCACTGCGTGTGCAGATCAATCGTAATCACGTTACCGGGCCCTAATGAGCACTCTCCAATGAGCATGTTTAATTTCCCGGAGAAATACCTTTTGGACGATGGGCTCCGGTGCTAATGAGGCTTGTTTCCTGTTTTCCTCTCTCTCCCGTCGAGGTCCGTCGAGGTCCGCCTCAATCAGGTGGTTCTTTAGAGGGTTGGTCCATCGCTGATTAAAAAAAAGAGGGATAATTATTCACTCTAGCCGCCGAGGGGCTGTACATCTACAGTACAGGCCTCTGCGAACCCATTAAATCACTCGAAGCCAGTGCGACCAAGAACAATTCTAAATAATTCATTTGGAGAAAAAAAAAAAAAAAAAGTATTGGCATCGTGTCGGTAGGTCATTTGGCGACTTGGCGGTTTTTGAAATAAAGCGCTTTTTTTGGAAGTCCGTCCGAAACCCCCCCCCCCTCCAAACACCCCCCCACCCCCTCCACCCCCTCCACCCACGCTCCACAGCAAGGCAAAGTTGTCTTTTAGTTTTCACGATATTGCGGTAAAACGTGTTCCTCTGCTTTCCACCCGCCATGGCCAACATGGCTTCTTGCCGGGGCCAGTCGCTCCCATACGAGTCATTCATCACAGGGGTTTATATATATATATATATATATATTTTATGTTTTTTATGTTGGAGAAGAGTTTTCGCCTTCGGCTGCGGGTGCCAGCAACACAGCACATGCTGTTTTCATAATCCACCCCTTTGCTAACATGACCCGAGCGGCGCGAATG
>CM051015.1:21478459-21480959 GCA_027704905.1 Muraenolepis orangiensis | reverse complement strand
AGGGAAGATATCAAGATTTGGGTGGCGTGTATACCAGAGAGACCGCTGGCAAAGAGCAGGGCTGAGACGCTTTCAACATTCAGGGCATGGTTGACATTAACAGGGCCTTGCTTCCCTCTGGGGTGTGATCCAGACTCCCCCCAATCAAATGCTAGGACGACTGGAGGCATGAGAAACGCCAGCGTGCGAATAAGCGGAGCACTTCATTACTCCTCTGGGCTCCCAGGGGCCCCGGAGGGGGGGGGAAGAAAAGACCTGTGCATTGGGTTCCGCATGACTGGAGCCTGTGGACTCACTGGAGCCCTCACACAATGAGAGACTTGGTCTCAGTACAGCGGAACACAGCCAGCCAGGCTGGGCTCTGTTCTGTGTGCTTACGGAATAGTTAATGGTCTTCTTAAGTGAGGAAACAAAGTAAAAAAAAAATGATTTTGGTTTTTTTGGTGGAATTGTTCCCAAAATTTGGTTTTAATAATAAAAAACGTGGCTCCGTTATCACCCTGGATGAGAAGAAGAACCGAGTGAGAGACTGACGAACGCCAGGCTGACGAGAGATGGAACCACAAGTCCTCGCGCTAACCTCCTTCAGCTGTGAGCTGATGTCTTGGCCTGGCCTCCTCCATTAGTTCCTCTCAGAACCGTTACTGCTGCACTCGGTTTTTTTGGGGGGAAAACGCCTTCGAAAATACGGTCAATTTAATAAAACTGAGGCAGTGATGGAGCTCACACACGGTCCAGGTGCCTTCAATCGACGTTCTTCTTCTTCTTCTTTCTTCTTCTTCTTCTTCTTCTTCTTCTTCTTCGTGTTTACATCGTTGGGATGACACGTGTATGTGTGTGTGTGTGTGTTAGCTCTCTGCGTTTGGGGGGGGGGGGGGGGGGGACGCCTCGGACCTTTTTTCTCCTCCGCTAACAATCGCTGGAATGCTAGCATGTCTCTCTCTCTCTCTCTCTCTCTCTCTCTCTCTCTCTCTCTCTCTCTCTCTCTCTCTACTCTCTCTCTCTCTCTCTCTCTCTCTTTCAAAAGTGTCTTTCAAAGAGCCGCCTGTCGAGCCCCATCCCCCCCCAATACCCTGCAGTTTCTCACGCCAAAATACACAACTTCCCCAATGGTAGTAGTTAGAGCTTTTTAACCCCAAAAAAAAATCAGATCTGAACAAATGCGATAAAACAAACTGAACAACATATGCATTTTGTTGGGTTGGGTGAGAGGAGAGAAATGTATTTCTTGGCTGGAACCTTAAAGGGTGGGTCGAAAAAGAAGAGGTCTTTGTGGGACCATCTTTTCTTTGGAGGTGGTGATGATGGTGGTGGTGGTGGTCGGCAGTATATTTTAAGGCACAATGAGGAGGTCTGATAGAGGAGGTGGCCGGCTGCAGGGTTTATGGGGGTGGGTGGGGGTGGGTGGGGGTGGGTGGGGGTGGTGGTTGTTGGAAGTACTTCAAAGCGCCTTATGGTCCCCGCTGAGACCAGACGTTTGTCCAGCCCCTCCCCGTCCACCACCCTGGGTCCATCTGACCCTCCGTCACCTCCAACACCTCCTCCACCACCACCACCACCTCCACCACCACCACCACCACCTCCACCACCACCACCACCATCTCCACCTCCAACACCTCCTCCACCACCACCACCACCACCACCATCTCCACCTCCTCCTCCACCACCACCACCACCACCACCATCTCCACCTCCTCCTCCACCACCACCACCATCTCCACCTCCTCCTCCACCACCACCACCATCATCTCCACCACCACCACCACCACCATCATCTCCACCTCCTCCACCACCACCACCACCATCATCACCACCACCAACTCCAACACTTCCTCCACCCCCACCATCAACTCCACCACCACCTCTACCACCACCACCTCCAACACCTCCTCCACCAATTCCATCATCACCACCACCATCCCCACAACCGCCATCACCACCTCCACTTCCTTCACCATCACCTCCACCACCATCACCACCACCTACACCAACACCTCCACAATCACCTCCACAACTACCTCCAACACCTCCTCCATCACCTCCACAATCACCTCCACCTCCATCACCACCTCCACCACCACCACCACCACCACCACATTCACCTCCACCTCCATCACCACCTCCACAACCACCTCCACAACCCCCCCAATCACCTCCACAATCACCTCCACAACTACCTCCAACACCTCCTCCATCACCTCCACAATCACCTCCACCACCACCACCACCTCCACCACCACCTCCACAACCCCCCAATCACCTCCACAATCGCCTCCAACACTTCCTCCACCACCACCACCCACTCCACCACCACACCCTCCACCACCACCTCCACCTCCACCACCTCCCCCACCACCACCACCGTCACCTCCTCCACCACCACCACCACCGTCACCTACAACACCATCAAGGAAGGTGACCTGTGAAGGAACACAGTTTGTAAATGGTTGTCAGCGCCGTCCTTCAAATGTCGACGCTTTCCAAATCGCTGCAAATCGCT
>CM051015.1:21459347-21462459 GCA_027704905.1 Muraenolepis orangiensis | reverse complement strand
GAGAGAGAGGAGAGGGGGAGAGGAGAGAGAGAGAGAGAGAGAGAGAGAGAGAGAAGAGAGAGAGAGAGAGAGTGAGAGAGAGAGAGAGAGCGAGAGATGAGAGAGAGAGAGAACGAGAGAGAGAGAGACAGAGAGAGACAGAGAGAGAGAGAGAGAGTGAGTATTGCTGGAATTAAGTAGGACATGAATGGATGCTGCCCTTGTGCATTAACAGTTGCACGGTTACATCATAACCGAGAGAGAGACAGAGAGAGAGAGAGGAGAGAGAGAGGAGAGAGAGAGAGAGAGAGAGAGAGAGAGAGAGAGAGAGAGGGGGAGATAGAGGGTGTAGAGAAAGAGAGAAGAGGAGAGAGAGAGAGAGAGCATCCAAGTTATGCATGGCTGTGTGTGTGTGTGTGTGTGTGTGTATGCACAGCCAGGCATGTATGTGTGTGTGTTTGTGGTGTGTGTGTGTTTGTGCATGCATGTGTGTGTGTTTGTGTGTGTGTGTGTGTTTGTGCATGCACGTGCATGCATGTGCGTGTGCATGTGTGTATGCATGCATGTGCATGGATGGGCATGCGTGTGCGTGTGCGTGTGTGTGTATGCATGCATTGTGCATGCATGTGCGTGCATGTGCATGCATGCGTGTGTGCGTGCCTGTGTGAAAGTGTTCATGTGTCTGGTATGGTATTTATGTTTTGTATGGATTTGTGGGAAGATGAGTTAAGACAGAGATAGAGAGACACACACACACACACACACACAGCAAAACACACACACAGAAACAAACACACACCACACACACACACACAGGCTCACACATGAGCACTGTGGAGCTAGCTGTGAAACCGCAGCCCAACGACCCCCGGCTGCAGAGGGCCGAGCGGGACAGCAGACCTCGACGTGCGGTGAGGAGAGCAGACCTCCATCCATCTCCTGGATGGAGTCTTTATGACCCTCATTCAATCACCTTTTACAGGGGGCCCTTGTATATTAGAAGGAGGAGGAGGAGGAGGAGGAGGAGGAGGGCCCGGGTTTTAAATAGATCAGATGGTTAGGTGGTGTGTGTGTGCACGTGCATGCAAAACAACACTTTCCCCAGTTCTGGTATTATAATGTGTTTTGGAGTCACGTGGAGATGGGAACATTCAGTCTGTGTGTTTGGGCTCTGGTCTCTGTCCTCTCTTTTACTGGTGTGTGTGGGGTGTTTGTGTGTGTGTGTCTCTTCTCTCTGTTTCTCTCTCTGTGTTCTCTCTCTATCTGTCTCTCTCTCTCTGCCTCCTCTCTCTTTCTCTCTGCCTCTCTCTCTCTCTCTCTCTCTCTCTCTCCTCTCTCTCTCTCTCTCTCTCTCTCTCTCTCTTCTCTCTCTCTCTCTCTCTCTCTCTCTCTCTCTCTCTCTCTCTATCTCTCTCTGTCTCTCTCTCTCTCTGTCTCTGCCTCTATCTGCCTTTATCCCTTAATCTCTCTCTCTCTCTCTCTTCTCTCTCTCTCTCTCTCTCTCTCTCTCTCTCTTCTCTCTCTCTCTCTCTCTCTCTCTCTTCTCCTCTCTCTCTCCTCTCTCTCTCTCTCCACCTCCCCCCCCCCACCCCCCCCCCCCCCACCCCCCCCCCCCCAATCTCCTTCTTCTCCTCCCGCCCCTCCCCCCGCCCCTCCCATCCAGGGTGACAGGGTCAGGTCCAACATTGCGGTCCAAAGCATGGGAGCGATTTATGATGAGTATTATCGAGTGTGTGATATATATAATATTCAGCCTTCACCTGTCATTTGAACCTTGATTCCATCTCCATCTTATTATTAATACGACCGCGGGGACGGGGGGGGGGATCCATCAGCAGTGTGTGTCATGTGGGTAATGAGGCCAGCGGTTCATGTCCATCTGCCCCGGATGGCCGCCCAGAGCCTCCCGGGCCTCCAGAGCTGCACTTAATAAATCCCCACTTCATTGGGCGTGTGCCTCTCAGATCGAGTTTAAATGAAGTAGATCGAAACCCCACCACCCTCTCCCCCCCTCTCTCCCCCTCTCTCCCCATTGTCCGTGTACTATGCCTGTGTGTGTGTGTGTGTGAGAGAGTGAGAGAGGTGGATAGAGAGAGAAAGAGAGAGGTGAGAGAGAGGGCGAGAGCGAGAGAAAGGGAGGGAGGGTGAGAAGGAGAGGCAGAGAGATAGAGGCAGAGAGATGGATAGAGAGGGAAAGAGAGAGAGAGAGAGAGAGAGAGACACACACACACAGACAGAAAGAGAGAGAGAGAGAGAGAGAGAGAGAGAGAGAGAGAGAGAGAGAGAGAGACAACACACACACACACACACAGAGACAGAAAGAGAAGAGAGCGACACACACACAAAGACAGAAAGAGACGAGAGAGACGTGGGGGAGAGAGAGAGGGTGTGTGTGTGTGTGGGTCATCCCGAAATTCCGAGATGCTAACTATCCGCAGCGTCGGCGGCGGACACGTGACCGGCACGGCGGGGGTTGGACAGCGGCCTCAGTCGAGGTCACAGTCGAGGTGCTCCGTCGTCGACCCGACAGCGCGGCCTGTAGCTCCGCGCCGCGCTGACATCACGTCTCCGTGGCGTGGGCCGTCCGAACACAGATGTTCTCGGGGGGGCAGGGACTCTCTCCACCGAAAGAAAGCACCAGATTGTTTTTCGGATCATTTCGTTACAGGAATTGAAGTTTCCACGAAATCCTCCCTCGTGAGTGAGTTGTTATGACTTACTTATTACTTTTTTTCGCATGTGTCCCAGGGGTGCCGCTGAAGCCCAGGAAGGAGCTGGGGTTCCAGGAGCAGCCGTCGGGTCAGCTGGAGATCCGCTGGTCCTCCAAGTTCAACATCTCGGTGGAGCCGGTGCTGTACGTGGTGCAGCGCCGCTGGAACTACGGGATCCACCCCAGCGAGGACGACGCCAGCGACTGGCAGAACGTGGCCCAGGTGAGGGAGGCCGCTACCTCTCTCTCTCTCCTCTCTCTCTCTCTCTCTCTCTCTCTCTCTCTCTCCTCTCTCTCTCTCTCTCTCTCTCTGGGGCTCCCTCTCTAGGTCTCTCTGGGTCTCCTCTCTAGGTCTCTCTAGGACTCTCTAGGTCTCTCCATCTCTAGGTCTCCCTCTCTAGGTCTCCCTCTCTAGGTCTCTCT
>CM051015.1:21436847-21441847 GCA_027704905.1 Muraenolepis orangiensis | reverse complement strand
TTCTCCCTCCCTCTCTCCTTCTCTCTCTCTCTCTCTCTCTCTCTCTCTCTCTCTCTCTCTCTCTCTCTCTCTCTCTCCTCTCTCTCTCTCTCTCTCTCTCTCTCTCTCTCTCTCTCTCTCTCCGGCTGGTTGGCCGACGGCGACCGCTAGCGGCACACACGCCGACCACCCCTTGAACTTACGACCGACCCAGGACCCTGGACCCTGGGCCCTGGACCCTGGACCCTGGCCTGCCAGGGCCCGCTCTGGCCTGCTCCACCACCTGCGTCCTCATCCTGTAGGCAGAGGGGGACCATATGGTTCTGGGACGAGATGTGCAGCATGTGGAACGCAATCAACGTCTCTGTGGGCTGGGCAGTGAGGGCCGTCGGGGGGGGGTCTGTGCATCTTTGGACGCCTTCCAGCAGCCCAGACCATGAAGGGAGCGCTTTAATGCACTACAGCGACGTCCTGCCATACGCGGGGCGGCTGCTTCTGAGGTGGCCTCAAAAGCAGCCCCCCCCCCCCCCACGCCCCCACGCCCCCGGGGTCGGGTACCTGTTTCCCACGTGTGTTTGTGTGTGTGTGTGTGTGTTTGTGTTTGTTCTCTCCTCTCCCCCATCAGAACCAGCTCTATGTTGGTATATCTTGTTTATTATTACTAGCCCCTCCCGATTTGCCGCTCACTGGAACCGCAATTCCTCTATTCTGCTTCCAAAGAGCCGAGGGACTCCGGGTTGCCAGATCTGCGTCTCAACCTTCAAAGGGTCCCTTTTATCTCTCCCCCCCCCCCCCCCCCCCACCCCCTGCCTCCCTCCCTCCCTCACCCCCCTCACCCTCCCTCACCCCCCCCCCACCCCCACCACCCTCCCTTACCCCTCCACCCTCACCCCTCCACCCTCACCCCTCCACCCTCACCCTCAGGGGGGGGGGGGAAAAGGGCGGTGTAAACTAAATTATTAATCTGAGGACTCACTCCTCAGCGAAGCCAGGCCCCAAATTTTTAATAAATCATAAATAAATCCACAGCAAGAAAGGGAAATAACCCCAAAAATGGAGATGGGGGGCATGCAGCTGATGGGTGATGCATAAACAACACTAATTGCCCTGTGGGAGGCGTCCTCGGCACCCTGACAGGACGGGACGGGTGTCAGGGCGGCTGTAGATCTCCCCAGGCCCGTGTCATGTGACCCAGCGGGGGGGGGAGAGACCCCCTGCTGCAGTGCACTGTGGCAGGGACTCCAATCTCCAGTCTCTGGAATAAAATACAATAGAATTGTACCTTTGGTTGCCGCCACACAGACATTCCTAATAATAATAATACAAATAATAATATATAATATATTATTATTATTATTATTATTATTATTATTCATAATAATAATAATAATAATAATAACCTCAGAGATATTAAAACAGTACATCACACAGAAGAGTACATTACATAGAACAGTACATTACATCACACACACCACATAGAAGAAATACACACACACACACATGTTTTTGTTTTATTGCAGTAGTGCATCGGGTCTTTATTCAATAGATTAGGGATTATTTAATAAAACAGTCATTCGGTGAGAGATTCAGTTACAGCCGCCAGCTTAGGCGTAAGAAGAGAAACACATTAAGTCGAGGGTTCAGTACGAGCAGGGGGGAAAAGAGGGAGAACCACGAGCCAGGAGAACCACGGACCAGGAGAACCGCGGACCAGGAGAACCGAAAGACCAGGAGAACCGCGGTTCAACTCCATGGTTCTCCTCGCAGAACCACGGATCAGGAGAACCACAGACTCTCCTGGTCCATGGTTCTCCGGGTCCGTGGTTCTCCTCGTAGAACCAGGTTCTCGACACTTATTATTATTATTAGCTTCAGCTGGCAGCTTTTCAACATGTTCGGATCCGTTTGACATCATTGCTCGACATTCAGATTCAGATTCAGATTCAGATAACTTTATTTATCCCGAGGGACATTTAAGGACATCACTCGATTGCCACGGCAAAAAAAGGTTGAATGGGTGTTTTGTTTAAAATTTTCATTGTGGCCTGTGACCTCATGACGATGATCTCTCTCTCTCTCTCTCTCTCTCTCTCTCTCTCTCTCTCTCTCTCTCCTCTTCTCTCTCTCTCTCCTCTCTCTCCTCTCTCTCTCTCCTCTCTTTTCTGACCCAGCGGACGCGTCGCTCAGTCGCTACCACGTCCAGTGGAGTCCAGAGCACTGTAGCCACAACGAGAGCCACGGACCCGAGAAGTCCGTCACGCAGGTGAGGAACCCCTTTACCCTGGAACCAAAACCCCTAACCCCCCTAATGAGGGACCCTAACCCTAACCCTGGAACCAAAACCCCCCCTACCCCCAATGAGGAACCCTTACTCTGAAACGAACTAGTGGGCATCATCTCAGTCGAGCATATAGCTCCGCCACAACAAAATGTCGTGATTCGGTTTCCGGCTCTGCGCAAAAAAACGAATCAACTGCTCCTCGGTCCATAAGTAATCTAACCACCAATTCCGTTGATAACCTTTTGAGTTACCTTGCTAACAGACAAACAGACAAAGTAATTTAGAGACAAACAAACGTACAAAACATAACCTCCAGTCCATCTTTGATGCCGATGCAGGTACTTAACACTCAAACCAAAAACGTTACCCTAATATGAAACCCTCAGCCTCACGGTAAACCCTAAACCTCAGACCCAAACCAGCGTGAACTGTGTGTGTGTGTGTGTGTGTGTCTGCGCTCAGCCAGGTCTGACTCTCAGAGAGGGTCTCAAAGCCCCTCGCCTCCCACAGTCCGGCCGTATTCACTTGGCGGTTTGAGAGAGGGGGGTGGGGCGGCGGGGTCTGGAAAGCCTGCCCTCGGCTGTGTTTGCAATCTGATTCGCTGTGGGCCAGCGGGATCCCGCTATCCCAAAAGGCGTGCAAATCCAAGTGCAGTGTTTCAAAGTCAACGTTACCCCGAGCGAACGTTTGCCTCAAACCATTTTGCGTAAAAAAAAAAAAGACTCACGTCAAACGAAATCCAAAGCGGCGTAAATATTATTATTATTATTATATGAGTCAAGCCGTTGGGTAGAAATCTGCCAAGAAACAACAACACTGCCTTGTTTCGTCATCGTCTTCCCGGCTAGCTGGCCGGACTCCAGACTCAAATCTTCAGGGCAAAGCCGGAGGTGAGCCGGGGAGGTTTAGGGCGGCTTCTGTAAGCTTTCCTCTTTAAGAAAACATCCCCGTCCGACTGGGGTTTGAGTCCTGCGCAGGCCGGCCTCCGGGGTTCCAGCCGCTTGGCCCGTGAGTGGTGGTGGTTGTCCGTGTGGTCGGGCCGTGCGTGCGGTGTGTGTGTGTGTGTGTGTGTGTGTGTGTGTGTGTGTGTGTCGGCCAATAAAACATCATTAACCAAAAACAAGGATTGATTCCCAGGAACGGAACGAGGAACGGATTGACTTCCGAAAACAGCCAGGGAACAGCCAGGGAACAGCCAGGGAACAGCCACCGATGGGGCTGCTGGGACAAGCCTTTCGAACGTTCAAGTGCATTAGTATAGGGACGAGGCGGGGGAGGTTGGGGTTGGGGTCGGGGTTGGGGAAGGGTGGTGGTGGTGGTGTGCTGGGGGTGCTGGGGGTGGCTGGGGGTGGTGCTGGGGGGTGGTGCTGGTAGTGTCAGGAGTTGGCTGGTTGGACTCAGGCTGATAGGGGATGGCAGAGGCCTGGCAATCAATGCATTCTTCGGGGACCGGTGCTCTGGTTGCTGGGAAATATACATCCTCTTTACTGTGGATCACTGGGACACTTTCCAGCCCGCTGCTCCATGGGCCTCTAAAGTGTGTGTGTGCATGTGTGTGTGTGTGTGTGTGTGTGTGTGCGTGTGTGTGTGTGTGTGCGTGCGTGCATGTGCGTGTGTGTGCATGTGTGTGTGTGTGTGCATGTGTGTGTGTGAGCACGGCCCCTCATTCACTTTTAATCAGAGCTGTTTCATATCAGAGAGAGAGAAGAGAGAGAGAGAGAGAGAGAGAGAGAGAGAGAGAGAGAGAGAGAGAGAGAGAGAGAGAGAGAGAGAGAGAGAGAGAGAGAGAGAGAGAGAGAGATGGCGAGAGAGAGAGTCCACACGCCCTGACGCTAGGGACTATCTATTAACGTTCGAGGAGCGCTTTATTAGAAATGCAACTTCAACATCCCTCACTCGCTAACGATTATTATTATTTATTTTTTTCTGGCGTTTCCTAGACGATAAACAAGGGAAAGGATTTGTTAGTTTTTCCTCAGAGAGATCAATGGACGGCCGTGACTCTTATTCGAACTTACTCTCGGCGTGATGAACACTATTCATTAGCGTGGCTCCGCGTGGTCGTGTCCGTTTAAAACGACACGCCAATCACACACAAGACGGCGCAGATGAATCCAATTTGCTTGGTCTTCCTCTCTATATACTACTTATATATATATATATATTTATATCATTTGTGTTTATTGTTTTTGGGTTGCTGTGCTGTGCTGTGCGCGACATTTGGAAACTATATAAAGAAATCCTCATTTGTATCTCGGTCTCCGGCGGAACACTGATGTCCTAAGCCGTACCATGTGAGCGTTCAAAGGGTTCCCCAAACGGCCGCTGTTCCTTTAGGCCCAGGAACCGCTACTACGAGATCTCTCTCTCTCTCTCTCTCTCCCTCTCTCTCTCTCTCTCTCTCTCTCTCTCTCTCTCTCTCTCTCTCTCTCTCTCTCTCTCTCTCTCTCTCTCTCTCTCTCTCTCTCTCTCCCCCTCTCTCTCTATGTATTTCATTATCTCTCTCTCCCCATGGGAGCTGAACCGGGCGCCATGTGACCGCCCTCGTGGCTGTGTGTGTGTGTGTGTGTGTGTGTGTGGTGTGTGTGTGTGCGTGTGTGTGTGTGCGCGTGTGTGTGTGTGTGTGTTTTCTGGCCTCAGGAGAACTACATCAACCTCCCGGGCCTGCTGTTCTCCTGCAAGTACAAAGTCACCGTCCACACGCTGAAGCCCAAGAGACGCTCCAAGGACGAGACCACCA
>CM051015.1:21426847-21431847 GCA_027704905.1 Muraenolepis orangiensis | reverse complement strand
CCGGGCCCGGTGAGCGGAGCTGCTGGTGGGAACACACAGCCGCTCCGCCTCGCACACTCCAGTGGAAACGTAGTGAAAACCTACCCGTGTTAGCTGCCTTTTGCCTCTGATACAGTGGTTCCCAAACTTTCTAAGGTCCTGTAGCCCCTCACACATGTAACCTCCTGCTGTGTACCCTCCTCTACCTCTCATCTGATATTACATATGAAGAGTGTTATTAACTATTGAAGGTTGTGTACCCCTCGGACATTGAATTTCTTGCTGTGTACCCCCTCTACCTCTCATCTGATGTTACATATGAAGACAACACAGTGTTATTAACTATTTAAGGTCCTGTAATCCCTCACACACTGAACCTCCTGCTGTGTACCCCCTCTAGCTATACAAGATACAATGGAATGCTTCCTCCCCATTCCCTCCCGCAGTATAAACAGTCCTATAATAATACTACATACAATAAAAAATGAACATAAAAATAAAAGTAAAGTGACTGATGGATGATATGTACATGTGTTGACTTGTGCAAAAAGCATTTAAAAGTATTTTTAGTGCCAGTAGCGCAGCAGCATCATGAATACAGTGCAGTACAGTGGAGAACGGTGCAGTAACTGTGATTAGTCCAGAAGGTCCAGCAAAGTATGATAGAGTAACGACCCTCTGGATGGCTTTCTTGTCCCGTTCAGTGGTGTTGCCGTACCACACGGTGACGCCACCCGTCTGGACGCTCTCTACGGTGCCACGGTACAAGTTCACTAGCCACCGTTGGCCTATGCCGCTTTTTCTGAGGCACCGCAGAGCACAGAGGCGCTAGTGTGCCTTCTTCAGCATGTCCACGCCAGGTCGTCGGAAATCTATAACCCAAGGAAACAGAAGAAGCTGACGACTTCCACCGGTGTCCCGTCCAGGCTGATGGACGGTGGAGTGGGGGCCCCGGTGGCTCCTGAAGTCCACGATGAGCTCCTTGGTCTTGCTGACATTCAGTGCGAGGCTGTTGTCCTCACGGTGTCAGCTGGACTCCCTCATCTCTGTACTCCGTTTCCTCATCCTCGCTTATCAGGCCGATGACTCCGGTGTCGTCTGCAAACTTGATAATCAGATTATTGCTGTGCGTGGCAGTACAGTCATGCGTGTACAGTGAGTACCTCTCATCTGATGTTACATATGAAGAGTGTTATTAACTATTTAAGGTCCTGTACACCTCAAACATTGAACCTCCAGCTGTGTACCCCCTCTGTCTCTCATCTGATGTTGCATATGAAGACAAGACAGTGCAAGTAACTATTTGGCTCTTTATTCAGCCTCGTAGAAAGCCCTCTCATATTATACAAAACTAATTATATGCATATCAGTTCAAACACAATATGAATGACTTCTCTCGAAAAGTAATAATACAATAAATATAATAAACAAATAACTCCTTAAAATAAATGTCATATTCTGTTCTTGCAACGACCAATTACTGGGGCGGCTGTTTGCTTTTTTGACACAGAAGTGGGTTGAAGTGGGTTTTATTTTTGATACGGAATTAAAGTTTTACCCTTTCACGGATCCTAATTGGGCCGGTTGGACGACGCAAACGTGGTTGTTTCTGTGTTCGTGTCTTCAACCGTGCGTATTGAACCGTATTCACTGGGCTGTGTATGTACTGTATAAATCCATATTGATCCATGCGCATCGAAACGAGACGTTTGACTGCCGGTATCTTTCAACTTTAAACGTGGGTCAGGATATATTGGAATGAATCGGGTGTTGTGGGGAAAAAGCAGTTCTTTTCACCCTCCTCTCTACCTACCAGCCGGTCGATCTGCCGGTTATCTTGTCTCTGGACCGCAGACGCAAAATCGTGACCCCAAGCTCCGTCATTTGACAGAGTTTGGTGACGGAGTTGGGGTAAGGTGGCGGGTAACGCTGCCCCCAAAACGCGTCATCGGGTGGGGAGATCTGGGGTGCAGGCATGGACATGGAGGAGAGGTCAACATATTCATTAGGACACACTACCCACACATTGAAATGATGGACAAGGGGGCGAAGTTCCCCCGTTTAAATGCCCGAGAGCCAAATTAGAATTAGTCTAGGGTAGGGTATCTGCGTGTATTTCTTCTTGGTTTCCCACGTATTGTAAACCGGGTGGTCTTCCTGTCAACGCTCCGTATACGGATCATCCAAACTTTCACAAAAATTCACGGTTGGCTCACAGCGTTGTCGACCTGCATTTGCCTTTCTCTTAGCGGCTGCTCACGTACAGGACGGACCCTCGGAGACTCTCCGTCCGGGAGGACTTTCGACAAGCGGGCTTCCAGACCTCCGATATTCTCCACGTTTAAGTGCAGCGCAGTGGACAAGATCCACTGTCAGATTGCGTCGTATAGGGAATCCAATTAGAGCCAATTCATTAGTGAGGCCTCCAAATGGGACCAATTTTCCACGTCTATGTGTGTGTGTGTGTGTGTGTGTGTGTGTGTGTGTGTGTGTGTGTGTGTGTGTGTGTGTGTGTTCTGAGACGCTGTGTCCAAAGCCCTAATTTTACTTACTTTGGCTGTGTGGTGGGTGTGTGTTTAAGATTCAAGATTCAAATTTTTATTGGCCATTGCAACAAGTACAATGAAATGCTTACTGCGCATTCTCTCCCGCGGTATGAATTTCCTAAAACACTATACTATAAAAATACTTTGCACAGTAAAAATAACAATACAAAGAACAATAAAGTGACTGATTGCTGGTTGCTATGTGTGTGTATGTGTTGAACTGTACAAAAAGCATTTAAAAAGCAGTTTAAAGTGCCAGTAGTGCAGCAGCATCATGAATACAGTGCAGTACAGTGCAGTGGCTGTGATGAGTCCAGAAAGTCCAGCAAAAGTATGACAATGTAATGTAATATGGATGACAATGTTATGATAGTGGCAGCACTCCTAGCTGTTCACCAGATACAAACTGACCTTGAACCTGGTAGTCCCTGTACGGATGCTGAGGAACCGGCGTGTGTGTGTGTGTGTGTGTGTGTGTGTGTGTGGTGGAGCACGCAGCTCTTTGGGACGGCGGCGAACACGCTTTGTGTGACTGGCCACATTTCAGAAGGTGTCCAGACCTCTCTTCTCCCCGACCTCTCCCACCAGGGTTGTGTTGAATTCCTTTCACGGCGTGCGAGGAAGTAATTATTCCGAGCTTTTTACACAAACACAAACATAGACACACACACCATACACACACACACACAAACGCACACACACACAAACGCACACACACACACACACACACACACACACACACACACACACCCGAGCTCTGTTTCGGCGGCTCAGGGGGTGTTGTTTATGTACAGTTCTATTATGCGGTCCGGAGATTAGTCGCCCGTGCGTCTGTGAGCGTTAATCCTGCCTCTCGTTTTTCCAGTGTTTGGTCTGGAAACGTCTCCCTCTTTTAATTCCTCCTCTCTTCTTCTGTGGGAGCCGGGGCCCTCCCCCCCTCTCCCCCCCCCTCCCTCCCCTCCCCCCCCGCCCCCACCCCCCCCATTCAGGCTGTCAGAGGCCCTGAATGCACATACCAACACCACAGCCCTCCACAGTGTGAAAAAACCTCCACAACAAAAAAGGGGCCTCCAGTCCAGCCTCCTCCTTTGAGGCACGTCGCAGACCAAAAAGGTCCGGGTCGCAGAGGACGCTCAACCTCCCCCCCCCCCCCCCCCAACCTCACCCTCACCCTCACCCTCACCCTCACCCTCACCCCCACCCCCACCCCCACACCCCCAGAAAGAGAAATCAGCAACAGCGGCGGCGGCGGCGATAACAGAATTCAATATTCAAGATCTTCAATAACTTCATTTGTCACACACACATACAGGGTGTTAGGCAGTGGAATGACAGTGTGTGTGGCAGTGGCACACATGCAGAAAGGGTGCAAATTACACTACAAAATAAGAGGATCTGCGATAGATGGTCGTCACATTTAAAGTGTGGTCGCACGGCACAGGAGACCACGCGGCTCGCGTTAGCGTGGGGTTCCAGCCGTCTCCGTGTGTCATGCCGTTCAGGAGGAGGGGGGGGGGGGGGGGGGGGGGGGGGAGGGGGGGGGGGGGGGGGGGGAACAATAATGTTATTCATACATTCAGTGGAACGTTGATCCGCTGGGAGAATAGCCCGGCATTCGAGTTGTTTTGTAAGGTAAGGTATTGGAACAGTGAATTAAAAAGGCGGACATCTGCACATCCCAGAGGAGAGCCGACAGCGACAGACAGACGGTTCTTCCTCCTCCACCACCTCCTCCACCTCCTCCTCCTCCTCCTCCTCCTCCTCTTCCTCCTCCACGTCCTCCTCCTCCTCCTCCTCCTCCACCTCCTCCCTCACCTCCTCCCTCACCTCCTCCTCCTCCTCCTCCTCCTCCTCCTCCTCCTCCTCCTCCTCCTCCTCCTCCTCCTCCTCCTCCTCCTCCTCCTCCTCCTCCCACCTCCTCCCTCACCTCCACCTCCTCCCTCACCTCCTCCCTCACCTCCTTCTCGTCCTCCTGCATGCTTGGACCTGGACTCGCCTTGGTGCGTCGTTCTGCAGATGAACGGCGCGTCGAGCAGCGAGCGCGCAGGATCCATCATCAAAGCCCCTTCTAGCAACAGGGTCCAACCTCAATCAATCGCTAAAAGTGGAGGTGCGGTTGCATTGCATATTTTGCAATAAATATCAGTTTTTTTATGACGTTTACTTTAGTTTCTTTGACTACATTCCATTTTCCATGGCTGTTAGAGGTGTGAGTGCGAGGAAAGAGTGCGACGTGTGAGGATCGACACACAATTTTGTTGTTCTTGAGTTGACTGACAATAAATGGCGCTTCTGGTTCTGGTTCTGGTTCTGATTCTGATTCTGATTCGGATTCGGATTCGGATTCTAATGATGACAAGGGAGAGGAGTGGAGTCCGGTTTCCACGTCGACGACGACAGCGGCGGGATCCTTCAGAGGTACGCGGTGGAAATAAAACAGATGAACGAAATGAAATGAAATGAAATGAAATGAAA
>CM051015.1:21419347-21421847 GCA_027704905.1 Muraenolepis orangiensis | reverse complement strand
GTAGAGTCTCTGCAGTCGTGATTGGAACACAACTCGCCCTGAACTCGCCGGACGGGGGAATTGATTAAACGATAATAGGGACAAATGAAACGTCCAAACAGAAAATCAATCATAGAATCTATAACAATAACAATATCCACAACAACAACAACAGGGAAGAGATTTAATCCACTAATAAAAAACCACATTACATTCTCCTGATACATTTCACAGCGCAGCAGGAAGCGGATCCTAAGAACATTTCAGGCAAGGCCAACACATGACTCTTACTAACCACAATGTTTATCAAATCGATTTGGTCCACTCTTTGGTCTACACACACACACACACTCGCCCTGTGTGTGTGTGTGTGTGTGTGTGTTTGTGTGTCTGCCTGTGTGTATATATGTTTGTGTGTGTGTGTGTGTGTGTGTGTGTGTGTGTGTGTGTGTTTGTGCACAGGCGTGTCTGTGTTTGAATAAATGTGGATTGGTGTATGCATGTCTGAATCCATGTGTGTGTGTGTGCGGTTGTGTGTGTGTGTGTAGTTGTGTGTGTGTGTGTGTGGTTGTGTGTGTGTGTTATGTGTATGTGTGTGTGTGTAGGTATCTGTATCTGATTGAACATGCAAACCTACCTGCGTGTGTGCGTGCCATGCGTGCATGTAAATGAATGTGTATATCAGTGTGTGCATGTCTGAATCTCAGACAGTGTGTGTGTGTGTGTGTGTGTGCACATGCACCCATGTGTATGTATGTATAGGTATCTGTATCTGATTGAGTTTGCAAACCTGCATGTGTGTGTGTGTGTGTGTGTGTGTGTGTGTGTGTGTGTGTTTGTGCGCATGTGTGTATACGTGTTGTGTGTGTGTGTGTGTGTGTGTGTGTGTTCTCCAAGGCTACCAGCTCATTTCCAGCCTGATGATCCCAGCAGCCCTGTGGCACACGGAGGAATCTGGACATGTTTAACGCACTAAAGCGCTACACTTTTATGTTGTTGTGTTTCTTCTCCCTCCCTCCCTCTCTCTCTCTCTCTCCCTCTCTCTCTCTCTCTCTCTCTCTCTCTCTCTCTCTCTCTCTCTCTCTCCTCTCTCTCTCCCTCTCTCTCTCCTCTCTCTCTCTCTCTCTCTCTCTCTCTCTCTCTCTCTCTCTGCATGAAGCTGAATACTGATGTTCTGTGGGCAGCTGGCTCTGGTTAACACGCCATGATGTCAAACAGAGGGCCTCGCCGGTGAAAGTCAAACGCTCTCTCTCTCTCTCTCTCTCTCTCTCTCTCTCTCTCTCTCTCTCTCTCTCTCTCTCTCTCTCTCTCTCTCTCTCTCTCTCTCTCTCTCTCCATCGGTGTCTATGAGTCCTGTGGTGGTGTGGTGGTGGTGGTGGAGGTGGTGGTGGTGGTGGTGGTGGTCAGACGTGACCGCGAGGCCCGACATCTGAGGCGACACCGGCCTCCGGGGCACTCGGCAAGATATTACCACGTAAAAAACATTTTGAGGAACGCGTGGAATAAAAAAAAAGAAATAAAAAGAAATATGCGAAATATGTGTGTGATCCTCGGGGGGGGGGGGGGGGGGAGGAAGAAACTAACGCCATTCCGAAAAGAACGAACGACAAACACGATGCAGGTCGTTGTGTGTGTGTGTGTTGTGTGTGTGTGTGTGTGTATGTGTGTGTGTGGTGTGTGTGTGTGTGTGTGTGTGTGTGTGTGTGTGTGTGCGTCAAGCGGTCGTGGAGGCCTCGCCTCCACCCATTCTGGGAGGAGCTTCACCGCTTTCCCCTCGACTCGAGGTCCTCATCGTGCGCCATAAATAACCTCCACTCATACCCACGTGTGTATATATATATTATTATATATATATATATATATATATATTCCGGTGCTTATTGCAGATATGATCGATGAGGCATGTGCGTATACAGGGGGTTGGGGGGGGGGGGAGGTGGGGGAGGTGTTGTTGGACTGTGTGAGGTTCACACATCAGCGCCGTCGTAAATCCAGTGCGCTCCGTCCGATCCACCGTGTGTGGTTTCCGGACCCTGGACGGGTTTCTCGGTCGGTTTGTGTCGAGTTGCGCTGAGAGGAGCTCAGATTTAGGTGAGCCTGGGGGGGGGGGGTGGGGGGGGTCCCAGTGGTTTCGGTTCGGTGTCGGGGACAGAGAGGGCCTGCTGTAAACACGTTTACGACCCCCTCTGGCCGACGGAGCTCAGGCATATGGGATAGACGTTAGGGGCCGCTCTGAGAGGCGGAGACGTCGTTGATGACAGATAACCGATAATAACCGCGTCTCGCCCCACCCCCCCCCCCCCCCCGCTGGGAATCGCCCGGCCGTGACGCATTTTGACTCCGACTTTAGGAAACCCAGGGCTTGTTGTTTTTTTCCTTGCGTTGCGTCGATCCGCATGGAAAAGTGTGCCGATCTTAAAGCGTACGTGCACATTCAACAACAGAAAACCTTGTCAACAACAACAACTACAGGCTGGTCATCAACAGGCTCTCACGGCCCCAGCAGAACGTCCGCCGGTCT
>CM051015.1:21401847-21411847 GCA_027704905.1 Muraenolepis orangiensis | reverse complement strand
AGTGAAAACATGGCAGCGTTAAACACACACACACACACACACACACACACACACACACACACACACACACACACACCACACACACACACAACACACACACACACACACCACACACACACACCACACACACACACACACACAACACACACACACACACACACACACACAGGGCTCAGTGCGTCTGTCCTCGTGGGCTTCCACACATCACCGTTCCTCAAGCCCCACACACATCTGTACTCATCGAGCCGGCGGATGTCTGTTGACATGTAGACAGACGGTTGAGTTAATGTGACACGTGAAGAAGAAGGAGAAGAAGAAGAAGAAGAAGAAGAAGAAGAAGAGAGAAGAAGAAGAAGAAGAAGAAGAAGAAGAAGAAGAGAAGCAAGAAGAAGAAGAAGAAGAAGAAGGAGAAGAAGAAGAAGAAGAAGAGGAGAAGGAGAGAAGAAGACGAAACGCCCGGGGAGAAAGTCTCAGGGGCAAAAACAAACCTGTTCCATTATATTTGTCATGTATTTAATTTGTCTATAATGGGACTGTAATGTCAATCTAATCTCATCCCACACCGCATAACTGCTGCTGTCTGTACGTCCCGTCCCCACCCTTCCGGTTGAAACATGTTTTAAGGGAATACTTTAGCCTGCGGAACGTGTGAATAAAGACTATAGGAATCCCAAACCCCAGCTCCCATTCCGATGCGCGTGTTATGCACGTCTGCGCATTGTGTGTAAAGACAGGATGAAAAGCAAGGCTGAGAAGGGTTTGGTCTTTGCCTGCGCGTCAGTCAATACACCGTACAAGGGGGGTGGGTGGGGTGGGGTGGGGTGGACGTGGGGGGTGGGTTGGGTGGAGGAGGAGGGGTGTGGAGGTGGTGGGGGGGAGGGTGTGTGTGTGTGGACGACACACACTTTGAAGTATAAGAGATGAAATGGTATCCAGCGAAAAATAACCTCAGGGTTCCCGCCACCCCCCCCCCCGCGCGCGCTCTGGTTTTGGGAGGGAAAAATTTTGGAAGAGCCTTTGCCAAGCCTGGTCTTGCGCAACATACTGTACATAAGGGGTCTGGGTGGAGCGCCAGGGATATTTCGACAACATAATTAAAATGGGAGGTATTCCGGGAGATGAGCTGGTCTGTGAGGGGTGCTGATGATGATTGCTAACAGACTCTGGCTGTTGGAGGAGCTTCGGAGCAACTGTTGATCCTTCAACAGTGTGACATGCAGGGTGAACTATGCGGATGTGAGGGCCTGGAAGTGAGTGAGGTGGGGTTAAATGGGGGGAACCCAAAAAAAAATTAATTTGTTCATAAAAAAAAGTGCAATGTTTTTGTTTTTGGGTTTTTCTTCGTCTTCCGTGTTTATGACCATGAAGAGAAATCGGAAATTCTGTTTGTTTTTGCTGTGGATGGTTTTGTAAACACGCAGAATTGAATTAGCAGCAGTTGTTGGGGGGGGGAAAAAATATGCACATCCGTTTGGAAAACGGTAACAAAGGGTTCGAGTTTTTTGGATCCGAATAATTGGAAAAATATACTTGCGGCGTGATTTGATTTAGTCGTCAATCAGCGCAGATCGTATCTGGACCTTATCGATAACAAACTCGCCCTTTTGGTTCGGTTTTTCGGAAACCGTCTCGAGAAGGAAAAGGGGGAAAATATAAATCTTGACTCGGGACAACTTTTCCCCTTCCTTCCTTTTTTTTCTCTTTCTTTCTGTTCACTCTTCTTTCCGAAGCCCCAAACCGTTAACCTCTCACACGACGTCCTCATTTATTACATCTGCAAATTTCACAATCTGGGGACAAATTGGTCTCCTCCAAACAAAAAAAAAAAAAATCCACTAACATAACTTAGAAGCCCCCCCCTTCCCCCACAACACCCCTTCCCCCCACACACACACACCCACACCACACACACACACACACACACACACACACACACACACACACACACCCACACACACACACCACACACACACACACACACACACACACACACACACCACACACACACACACACACACCACACACACACACCCTGCATTAGATGGAAATGAATTCCTGATGCTGCAACCTGAGCGACTGCGGGCACGGCCGTGTCACTGTGGATTACCCAGACGTTTCATGACCTGCAATACTGTTACTAATTTGGACGACATCTGATACTAGCGGCTTTCATTAGGAGAGACACAAGCCGCCCGGCATGGCTCCCCTCTCCCCTCTCCCTCTGAGGGATGCTGCGTGGACCGCTGTGGTCGCTCGCCGTTCCGGAGGTGGCAGAGACACGCGGCCTCCATGAATCACATGGTGTGTGTGATGGTGTGTGTGTTGGTGTGTGTGTGTGTGTGTGTGTGTGTGTGTGTGTGTGTGTGTGCGTGTGTGTGGGATAAGCATCTCGAAAACTAAGAGGAACAAAAGACTTGTGAGGCAAAGCAGACTTCCGTGCCAAAACACTCTCTGGAAGAGACATGAACTGGCAAGTCTTCTCGTCCTTCTCTCCCCCCCCCCCCGCCTCCCCCCGCCTCCACCCTTCATCATCTCCACATCTTGAGGTATAATCACTCCCTTCTGGGAGTGTTTATGAGGGTGTGGGTGGTGGGGGGGGGGGAGGCCTGGGGATGCCGGTACACCATAGCAAAGGGGTTGTAGTACAGCTGATTCCAGTCTGCTCCATGCTGCAGGGGCTGAGGCCTCCTTGAAATGTCACCACGCTCTCTTATCAAAAGCAAGTGGTCCGCAGAAGAATCCAAAAAATCGGGTTCTCACTAACTCTAGATGTTTACCAGCGGTCCTACATTCAAACGGACGGATAATTCCCCATGTAATGACTTGCCAGGGATCTTCATGGCAATATTTCAAGAATAATATTTCTGTCTCTTTTGGGAGGGAGGGAGGGGAGGGGGGGTGAGGGGAATGGGAATAGGACAAAAAGCATTGCTCATTGTTTAACTTCAAAAGTATGGCTTTCCAAACGGAAACCTATTCTCCACACATGTGCTTCTGATCAAACCATAACAGGGAGGCATGCTTTTGTTTGAAAACATCATTTATCCGAGAGAATGAGCTAAGCTTCGCCGTTAAAAAAAGACCCTGTTGCCTTTTGTCCGAAGACGTAGATGAGGACGAGGGAGAAGAGACCAGCACCTTCGTCATCGAGGGAGGGGGGGGGGGGGGGGGCACCATGCTGTGAAAAGCTTGTTCGGTTTCAGACAAACAGATCTCGAGGGGGGGGGGAGGCCCAGAGCAGAGCTGAGGAGGTCGTTGCTTGCCTTCTCAAAATCCGCCCCGATTTCATAAACTCAAACAGCGGGACGCCAATATGACGTATTAGAGGAGAGGACGGCGAGCGTCCATCGTGCTGCCTGCCTCTCCCATGTGCTGTTTGTGGAAAGACTGAGAGAGAAGAGAAGAAGAAGAAGAAGAAGAAGAAGAAGGAAGAAGAAGAAGAAGAAGAAGAAAGAAGAAGAAGAAGAGAAGAAGAAGAAGAAGAAGAAGAAGAAGAAGAAGAAGAAGCTCCAGTGTTGTTCCGTTAGGGTTGGCGCGTGTCACTCGAGCAGCAGCAGGCAGGGGGCTGTTTGTGTATACCAGTCACTGCAGGATCAGGGACGGGAGAGAGAGAGAGAGATGTATTCCGTGGCCGGGAGGGTCATCCATATCGTTCCTCGTCATATCCCGGGCTGGGTGGTTTTTTTTTGGAAAAAGCAGCTCTAAGCTTTAATCGGGTGGGTTTTCTGGGAGTGTACGACATGCCAGGGATTTGCAGATTCCCTTTCATGACTTTTGTCATTGTTTACGTCCAAGCTTGGGAGGGGTGGGGCGGGCGGGGGGGGGGGGGGGGGTGGTTCTCTGGATGCCAGGCATCTGTTTGTTTGTCAGAAGCCTCCATCTATAATAGATCCATTTTACAAAAAAACAAAAGCGTCAAACATCAAAGTGTTCATTGTATTTATTGCATTCTTGTCCGCCCAGTCCATTTGAATGATGGGACTTGTCGGGGGAAATGGGCTTGAAAAATATTGCATGAAAAAAAACCGTAGAGAATGCAGGATTTGGTTGAAATCTAGATATGGGAAAGTAAATGAGATTGTTTATTGGACTACATTTACATCCTGAAGGGTCTACTAAGTTGTCTCATTCTACTTAAGTTGTGGCCACAGAGAACCCATTGTCTTTAAAAAACCGTTTTGGACCGTGAATAGTTTTTGTATTTTTTTTCCCTTCCATGTATTGTTCACATTTTTTTGCATTTAGATCAACTCCACCGAGAGTCGGGATTAAAACGGCTCCGATGTCTCACTCTGGAGGATAAGAGAAGGTAAGGTTTATGTGTCTCCTCCTTCAGCTCGTTAAAAAGCCAGGAGGAGAGAGAGTCCGGGAAGGGAACACATGTGGACGTATCATCCCCGCCGGACCGGCCGGCTTCGGGAGACAAATGTACGCCAACGACACTAGCCAAGGTTTCACCAATTTCAATACACTTTATTAAAAAACGTGACATTTTTATAACAAACTTTGCCAATTATCCGAAAAGCCTTAAAAAAAAAAGAAAAAAACCTGGAACACAACTCGGAAGTGCAATAAAAAATCGCTCTTGTTTTGGTTGGGAGTTGTTTGGACGAGGTCCACGATGTCGTCGTGCCACTGCTACAAAATGCGGAGGAAAAAATAATAAACCATAAAAAAATCATTTACATAAGGATCCAAAAAAAGGAGGGGATGATTTACTCATTCATACTCATTGCAAACAAAATGCTGTTGTCTGGAGAAGGTCAAGACTAGCTAGCGGGCGGCAATATAGCTCAGGAGGTAGAGCGGTCGCCTTACAACCGGTTGAAGGTTGCCGGTTCGATCCCCCCCCCCCCCGGCTCCTGCTCCTAGCAAAAACTGTCCAGGTGTCCTTGAGCAAGACACCCTAACCCTAACCCTCAGCCAGCTCCTGACGTGCTGGCTGTCTCCTCCTTGCATGGCTGACTCCGCCGTCGGTGGTTGAATGAATGTGTGTATGAATGGGTGAATGTGAGGCATGACTTGTAAAGCACTTTCTATAAAAGCATCCATTACCATTACTAGGACAAATGGATCGTCAAGGAAATGACTTTGACTTAAAACAAAAAAAAACGTTTACGTGCAACATTTGACAGCGTTTACGCAACGTTAGCACAGTGTCACGCGATGAGACGAGCTGGTCTCCTGGACAGTTTGTGTTTGTCGGCTTCACCGCAGTAAGGGGCAAATGTGGTTATCTGTTGTTGACAGTATAGCCTCTGTCTATACTCTGTCATGTGGCATGTTGTTCTACCCATGGCCTCATGCCCCAGATTCACTAGTGGTCCGATACCGCAAACCAAAATCAGTCGATACCGATCTGAATATATATTCACGACACACACACAAAGCGCTCTTTCGTTTGTTCACGCCGTGCTGAGTGCGTGGGATGCATTTCGCTAGTGTGGCGAGGAATGTCAAAGCGGCGTAGTGCAGATCTGAGGGCCGGGCAGATGTATGGATTGTCTCGTCCTTCAACATCTATTATTGCTGATATATGACCCCGCCGGGGGAGCTTCTGGCCAATATCGGACCAGATGCCGATACAGAACATCGGATCTGTGTGTACACCGTAGGTGTCTGTTATCTACCTGAGCAAACAAACATGTCCTGCCTGGTAGCCCTGCAAGACATCACAGAGAGGTGAGGGGACCTTTGGTTAAACCCTCCACGGGACTCCTTCCTTAAGAAATAAGTTTACTCATTTATCAGCCGAAACCTTTTGACATGTGCCGGGGGGTTAAGGAAACAGCCCCGCGAGAGCAAAGCCCTGAGACGGCTTTGATATGGAAACGATACATTTCATCAGCCCTCCAGAAACCTTATTGCTCTGAGCAGGCCAATTTGTGCAAAGTGACATTGATGGTAACTGCATGTGTACATGTGTGCGTATGTGGAATCACATTAAGAATTATTTGAATTTCGTTTTGAAGCTAAAGGTGTTCACAAAAACAGGCAACAACAAAGAAAAGACCCACTAGCACGCAGGTTTGTGAGGAGGACCGCCTCTGGAAATAATATCCAGCCACCCTCCACCACCCGCTCCCTCCAGGGGACCTCTGTGGTGAGGTGGTGGTGTGGGCGGGAAACCAGAGCCGCCGCCTCCATCGCCACCTCCTCCATCGCCACCTCCTCCATCGCCACCTCCTCCATCGCTGCAGACCCGGCTGCAGATCTCTCTGTCGCTCTATCTCTCTGTCTATCTGTGTCTCTTTCTTGCTCTCTCTGTCTCTCTCTATGTCTCTCTGTCTCTCTGTGTTTATGTGTGTATCTCCCTATCTCTGTGTCTCTATCTTTGTCTTTCTGTGTGTGTGTGTGTGTGTGTGTGTGTGTCTGTCTGTCTCCCTCGCTCTATGTCTCCTTCTCCTTCTCCTTCTCCTTCTCCTTCTCCTTCTCCTTCTCTCTCTCTCTCTCTCTCTCTCTCTCTCTCTCTCTCTCTCTCTCTCTCTCTCTCTCTCTCTCTCTCTCTCTCTCTCTCTCTCTCTCTCTCTCTTTCTGTCTGTCCCTTTCTCTCTGTCTTTATGTGTGTGTGTGTGTCTCTCTCTCTGTATGTGTGTGTGTTTGTGTGTGTGTGAGTGTGTGTGTGTGTGTGTCTATCTCTCTCTCTGTCAGTCTCCCTCTCCATCTGTCGCTCTGCTTCTCTCTCTATTTATCTGTCTCTCTCTGCCTGTCTCTCTGGCTCCTGCCTGTCTCTCTTGCTCTGTCTCTGTCTCTCTGTCTCTCTCTCTCCCTGTCTCTCTCTCACTTTCCCACTCTTTCTGTCTGTCTTTTTCTCTCTGTTTCTCTCAGTCTGGCTGTATCTCTCTCTCTATGCCTGTCTTTCTGTCTCTCTCTCCCTGTTTCTCTCTCACTTTCCTTCTCTCAGTCTCTTTCTGTCTGCCTCTCTCTCTCTCTCTCTCTCTCTCTCTCTCTCTCTCTCTCTCTCTCTCTCTCTCTCTCTCTCTCTCTCTCTCTCTCTCTCTCTCTCTCTCTCTCTCTCTCTCTCTCTCTCTCTCTCTCTGCAGACTCCCAGCAGTCCGTAGTGTGCACTTTTCCTTCTCCCTCCTCTCCGGCACGCTGGAGAGTGGGAAGTGCTTTAACCTTGAGGGCAAGGCAGTGTTGAACATGTGCGAGCAATTTGTATCAAATACATAGCAGGGTCGACATGACAACGGTTGCCGGCATCCAGCTGTTGGAAGGCTCTTTCGCCGCTTGCCGCTGTGATGCTGCTGTTGTTGTTGTTGTTGGTGTTGTTGTTGTTGGTGTTGTTGTTGCTGTTGTTAGTGTTGTTAGTGTTGTTGTTGTTGTTGTTTTGGAGAGAAGGAGGGAGAGGAACCAGAGATGCTCCTGACTTAGAAACTGAGATCACGACTCCATTAGCAAGGAACCCCTGACTAACATATGATGTATATATATATATATATAGATGTATGTATATATATATGTATGTATATATATATATATATAACACTAAATCTTTCATACCGGAGGTAGGGGTACTCTTTTATACCCCGATACATCTTCCTTATTTGTTTTGGGAGATTGGCCAACGGCCACCACGGTGGCTAGCTCGTTTGTGTGCAAATATGCACAGGTAAAAGGAAATATGACCCTCCACCGTCCGCTTATCCCCCTGTAGCACATTAAATAGCAAGGTCTTCGTCTTCCTGCTTTTTGCAGAGTGTACAGACACACACACACACACACACACACACACACACAGGACTCTGTCTCTCACAGGCCAAACTGTTATTGTGAAGGAGTCCCAACCCCAATCCTGTGTAACCGTAGACTCGCTCAGGGCCACGAGGTGTGGAGGACAGGGGAGCTGTTAGCGGGAGTGTCTTAACAGCATGTGAGTAATGCATCATAAACCACCGCATCCACAGCAGTAGTTTACCTCTCCCTTTGGTTTATTGTTCACAATGTGAGCTCTGTGGATATATATATATATATATATATATATATCCACCAAAGCTGTGCGCTTTATATGTTTTTTCCCTCCCCTGTTAAACCATTGGCAGCATTGAGATGTCCACACGACGTTAAACGAAAGCCATATACATACACACTCGACGACAACACAACTGACACGATGCTATTTCTTCACGGTCGTCTGCCTGGTGGTGCAGACGGTCTAGCCAGGGCAGGTATAGATTATAGATCAGCTCATTTCCTGTCCCGTGGCCAAAAGGCAGATGGATTGCACATTTTTTACGGAGAGACTTCAGAACCGACCTGCCAACAGCCCAGACTCGCACGAGGCTAAAGAGAGAGAGCGGGACGACGCGTCGGACATCTCTGTCTGAGGAACTGACAGGTTTCGGCGTGCCATGATTTCCCCAAGGCCCTCTGTTGACTGAGGGCAGCTGGAAACTGGACGTCTTTTTTTTTTTTTCCCCCTCGACGCTGGAATATAAAAAAAAAACGACATTCTTCCCCTGATTGGTAGATTTGGGAGTCGGAGCATTTGATATCGCTCCCAAAAGTTGCTAAAACGGAAACCGATGCACCTCGGAGGTTTTTCAAGCTTTTTTTCAAAGCTCTGTGGTTTCGCCTCAACATTCATGTCATCCTTTTGCGAATGTTAAACGTAAACCCGCAGTTTAGTTAGATATTTGTCATTGGGCAGCAACATTTTTTATTATTATATACAGATAATAAATGAGAGTCCAGACACCGAACACCAGAGTTACCCCGTAGACTTCGTCCCTTTTCTCGCTGCCGTCCCTTCTGACATCTGGTGGACTAACCAGCTTCTTATGGGACAGCTGCAGCCCAGGTTGGAGGCCGAGCGGCGGCCCTGAACTGCTGTCTCTCACCGCTGGGTCGACCCGCGGCCCGCTGGCCTCCAGAAGACACCACATAAAACTCAACCGGTTCTTATACAGCGCCCAGCCGCCAGTCCCCGTGGGTTCCCCGCCTGTGCCTTCAAATATATAAAATACAATATAGGGGAAGGGGGGGGGGTGTTTCCCGAAAGCCCCCCCCCCTTTATAAGAGACTTGGCGGTCGCTGGTGGGAGGAGAGGGGGGAGAGGGGGGAGGGGGGAGAGGGGGGAGAGGGGGGAGAGGGGGGGTGAAGGTAACGGCTAATTGTTTTGCAAGTGTCCTGCAGACTTTCACCGTGAGCTCATGAAGCAGGTACTGATGCATTCAGCCGCATCCCCCCCCCCCCCCCCACCCCCCCCGGTCTCAATCTCTCTCTCTCTCTCTCTCTCTCTCTCTCTCTCTCTCTCTCTCTCTCTCTCTCTCTCTCTCTCTCTCTCTCTCTCTCTCTCTCTCTCTCCTCCCTCTCTCTCTCTCTCTCTCCCTCTCTCTCTCGCCTCCCTGGTTCTCCTCAAGGCGGAGATTTACGGCCGGACAGTGTCCCGTAGAGGTGTTGGCTTCGATGAAATACAAGGCAGAACATCTGGAGGGCCTATTAGCAGCTAGCTTCACGACCCGGGTGTGTGTGTGCGTGTGTGTGTGTGTGAGTGTGTGTGTGTGTGTGTGTGTGTGTGTGTGTGTGTGTGTGTGTGTGTGTGTGTGTGTGTGTGTGTGTGTGTGTGTGTGATTGCGAGGTGAGTGGTCAGCGCGAGGAGGAGGAGGAGGAGGAGGAGGAGGAGGAGGAGGAGGAGGAGGGGGAACTGATTCGGGACAGGGCGCTGTCCCTGCGATGTGTGAGTCGAGGTCACTTACATATTAATTAAAGGTCCCTAATAGGTCCTCCTACTTAAGAGCGGCCAGGTGAGCGTTTAAAGAGGCCTTCTTCTCCGTGTGTAGCCCTAACGCCTCCCAGATGTTCAGATGACGTTTTTTTTTTTTTTTAGTCGTCCTGGCGTCCTTGGGGGGGGTTTTGGGGTGGGAGGGGGTTGTTTTTGCAGAGGGGGGGGGGGGGGGGGGGGGAGAGAAAAGCGTGAGGGGAACACCCCCTCTCTCTCTCTCTCCCCCCATCACTGTTCCTCTCTCACCCCCTCATCACCGTCCTCTCTCACCCTCCC
>CM051015.1:21356847-21394347 GCA_027704905.1 Muraenolepis orangiensis | reverse complement strand
TGTCATTGCACAGCGAAAGTACAGAACAGCGAAAATAATTTGGCATCTAACCAGAGTGCAAATGTTGCAGTAAAGTGCATGGTAATATATAATGTACAGTCTACTAAAAAAAAAAGGTATAAAATAACATATAATAAATATCTTTTTGGCTTGGTTTTTTTGTGGTGTTTTGTGCTCTCTCTCTCTCTCTCTCTCTCTCCCTCTCTCCCTCTCTCTCTCTCTCTCTCTCTCTCTCTCTCTCTCTCTCTCTCTCTCTCTCTCTCTCTCTCTCTCTCTCTCTATCTCTCTCTCTCTCTCTACCTCTCTCTCTCTCTACCTCTCTCTCTCTCTGATAACTCATGTTCCTTTTGTTCAGCCCGGAGGTCCGATAAGCCGCGCTTACGACACCGGCTGCCAAAAGCCGACACCGTTAAGGTTTTGACGGACAGCAACACAAACAAACAGCGAGATGGACCTGAGCTCCCGGAGCTAGCCTTCCTTATTAGCCAGAGTGATAGCAGGGTGAGCCTCGTTCTGACAGTGATCCGTGCAGAACATAAACCCCACCACATAAACACAGACGGACGGAGTCCTTTGGGCCATTTAAAAAAAAAAATCACATCACACAACCTACTGCCGGCTGTAACGTTTTTGAAGTTAGTGTTTTTTTTTTTTCTCTCCATAATATAAATATATATATAAACACGTATATATATATATATATATATATATATATATATACTGTATATATATATATATACTGTATATATATACTGTATATATATATATATACTGTATATATGTGTATAGTAATAGGAAATAATGACAATGTTACCATAATGGGATATTATTGATATTTATTTTCTTAATGAACCAATTTTAAATGTATTTGTATCTATCTATTATATTTATCACAACGGCAGATTCTGATATCTTGAGCTCGCTGTTAAAATAAGTGATATATATTATTTATATATTTATTTATATATATATATATATATATATATATATATATAAATATAAAATATAGGATATTTATATATATATATACAGTATATATATATATATATATATATATATATATATATATATATCCTTACTTATATGAAGCACTGTGTCTTCTATTAGAATGGTTTTACGACTCGATCAAGGACACCCTGAAACTCAAACGATGGATGCTAACACAGCGGTAGATTAGGTTAACCGTCGAGAGCTAACGTAACATATGTGCCTTGTTATGACATTCAAATTTCACGACGAAATGAAACGTGACGTCATTATAAAACACTTCATAACATTCGGGTCTTCAACGTTGTGTGTGTGTGTGTGTGTGTGTGTGCGTGTGTGCGTGTGCGTGTGCGTGCGCGTGCGTGTGTGTGTGTGGGGGGATATCGAAAAGGACGTGTAGCTTCAACACGGCCCCTGTTTCTCAGAATGTGTCTTACCCTTCCAACTTCTTCCAAGTTTGTAAAATGTATTTATAAAGCGGGTTTTCCCAGACACAAAGAGTCACAAAGTGCTGTGCAGATGCAAGTTTAAATGTAAGAATACACAGAACTAAATAGGTGGACACACAATACACATGAGTTAAATGCCTGGTACCACCGTGGTACAACAAAACAAAAACCTACAAAAGAAGAAACTGTAAAACAGAGTAACCAACATGCTAAATGGCTAGATGGCTAAATGGATAAATGGCTATGTCTATGTACATCTTTAGCTGCCTTTTTAAACAGGGGAGAGAGAGAGAGGCCGGCGAGCGGAGAGCCATCCAAACCTCTCAGCTGCATAATACAGCAGCATAAAATAACAACAGGGACTAAACAACGACCTCCCAGCTACTCGGTACTAAAAAACTAAACTAAAACACACACAGACACACACACACACACACACACACACACACACACAGTTTTTTAATAGAGGTCCTTGACGGTAGCGGCCCCGAGGGAAGGGAGGGTCGTCCATCTCTTCTGCTTTGTCGCCTTTCTGGAGTCACGGCGGTTTACTGTGGCGGTGGTAGGTAGCGCTGAACAATAAACTACATCCACTCCATAAACCACGGGGGCAGCAGACGAGAAGGGGAGGTCGCGCAAAACCGCAAAACACACTGTTTTTAATGGAGCTGCCCCCCCCCACCCCCTCCCACACACACATAACGGATGTTGTCCCGGTTGGCGTCCTCGGGACGGACCCCCCGCCGCCCAGAGACTAGTGTGGGGGGGGGGCTCTGGCACTCCAGCGCAGCACTGCGAATAAAAATAAATGAGAAGCCACAGGTGGTGGGGGCCACAGGTGGGGGCCACAGGGGGGGGGGGGCAGGCCTCTAAGGCCGGAGGACGTTGTCCGATTCCCCTCGAGGCCCTGCCGGGGAGGACCGCTGCTTTTTATAATCAACCTGGAACATTCGGAGGGGTTCTGGAGGGCGGTCCGATAACCCCACCTCCGTCCAACCCCACCCCACCCCTCAGCCTCCATCCTCACCCCACCCCTCAGCCTCCATCCTCACCATCCATCCTCACCCCACCCCTCAGCCTCCATCCTCACAATCCAACCCCACCCCACCCCTCAGCCTTCATCCTCACCATCCAACCCCACCCCACCCCTCAGCCTCCTTCCACACCACCCAACCCCACTGACCCCTCTTCCTCCATCACCACCACCCACCCCTCAACCCTATACCCACCCCAACACAGCGGTTCCAAGGGGGACCCGGACCATAGGATGGGGGTGGAGGAGAGAGATTTTGTTGGGGGGGGGGGGGGGGGGGGGGGGGGGGAGGGGTGGTGGTATTGGGGTTATAAACTGTAACCGGACCAGTTTCTGAGTGAACATCACGCTCCAGCGAGACATGGCAGTGTCCCGTGTTGGGAACCAGATATCCACTTTACATCACATGACTAAACATCGAGGGAGAGCTGGCCGGGACGGCCGGCTCTGCCACGACATGACAACATTTCGTCGGGGGAAAAAGAAACGGGGTGAACGGAGTCCACAAAAACTTTAAAAGTGTTGAGCAAGTGCTGGGTCTCCAGGGTGTTCAAACAGCTCAGCCAAAAGGCACCGGGTTCGATCCCCTGCACAGGCGATCATTGCGTGCGTGCATCCTTGAAAACGCTGTACAGTCCATGTACTGTACAGTATATCGGAATGAACGATTCGGTATTTTTGCATTAGTGTCTTCTCAATGACTATACACAAGCAGTAAAGACCAACAAAGGGACACGACATCAGCCTCCCCTTGCTGACAACCTCGACAGGCAGCAATGTCTCTGCGGTGACCCTGGACAGAGACAGGCATCCACCCCCCCCCTCCTATACCCACCCAATAATTCAATATTCTAATATCCCCTTTGGTATTTGTGGTGGGGGGGGGGGGGGGGGGCACAGTGGAAACTTGATAGCGTTCATTCTCCCCCGCTCACACAGCGAGCACACGGGGTCACTAGGTAGCAGATCACAGACCCCGCCGTGACTCAGAGGTTAAACTGATCAGCCGTGACTTTTCACATGGGCCCCCCCCCCCCCCCCCCCCCCCGACGCGGCCCCCCGCTCAAGAAATCGACACCGTCTTGTCTACCTGGCGATCTCTCGGCACGGAACCTGCACTCTCTCTGCCCGTCTTGGCGCTTCTTTTGTACTCAAACCTCTCTCTCTCTCTCTCTCTCTCTCTGTTCTGTCTCTCTTCCTCTCTCTCTCTCTCTCTCTCTCTCTCTCTCTCTCTGTTCTGTCTCTCTTCCTCTCTCTCTCTCTCTCTCTCAGATCGCAAAAGGTTTTGTCGGTGAATGGGTTTGGAGCCTGAAAGGGCCGACCGAGGGCCTGTGTGTGTGTGTGTGTAGGGAATGGAACCTGCTGCTCTGATGTTCTGAGGTATTTGGGTTTGTCTAGTCCTGTTGTGTTGATTGACAATGGACACACATGGAGTGTAATCCATGTGTTTAAACACCCACCCGGGCTTTGTCAACACAACAGTCTTGTAAAAAAATAATAATAATAAAAAAGCATAAAGAAAAAGTGTGTCTCTGCATGTCTATCGCCCAATATAATGAATCCAAAGGACACACACTTGCATTTACATTAAACACGTCTGGCATGGTCTGAAATGTGGAACAGATCTGGTGCCATTACATTCCTCACGGTCTATTGCTGGTGGTTTCATAACTAAAACGTGATTTTCAGCCACAGAACATCAGGCGTCTTGTGAAAATATGCTTTAAGTCTTTCATAATGGCCTTCGTACCATGGACCATACAAAGTGTCAACCATGGTCCCCACGCACTGGATGTCCTACTGTTAAACACTGCCCCCTACTGGAAGAGAAGCCCATTACAGTTGAGGAAAAAAGTAACGACTACAGACAATGAAGCGATTCAAGGTGATTTGTGATACAGATTTATTAGTGAACAGACTGTAATTGTTTCATGAAGCAAATTAGTTAAAAACGCATATCAAAAAACAGCTAAATCTGTGGCAGTTTAAAAAATTCATACTGTAAAAGTAATACATCAATAACAATAATAAAAAAACATAACCAATGTCCAATGAAGGACACTGACTCAACGCCAGTTTTTGATTCGCATGACATAGAAAACAAGCATTTCTTAAGGCTAAAATAATTTAGTTATAAATCTATTAGGCAACTCTCATTAACGGTTTCTGATTCTGTTTCGTGCCGTCTGGCTGATGAATATCCAGAATTTCCCCGCATATATTTCGTGTTAATGTAGTAATGAGTTTCTGTTTGAAATAATACTGGTTTAAATGACACCAATAGCATTGGTGCAGCTTTATCATCTCTGAATGTAGCCTACCGTGTATAATATAAGGCTAGTATTGGTTACTTACAATAGTAAGAATCATAAGAAAAATGACACCGTTAGTCGTACAAAACAATCAAGGTCACTAGAGTTGGTAGTATCATACATTCAAAGGATTTCAATAATATATTTAAATAATTTCAATAATATCTCCCGACGGTTCGACAAATGCTAGGAAACAGCACCCCCTGTTGACCATAACAAAAAGATCATTACAATCAATTAGTTTTAAATGTTAACGTTAACTTCATTGTAACACCAACTTACAAATGTGGTATACACAGTCTAAAACGATTCTAAAAGTATTACTGGTATATATCCCTAAAATAAACCCTTCTAGAAAACACTTTCTACAGTGTTGCATTATCTTCCATTTATTGGACTAGGCTATTCACAGTTCTGTATCGGGCTACATATCAGTTTCATAAACCAATATTTGATACATGGATAAGCTGTCAGATAACACAATCAAATCCAATCCCAGCAGTGGCACAGTGTGTGAACCCGGTGAGGAATTTCACAAAGATTAAAAGCCAACTCTGACTCTCACTTCACAAACTTGGGTTTAGTTCTTCCCTCTGAACCCTGACTAACCACCTCGGAGCCCTCGTCTCCTTACAGACCGCCCGCCTCTGCCAGAGCTTAACGATAAAATGTTGAATTTGCATATTCGTATGCCGCTTAAAAGCGCTCAGCCCTGCTTTGACATTGACTTCTTCAAGTTTGAACTATTTTAAAAAGTGTGTGCGTGTGTATATTGCGCAGCCTCCGACAACCAGAACTGCTTCACAATAACATTCATGGAGGGAAAGGATACAAGCTCACAATTTTAAAACCATTGATACAGTGTGTGTGTGTGTGTGTGTGTGTGTGTGTGTGTGTGTGTGTGTGTGTGTGTGTGTGTGTGTGTGTGTGTGTGTGTGTGTGTGTGTGTGTGTGTGTGTGTGTGTGTGTGTGTGTGTGTGTGTGTGTGTGGTGTGGTGTGCTAGGGTGTGGTGTGGTGTGTGTGTGCTAGGAGGTTGAACCACTGTATGTGTGTGTGTCATGGTGGTGTTCAACAGTAGTCCTGTGAGCCCAGCTCACCTCTCCATCCTACTCTGTGAGGACTTCTTTCTTTGTGTTCGTCTCTGCATCCCTAATTGTCCTCCCTCCTCCCGAGCTCCCCTTTGTTTACACGATGTCCCCCCCCCGTGTCTCCACTGTCGGAACGTGGCCCCCCTCCCTTGGTCTCCTCATGGTCTCCTCCCTGACCTGCCTCACTCTCTCCTAGCTCTCGTCGAGCCTTGGGCCCCGACTCCGTTTCAGTAGTGCCGGTCGTCTCTTCCTCTCTACCGCCGCCTCCCTCCGCCCCGCCTTCCTTTCGCACCTCTGCGTCGTCGGGTGATGTTTCCGCCACCTGGTCTCCATCATCTTCCTTCGTGTCAGGCGTCTCTGTCTGGGAGGAGAACGCCACTCGTCTCGCTCCATCCTCGGCGTCTTCCTGCTTGTCCTCCTCGGGCGTGCCCATCTCATCTTCTTCTCCTCCTCCTCCTCCTCCTCCTCCTCTTCTCTCTCTCTCTGCCGCTTCAGAGTCCCGGTGAGTCTCAACGGGTGATGTTTCCGCCACCTGGTCTCCATCGTCTTCCTCCGTGTCAGGCGTCTCCGTGTCGGCCGGCTGGACGGAAAACCCCACCCTTCTCACTCCGTCCTCGGCGTCCTCGTGCTTGTCCTCCTCAGGCATGATCATGTCTTCTTCTTCTTCTTCTTCTTCTCCTCCTCCTCCTCTCTCTCGCTCCGCCACTTCAGAGTCCCGGTGAGTCTCTTCGGGTGATGTTTCCTCCACCTGGTCTCCATCGTCTTCCTCCGTGTCAGGCGTCTCCGTGTTGGCCGGCTGGACGGAAAACGCCACCCGTCCTGCTCCGTCCTCGGCGTCCTCCTCCGGCCTGCCCATCGTATCGTCTTCTTCTTCTCTCTCTCCCACCGCCGCATCAGAGTCCCGGTGAGTCTCATCGGGTGATGTGTCCGCAACGTGGTCTCCATCGTCATCCTCCGTGTCAGGCGTCTCCGTGTCGGAGGAGAACGCCACCCGTCTCGCTCCGTCCTCGTGCTTGTCCTCCTCGGGCGTGCCAATCGTATCTTCTTCTTCTTCTTCTTCTTCTCTCTCTCCGCCGCCGCTGCTGCTGCTGCTTCAGAGTCCAGGTGAGTCTCATCGGGTGATGTGTCCGCAACGCGGTCTCCATCGTCTTCCACTGTGTCAAGCAGCGTCTCAGTGTCTGCCGGCTGGACGGAGAGAGCTCCGTCCTCGGCGTCTGTCCTCGCTCTGTCCTCGGCGTCTTCCTGCTTGTCCTCCTCGGGCGTGCCCATCAAATCTTCTTCTTCTTCTCTCTCTCCCGCCGCCGCTTCAGAGTCCCGGTGAGTCTCGGGTTCGGGCGTCGCTGTCCTGCTGCTGTCTTCGTCGTCGTCTTCCTCTGCCTCACCCTCCACCGGCGCATCACGTGCTTCTTCCTCCCTCCTCTCGAGCTCTTCTGAACCTGGCGCTCCGGAAGACGCCGCGTGGCTAGCTGTGACTTCGGCGTGGTCATGTTTGCCCTCAGGCGTGCCCAGCTTCTCCTCTTCATCATCATCATCATCATCATCATCATCAACTCCTCCTTCCGTTGTATCCGTATTGCTCTCTCCCGCCGCGGTCTCAGGATCCCGGCGAGTCTCAGGTTCGGACGCGGGCTCAGTTAAGCTCGCCACCCCCCCGTCTTCTCTACCGCCTTCCTCTGCCTGTACGAAGTCCCCTTCCTCTGCCTGTACGACGTCCCCTTCCTCTGCCTGTACGACGTCCCCTTCCACTGCCTGTACGACGTCACCCTCCTCTGCCTGTACGACGTCCCCTTCCTCTGCCTGTACGACGTCACCCTCCTCTATGTCCCCTTCCTCTGCCTGTACGTCCCCTTCCACTGCCTGTACGACGTCACCCTCCTCTGCCTGTACGACGTCCCCTTCCTCTGCCTGTACGACGTCACCCTCCTCTATGTCCCCTTCCTCTGCCTGTACGTCCCCTTCCACTGCCTGTACGACGTCACCCTCCTCTGCCTGTACGACTTCCCCTTCCTCTGCCTGTACGACGTCACCCTCCTCTATGTCCCCTTCCTCTGCCTGTACGACGTCCCCTTCCTCTGCCTGTACGACGTCCCCTTCCTCTGCCTCTACGACGTCCCCTTCCTCTGCCTCTACGACGTCCCCTTCCTCTGCCTCTACGACGTCACCCTCCTCTACGTCCCCTTCCTCTGCCTGTACGACGTCCCCTTCCACTGCCTGTACGACGTCACCCTCCTCTACGTCCCCTTCCTCTGCCTGTACGACGTCCCCTTCCTCTGCCAGTACGACGTCCCCTTCCACTGCCTGTACGACGTCCCCTTTCTCTTGCACGTCTGCAGCGCCATGTGGGACCTTTGGGTCATTTACTTCTTCTTCTTCTTCTTTTTCTTTCACCTCTAACGGGAGCGCCTCCACGTTCGCCTGTCGATCATCAGCAGCAACGAGACACTCCGAGTCACTGTGTTCATCCCCGGGACCAACGCATGTCTCCCCAGTGTGCTTTCTCTCCTCCTCCTCCTCCTCCTCCCCCCATCTCGGTGGGACGGTGGTGGGCTCCGGCATGAGTGGATCCGCAAGACGGTCGTCTGGCGGGGGGGTCCGTGGTTGAGGAGGGGTTCTATTGGAGTCCGACCGGTCGTCAGAGGTGGTTCCTGGCGGGGCCGGGGAGGGGCCGGGGCTTACGTCTGCAGCGTCGTCGGTTGTTTTAAGCGCTGGGCCCTCGAGAGCTTCAAGGGGAGCGGACGAGGCGGCCGACGACGGACGTGAGGCCTCACCGTGCTGCCGTGACTCATGATCCAAGACTGGCTCGTCACCGGACACGCCGTCTGCATGGCGTTCTTCAGGCTCAGTGGGAGCCTGGGGTGTGCCGTGTCGGTCCGTGTTTGCTCTCTCCTGTGTTTGCGTTGTGGCCGGTTTAATTATGACAGACTGGTGCAGACCACACCCCGGGGGCGAGGCAGGCGATGGCAGATTCGATTCTGACTCAAGAACGGCCTCCTCGAGTTCCGAGTCCCCACCGCCGTCGCTCTCGGAATCGAGGTTGTCGGTGGTGTGCCGTGATTCTGGCAGTTGGGTCTCTGAAGAGTGTACACTGACTCTACACAGGTAAGAGTTACGCCACAGACTAGAGTTGTTAAGGTGGTCCTCCTCTTCCCCTTTTCCTCCTCGTTCTTCTTCCCGTCCACCGGTGGAGTTCCAGGGCCGCAGGGCCGGATCTCTGGGGGAGAGCCGAGCCAGCGGCTGGGTGCTGGGAAGCGTGGCTCCGTTGAACAGCAGCGATTCTCGTTCCTTATCGCCGCCCCCGCGGGTCCTCGCCTCGTCTGGCCCTGAAACCACACGAGTGATAAGTGACACGAAAAGGAATGCGTTGTATAGGGTCACAAGAATTCATCGTCCTTTTGAAAACACACACACACACACACACACACACACACACACACACACACACACACACACACACACACACACACACACACACACACACACACACACACACACACACACACACACACACACACACACACACACCACACACACACACACACACACACACACACACACACACACACACACACACAAATATATACACATACAAATATATACACATACAAATATATATACACATACATACAAATATATATACACATACATATACATATATATACACACATACAAATATATATACACATACATATACATATATATACACACATACAAATATATATACACATACATATACATATATATACACACATACAAATATATATACACACAGTACACAGACAAATAAAATACTTTTACTACATCATTAAAACAACATCATTTTTACCGGGATGATGCAATGCCTGTTTCTCCACATCTGGAATTTGATTGTGCTTTGGGTGTGCTGCAGAAATGAAGCACAGGGATTAATATACACACACACACACACACACACACACACACACACACACACACACACACACACACACACACACACACACACACACACACACACACACACACACCACACACACACACACACACACACACACACACACACACACACACACACACACACACACACACACACACACACACACACACACACACACACACACACACAAATATATATACACATACATATATATACACACATACAAATATATATACACATACAAATATATATACACATACACATACATATACATACACACATACAAATATATATACACACAGTACACAGACAAATAAAATACTTTTACTACATCATTAAAACATCATTTTTACCGGGATGATGCAATGCCTGTTTCTCCACATCTGGAATTTGATTGTGCTTTGGGTGTGCTGCAGAAATGAAGCACAGGGATTAATTCTGACAGAAGGCAATTTCCTGCTTATACTTAAAAAATAAAATATGAACATAACTTGTATCTCTTTTATGAGAGATAAGCGCACACACACAGAACTGGTATTGATGCTTGCAACTGCACCTCTCTTCCACTTCCTGTGGCACCAGAAGCACTCGGCCAACACCAAGAGCAAACAGACCACGATGACGCCGATGATCACTCCGGTGTATGGGAAATTATCTGCAAGGAAAGGAATAGAGGTCATTAGAGGTCATTAGAGCAGCATGAATCACAGCTCGCTCAGACCCCTTTTATTTCACCCAAAACAATTAGGAACTTATCTTGGAAAAACTTTAAACCGGTTGATTTTCTCTGAAATGCATTCATGTATTTTTGTAGTACATTAGTTTAATTATGTATTATGCATCTTTGAGTGCCATAAAAAGGGCCATGGTAGGAGGGGGGGGGGGGGTAGGGGGATCTCTGGCCCTCACCCGGGTAACACTCCTTGGCCACAAAGGTGCCCATCTCCCGGCTCACGGGGTTGGCGGCCCAACAGATGTGGACCGTCTCGTCCTGCTTCCCGGCCAGCCGCACCTGGAGCTCGGGCCCGTCGCGGTCCCCCTGCAGCACCGTCCAGTGGTAGGTGAGGAGGGAGGGGGGGCCGTCAGCGGAGCACCGCAGGGACGCCCGAGTCTGAGGCTCGCCGTCGGGGGGGTCACCGCCATCGGGGGGGTCACCGCCGTCGGGGGGGTCACCGCCGCCGGTGGCGTTGATGACGCAGGAGATGGTGGGCGTCGTCACTTTATCTATTCAGAAAATATACATGTATGAAATATATGTCAAAAAGCAGGGGCAGCTTTATCCTGTCCGTCTGTAACACGCATTGTAGTGTCACACACACACACACACACACACACACACACACACACACACACACACACACACACACACACACACACACACACACACACACACACACACACACACACACACACACACACACACACACACACACACACACACACACACACACACACAGTTATATTATGTATGGTGAATGAGAAGATGAAGCAAGTTAAATGGACACCAGTAAAAGGAAAAAAAATGGACTGTATTCCAAAACCTAAACTTTTTGCCCATGATTGATGTACAACCTAGGGAGCAGACATATTGGTTCCTACTGGTTCTGCACTTGGAGGCTTGTAAGGAAGAAACTGTAATGTATTATATATTATGTTATTATATATGTGTATATGAACAGTATGTATATTTTATATTGTAATGGCTTGTTATGAAGGAACTGTCATGTATTATACATTATGTTATATTATTATATTCTATTATTATTAATTCACTTGTATGATGACTAGTAGTTATCTTGCCCACCTGTTGAATGACCTTCATTGTAAGTCTCTTTGGACAAAAGCGTCTGCTAAGCGACTGTGACGTAAAGTCACGTTGTTTGTTGTTGAATTACACCTGTGTGCAGTATTTACATCAATGCACCCAGTGCACATATCTGAAACATGAGTCGTCTGGGAATAACCGTTAGAACATTGGAACGCTAAACGGAAGTTACACATCGAATAATTATAAATAAAAAAAAACAAGACGGGACCCATCGGGAAGCAGGAAAACAATGGCCTGATGCGTCTTCATGAGGGACTCCTGGGTGTGTCTTCTTGGCAGAAACCTGCTCAGTCACTTAACCGTCTCGCCTAAACAACAACCAGTTCAAATTGGTCCTAAACCCAGTTTTAACCAATCACATGACACACACACACTTTATTTCTATATCTATATATATATATATATATATATATATATATATATATATGTGTGTGTACATAAACCTAAACATATATACCAGTGGCGAACCGCGTCTATCGCAACTGGAACTTCTGTAGACCCCCCCCCCCCCCATTCAAACACTCGGTTGTTCTAGTCAGACGGACGTCACGGAGGAGTCCCTTTATGCGTACAAGTGGACCATAGTTGTCAAAGCAGTGTCCATGTAGTGAAGTAAAAGCACAACACAGCACCACCACACACAGGCTATCGATGAAAGGGACAGTCTAACACACTTAACGTGAAAAGGCTTAACGTAACTTAAAGTTCCTTACTTAAAACAGCAATCAATAAACACCAAATGTCTCTGGCATACGTCTTGTCATGAGCACTTTCACCTGTCAACATATCAAAACCTAAATCCTACTATTCAAAGTCTAAACTCTCAACTGAAATGCACACAATGCTTAACAAACTCAAGACAGCCATTAAGTAATCAGTCAACAAGTGTGTGGAAACAAAATGCAACAACCAGCCCAACGAGATGCAACACAGACAAAACCAGCAAAGACAAATGAGTCTGACTCACTAATGATGTTCACTTAAAGACCAAATCCATTCTCCTGTCCTTCTGGATGAATGTTACGATAACCCGGTCATAAAGCTGATCACTGCTTTTCAGATCCAAAAGAAGAAGTTGCCTTTCAATAGCTATGGAAGCTAATGCAGTGAGTCGGAATTGTCCTGTTCTGTTCCTTGCATATGTTTCTATCCGTTTGGGGGCGGACGATGTCCTTTCCACAGATGCAGTGGTGACGGGGATCGTTACAACTTTTTTATAATGTCCATCTTTTCACTGAATGGTCATCTTGAAAAGGGTACCAACAACAAATCCGCAACAACATCATCTTCACCGGTTGCCATTTTGACGTAAAAAACCTACGTAGCACTAAGCTAGATCCTCTGTCTACGATTCTCATTGATTCATTTTATTTGAATTTATTTAAATTACTTAAATTGTATTATAAAATGTTATTAATACAATTAATTCGATTTTTTTTGGTCTCATCTGAGAGTTCCAGGGTCTTCTCTGAATACCTTGAAGGCCCTGACGCTTCATCACTGATATATACACACACACACAAACATATATATATATCTATATATATATCTATATATCTATAAATGGCTGATATTGCAAATTATATTCGTATTTGTTGAATTGTTTATCGTTGACGTTATGTAACTTTATTTTTGTGCAGTCTTTAAAAAAAATCCCAAAACACTACTTACCAATAACCGACAGTTCATGCTGAGAGTAAAGCCTTTTCTTGTTGACGGTGGCCTCCAGCTCGTAGGGTCCGCTGTCCGACAGCTGGAGGTCCTTGATGGTGAGGGCCGCGGTGTGCCAGTCGAGGACCACCCGGCCCCGGTAGGCCTCGGCCACGCTCTCCTCGCTGCCGTCGAACTCCACCGCCGTGTGGGCTCCGTGTCTCCACAGGATCCTCTCCGGGGTCCCTGAGATGACCGGGCCCAGCGTGGCCTCGGAGCCCCGGCGTCCATACTGAAACGCCGCCTGCCCTGCGATCCATCCATGCAATAATGCATTATAGACATGTGTGTTTTTGTGGATGGACATATGGCTCTAAACATTGACGGAAAAAGTTATGGTGCTTAAAAACCAAAACACAGAGCCCGAGGTAGAGCCTAGAGAGGTTGAACCGCAAACTTATTCCATCATAAATGTATTCATGTATAAATTACTAATTTTTAATGAGTCATAGTACTATCCAAGTGTGTCAATATCGTAATAAAACACACACACATAAAGTAGACACACACATAAAGTAGATACACAACACACACACATAAAGTAGACACACAAACACATAAAGGAGATACACTACACACACACACCTCAAGTAGACACACAAACACATCAAGGATACACACACACACACACAAAGTAGATACACCACACACAAACACACACACAAAGTAGATACACTTCACACACACACACACACAAAGTAGATACACTTCACACACACACACACACACACTCACACATAAAGTAGATACACACACACACACACGTAAAATCAAAATCAAAAACGCCACACACACGCGTAAAATCAAAGTCAAACGCCACACATCGGCATGTCCACACTCACCTAGAGGTAGAAGTGGTGAAATGAGGCCGACCAGGAAGCAGAGCAGCACCGCCATGGCCCGCAAGGCGCCCACATCGACGCGCGGTGGTCCCGCCACTCACAGGTTGAATGAACACCGCCGCCGCGTTGACCCGCAACCCCAACCCTACGGTGTTGTGTTGACGTTCGCCATAATGTTGGAGTTTGTTGTTGTTGTTGTTGTCGTTTAAAGGCGACAAAAAGCAGCGTGGAGTGTTCAGGTTTCGCTCCTGACTCCCTGACTGTGCGCAGACAGACAGGTAGGTAGGGAGGGAGGCCGGCGGGAGGGAGGGAGGCCGGCGGGAGGTGAATGAGGGGCCGTCCCACTGAGGCTGACGCGTCGATAGGACGCAGACCTGGGACATGGGAACTGTTTGTTGCTCTTGAAAGGGGTGTGTGTGTTTGTGTGTGGTGTATCTACTTTGTGTGTGTGTGTGGGTGTGTGTGTGTGTGGGTGTGTGTGTGTGTGGGTGTGTGTGGGTGCAATGTGCAAATGAGAAGGATCACTTATTTAGACAGCGTCACGTATTAAAGAGCAACGCTTGTATCATGCATACATTAGTCAACCAAAGTCGTTTATTTACATTTACATTTACATTTACATTTAGGGCATTTGGCAGATGCTTTTATCCAAAGCGACTTACATTAGTCCGAAGCAGACAATAGCATAACACTGGGGTACGCAAACATATAAATACAGCAGTTCACAAGTATTCATATTGACAAGATGAATAACACAATTTCGTACTGCTAGGTCACCTGCTTAAGTAGCTGTGATAAGAGCGTGTTAACAACATTAAGGACATACACTTGCTAACATATACAACATGCTAAGAGCTATTAATGTCAGGACTTAAGCAAGTTTAGGGGTTTCACAAAGGAGAGTCCAGGTGGACTCTGAACAGGTGGGTCTTGAGTCTCTTGCGGAAGCTGGCGAGGGACTCTGCCGTCCTGACATGAGACGGGAGTTCATTCCACCACTGTGGGGCCAGAGCCGTGAAGAGCTGGGTTTTGGACGAGCGATGTTTGGTTGACCTTAGTGAAGGTCGAACAAGTCGCCTGGCAGAAGTTGCAATATTTACAATCAATTAGAATCTAATCAAATTCATGTCATTCCGCACATCTGCTGTTTTAACACACAATATATGTTAAGTGAAATTAAACTATCTGTATTCGTTGACTTAACAAAGGCATGACCCATAGAAGTAAATGGGAGAGAAAAACAACAACAACATTATCTCTCTCTCTCACACACACACACACACACACACACACACACACACACACACACACACACACACACACACACACACACACACACACACACACAGATGTTTATCATCATTTCCCTTAGTTCCTCCTTTTCTCTGACAGCTGTATTCCACACAGTGTCATTTTAACCACTGTACTCAAGTCCCAGGCTGCTGCTGCTGCTGCTACACAGTACACACAGTACACACACACACTTATACACACTCACTCACACACACACACACACACACATACACAAACAGTACACATACACTTATGCACACACACTTATACATACACACACACACACACACAAAGTCGACACACTACACACACACACACACACACATACACAAACAAACACACACATAACATACACACCACACGCAAACACTACACACACAAACACACACACAAAGTAGACACACTACACACACACACACACATTCACAAACAAACACACACATAACATACACACACAAACACACACACTACCCCCCCCTTGGTGATTCACACCGACCGAAGCAGCCGACCGACGACCGAAGCAGCAGCAGCAGCAGCGGCAGCAGCAGCACCCCCACCCCCAGGCCCGGGGGGGGCAGAGGGCGGAGGTATCCGGCGTATGTGCGTGTAGGACTTCATCAGTGTGGCGCTGCCGTGGTGGGACACGCCCAGCGGCAGGAGGCACTCCTCGGTCAGGGCGCCGCCGGAGCCGGCGGCCGGGTTCCAGCACAGCACCGAGGAGATGGCGCGGTTGTCGTGGTCCCGGCCCCCGGTGATGAACAGCTTGTCGTTGCAGGCGGCCAGGGAGCAGCTGGCGCGGTCGCCCAGGGAACACACCAGGGACCAGGCATCCGAGGCGGGCGAGTAGCTGTACATGGCGTGCATGGCGCCCCCTGGAGGACGGGAAGTAAGGACGAATGGGAAGTAAGCATTCCATTGTTCTATTTCTTTGCAAATGGCAAATAATAGCGTCTTCACTCAATCTACACATGAATCGTGGAGAAGGGAGGGAAGTGTGTGTAGTGTAGTGTGGTTTAGTGTGTGTGTGTGTGTGTGTGTGTGTGTGTGTGTGCTATGTACACAGTTCACACGCTACACATACACACACAGGACACACACCCACACACATAACACACACACAGTACACACACACACAGGACACACACCCACACACATAACACACACACAGTACACACACACAGTATACACACATTACACACACACAGTATACACAGTACACACACATGCAGTACACACATACACACACACACACACAGTACACACAGCACACACACACACACGCCACAAGCTCCACTAACCGACAACATAAATGTGGTCCTTGAACGTGACTGCGTTGATGCATTTGGCCTCGACGGGCATGGGGGCCCTGGGGCCCCAGCTGTCGGCCCCCGGTTCCCAGCACTGGACCGTGTCGGTGGCCAGCCTCCCGCCGGGCCCGCCCCCCACCACGTAGATCCACCGGTCAAAGCTCGCCGCCGCGAAGGAACTCACGGCCAGCTGGAGAGGGGTGACCTGCGTGGAGAGCGTGGAGAGTCCGTCATTCACCCCACCATCCAGACGCACAACCATCATTCATACACACATTGATACACACAACCATCATTCATACACACAACCATACACACATTCATACACACAACCGTCATTCATACACACAACCATACACACAACCATACACACAACCATACACACATTCATACACACAACCATCATTCATACACACAACCATACACACAACCATACACACAACCATCATTCATACACACAACCATACACACATCCATACACACATTCATACACACAACCGTCATTCATACACACAACCATACACACAACCATACACACAACCATACACACATTCATACACACAACCATCATTCATACACACAACCATACACACAACCATACACACAACCATCATTCATACACACAACCATACACACAACCATACACACATTCATACACACAACCGTCATTCATACACACAACCATACACACAACCATACACATATATAAATATATATATAAATATAAATATAAATAAATATATAAATATAAATAAATATCTAAATATATATATATAGTTGATACGCGTGAGAATGAGAACGAGAATGAGCAGCACCTGAGCCCAGCAGTTGTGGAAAGCGTCGTACGCCTCCACACTGCTGATCCTCTGGAGCCCGTCGAACCCCCCCAGGGCGTACAGCTTCCCTCCCTGGACGGCCATCTTGTGCCTCCACCGCCCGGTGGTCATGGGCTCCACCCGGATCCAGCGGTCCAGAGCGCCGTTGTACTTCCACACCTCGTGGGCCGTCTCCTTACCGCCTGGGACACCCAGGGAGAGAGAGAGAGAGAGAGAGAGAGAGAGAGAGAGAGAGAGGGTGAGGGTGGGGGGGAAAGAGAGATAGAGAGAGAGAGGGTGGGGGGGAAAGAGAGAGAGAGAGAGAGAGAGAGAGAGAGAGAGAGAGAGAGAGAGAGAGAGAGAGAGAGAGAGAGAGAGAGAGAGGGAGGGAGGGGGAGAGAGAGCGAGAGAGAGGGGGAGATGGAGGAAACCACAATCACAAAGGATATAAGCGTGTCTTTTCGTCGTGACTGTGGGGGAAGGAAGTATGAAAAACCCCAAATTGCAGTATCAGTTCTCCTACTCAAACCCCTGCTCATGTGTTTTTGAGTACCAGTGAGTTGGGCCAAACTAACGGTCTCAAAACCTTTGCTATAGGTGGGATACTCGGAGTGCTGCCACTGTCGTAACATTGTCACCAATATTACATTTCGCTGTCATACTTATTAACTGGACTAACTGAATGTGTTAGAGTTACTGCACTGCACTGCACTGTACTGCACTGTATTCATGATGCTGCTTCACTACTGGCACTTTAAAACGCTTTTTGCACCATTCTGTCACGGTTACGGGGGCGTGGCCAAGCCGCGGGCTTTGGCGGCGCACACACACACCTGTCGGCAATTGCCGAGGCTGATTATGATAATCACTGCACCTGGGGGTATATATACCCTGGCGTCCTGTTACTTCGGGGCTAGGTCGTACTTTGTACTTACTATTTTGTACATTCTGGATGGAATCGTTACGCCGATGTCCCGGTATCCTGATTTCTCGCCTGTCCCGCGTCACTTGCCGGTCTAATACCTGTCGCTACTCCGACCTCCCAGTATCCAGACCCCTCGTCTGTCCCGGACTACTCTCCTGTCTAATTCCTGTCGCTACTTCGACCTCCCGGTATCCAGACCCCTGGCCTGTCCCCCATCACTCTCTTTTGTTGTTTGCGTTAATAAAGCTTCACGTTATTGTCTCACTGTGTCGTTGGTCTGCGTTCTGGGTCCTACCAAACTACCCCATTGTGACACATTCGCCATAAATATAAACCATCAGTCACTTTATTATTGTTTATTGTGTATAGTATTGTTATAATATGTTGTTTATAGTATATAGTATAGTATATAGTAGGTAGTATGTAGTGTTTTTCATAGTATATTCTACAGTACATAATAGGTAGTATATTGTGTTGTTTATAGTGTAGTGTTGTATAGTATAGCATAGTTTAGTATAGCATAGTATAGTACTAGTCGTTGAAATTCATGCTCTGGGAGTAAATGAACGGTGAGTAAGCATTCCGTTGTTCTTGTTGCACATGGCAAATAAAAACATCTCGGACCTTGAAAAAGCCAACCTTGAACCCGTGAAGCGAAACTCTGAACACGCTTGTCCTTCAACGGCAGCAACAAGCCTACGAACACACGGACAACGCCGGCGTTTTGTAGTAGTGGACATCCCCAATGAAAGGACCACGGCAGACACTTCCGTTTCCGACATGTATTTACATACACTGGGGTTTGCTTTCATTTTCTCTGTCCCACTGTTGGTGTTCAGGAAAAATACATAACGGTGGAACTAATTGGGAGTTTTCCAGAGGATTCTGCGGGCGAAAGCTATGCACAGGGATGCCGGCTCTCCCTAAAACACTGGATCTCTGCGGTACCTAAGGTATTCATTTGTGTGAGAAGAAACAGGGGGGGGAAAAACACGGTTCCCCTTTCCGGGGGGGGGGGGGGTTGTTCTACGCTACCTTGTGGTTCTTGAGTTCTGGAGAAGCCACCCTTACCAGATATGTACACCTCCTTGTGAAAGGTGATACAGGCGAACTCCACCCATTTCCTGTGGGGACTCTCGTCCTCCCCCCCCTCCGGGATGGCGGGCAGCGGGGCCACCTCCAGTCGACTGCGTCTCAGAGGGTCCAGGCAGGTGACCGTGGACACAAAGCGCTCTTCCCGCGTGCAGCCGCCGATGATCATGAACACCTCGGACAGGAAGTGCCGCGTGCGCGGCTTGGTCCGCTCGGACACCACCTGGCGGCGGAACCACAGCGCGCGCATAAAAATCGTTACGGTAACGGTTCCAGAAACGTACGAGACGCACACACGCAAATCGGCGGATGTATCCTCGATCCAGCCTCCGCTGTATCGACCCTGATTGTCGCCTTTTTGCTACAGATGCTTGAAGTCATTTGTGTGGATTTGTGCACATTTGTTTTCATCCGGTGAAAACACGTAAACTCAGACCCTTTTATACTTCAGGCACACATGTCATTAAGGTACAGGTAAGATGTGAGCTGTCACTTATGACACCCATTGCACTCCTAACCATCCTTGGAAGGAGGGAACCACCACTCTGGGGTTTTTTCTCTTGCCCTTTGGGGGGACTAGGGTTTAGGGGGGGGGGGGGGGTGTTGTACATATGTGGCCTGTGGCTACACGATCCTGTCTTTCCTCCTTCAACAAACGATACCTACAAAGCGTCCACGTCCCATCCCAGGGGGGGTGCAGGGGGGAGGTTGCTCACCTCCCTCCCGAGCAGGTGATAGGCGCGGGCTTCCTGGAGGACAGGGAACGCCTCGTAGCAGCGGCGAATCAGCTCGTCCGTCTCCACCGTCTGCACGAAGTAGGCGGGCTCCAGCAGCGGCAGGCGGACGCGCCGCAGCATTGCGGCGAGCAGTGGCGTGCGCTCTGCCTCGCCCGCCCTCACCCAGCGCATGAGCGCCTCGAACACGCACTCCTCGCACGACACGTCCAGGTCGTCGCGGCCCAGGGCGCTCTCCAGCGCCCCCGGCGGCAGGGAGGGGAACTCGTCGTGCCGGACCACCCGGGAGAACGAGGAGACCAGGTATTCCAGGGCGGCGGCCCGCAGGGGGAGGAGTCCGTGGGCGTCGGCGAGCAGCAGGACCCCCACGCAGCTATCCGCCTGCAGGGACCGGGTCAGGAAGGCGGAGCACGCCTCCACCACCCGCGGGAACTGGACCCAAAAAGGTTGGTTTACAAATGGAGCAGGTGTAGGCACGCGCGCACACGCCCACGCACACGCTTACGCACACACACATGCATCGGCACGCACACACACACACACACACACACACACACACACACACACACACACACACACACACACACACACACACACACACAAACACACACGGATGTTAACATGCATGGTGATAACATTTCACTGTACATTGTACTCTGCATGTGACAAATAAACCGAATCACACACTTATACACACACACTTATACACACACACTTATACACACACACACACACTACACACACAAACTAGACACACTACACATACACACACATTACACACAAACACACACACACACACAAAGTAGACACACTACACACACACACACACACACATACACAAACAAACCCACACATAACATACACACCACACGCAAACACTACACACACAAACACACACACAAAGTAGACACACTACACACACACACACATCCTGTTTTGATGCTGTAAAGAAAGGGAAAGATCATCCAGAGAGTAAACAAATTTTCGTATGACTTTCAGTTCTCCTTCTACGCCTCCCGCCAAACAGCGCACCATGGTGATGTGAACTCAACCTAGTAATAGCCCTTATAGCAATAATCCGCCACAAATTCAGATATGTATGTTAATATGTAGCGTGTAAAAGTAAAAAGTCGGCAGAAAAATAAATACTTAATAGTTAATAAAAGTAAAGTACAGATACCTAAAAAAAATCGAATTAAATACTAGTAGTAAATAGTATTTATACTTTGTTACTTCCCACCTCTGTAACAAACAAACAACAAACAAGCGTTACAGTCTGGCTTTGGGAGAAAGTAAGAGAGACAGGAGAGAGAGGGAGAGACATCTGACCTGGGGGAGGCACTTCCCAAGAATGGAAACCGTTTATCGGGCAAAATAAAGTCTCTTATCTGGTTTGTTTGTGTCGCAATGCGAGCACATGGTCACTTTTTTTCTTTACAAGGTGACCATGTGCGATTGAGATGGAGAGAGCGACTGAAACAAACAAATGATGGTGATACTATGAACGAAAATCTTTACAAATGTCCACAAATAATACTGACTGGGTAAAGATATTTTGATATGCTCGATTCTGTACCGGTCCTTGTTTAATCTCCCTTTTTTTTTTTTATGAATTCATTCATTTTAAATGTGTCTGTTTCAATAAGTTGATCTTAAACAAAAACACACATTACCCAGAAATGATATCAACTCGGACGGCCGTTTAGTGAGGCGTGTACCGTCAGACGGTGAGCGGTGTCGTTGCTGACTTGCAAAAACATTTCTGCCCTTTTCACCATTTATCCTGGTTTTTAATAATAATACATTGCATTTATACAGCACATTTCAAGACACCCAAAGCTTTACATCGTGTGAGTGCGTGCAATGGTAATGGATGCTTTTTTATATGCTTGAACAAGTCAAGCCTCACATTCACCCATTCATACACACATTCATCCATTCATCCGACGGGAGGAGCAGTTAGGGTTTAGGGTGCCTTGCTCAAGGACACCTCGACAGTTTTTGCTAGAAGGAGCCGGGGGATCGACCGCTCTACCCATACTGCCGCCCCTTAAGGACGGAGACTCGCCTGGAACTGGCTGGCCGCCTCCACCACCCTCTGGACGTTGGCGTGGGTGATGTAGGCGTGGCTGGTGTAGGTGTAGCCCAGCAGGCAGCGCATGGTCTCCCCGTCCAGCCCTCTGATCTCCACCCGTGTCTCGTGGCTCTCCCTCAGGCCGCTGCAGAACATGGCCCTGCAGCGGACCCCCGACCGGGATGGAGAACCACACTCTGTGTTACGTTCGGCCCTGTGTGTGTGTGTGTGTGTGTGTGTGTGTGTGTGTGTGTGTGGGTGTTAAAGTGGTGTGTGTGTGTTTGTGGTAAAGGGGGTTTTGTGTGAGTGTTTATGCAAAGGGGGTTGTGTGTGTGTGTGTGTGTGTGTGTTTATGTACGTTGGTCGATGGCCCAACATGTGCGTCACCATGTGAACTTTAACTTTATCCAACAGAATAAATGATTCGGCCGCTCGGTATTGGAGCAAAACAAAATAATGTAACATTTTTTTATTGAATTTCATAATTTTTGTACAGTTTTTTACTGTGTGTATGTGTGTGTGTTCATGTATGTTTCACTGTGTGTGTGTCTGTGTGTTTGTGTGTGTGTGTGTGTGTGTGTGTGTGTGTGTGTGTGTGTCTGTGTGTTTGTGTGTGTGTGTGTGTGTGTGTGTCTGTGTCTGTTCATGTGCGTGTGTGTGTGTGTTCATGTATGTATGTATGCATGTATGTATGTATGTATGTGTGTGTGTGTGTGTGTGTGTGTGTGTGTGTGTGTGTGTGTGTGTTCGTGTGTGTGTGGGTGTCATCAGGCCATCAGGCTGCTGAACAAGGGCGTATAGCATATAACAATGTATATTTTATTACATTGATTTATATATACATATTGCTCTTTTTCTGTGCCGATATATTGCATTTTATAAATTGCATTTATATTATTATTATTATTTTTTTATATTTTATATTCCATTCTATTTTTATTCTATTTTTATCTCATTTTTATAACTGCTGTCTGTCGTCGGGTTTTGCACATAAGATTTTCACACCACTGCTTTATACTTGTGTAAACTGTGAAGTGACAATAAACTTGACTTGACTTGTGTGTGTGTTGGTCTGTTCATGTGTGTGTGTGTGGGTCTGTTCATGTGTGTGTGTGTGTTGGTCTGTTCATGTGTGTGTGTGTTGGTCTGTTCATGTGTGTGTGTGTGTTGGTCTGTTCATGTGTGTGTGTGTGTGTGGTCTGTTCATGTGTGTGTGTGTGTTGGTCTGTTCATGTGTGTGTGTGTTGGTCTGTTCATGTGTGTGTGTGTGTTGGTCTGTTCATGTGTGTGTGTGTTGGTCTGTTCATGTGTGTGTGTGTTGGTCTGTTCATGTGCGTGTGTGTGGTCTGTTCATGTGCGTGTGTGTGTTGGTCTGTTCATGTGCGTGTGTGTGTGGGTCTGTTCATGTGTGTGTGTGTGTGTGTGGGTCTGTTCATGTGCGTGTGTGTGTGGGTCTGTTCATGTGCGTGTGTGTGTGGGTCTGTTCATGTGCGTGTGTGTGTGGGTCTGTTCATGTGCATGTGTGTGTTTGTGTTAGTGTGTGTGTGTGTGTGTGGGTCTGTTCATGTGTGTGTGGGTCTGTTCATGTGCGTGTGTGTGTGGGTCTGTTTATGTGCGTGTGTGTGTGGGTCTGTTCATGTGCGTGTGTGTGTGGGTCTGTTCATGTGCATGTGTGTGTTTGTGTTTGTGTTAGTGTGTGTGTGTACCTGAAGTAGTGGCTGGCGGCAGCCAGCACGGCCCGGTGACAGGGGAACTCGTCCCCCTGGACGCACAGCGTGACGTCGGTCAGGTCCCCGTCGGCCCTCAGGGTCTCCATGCCTCGCTGCAGCTCGGCGGGGAGCCCCCCGTCCTCCCACCACAGCTCCCCCGAGGCCTCCTCCCTGCCGCCCCCCCCCGCCGCCCGGCCGCCGGGAGCCTCGTCCACCGCCGTCCCTTCCGACGCCTCGGCCGACAGGGGTCCTTCCGTGGCCCTCTCCAGCGTGTCACTCATGGTTCACTCAGCTGTCGCTGCTCAACGGGTGGAGAAAGAGCGACCGGAGGGTGAGGCGGGGGGAGGGGGGAGGGGGGGGTGCGGGGGGGTTGGCACGAGTGCTGCAGCCAAGAGAACGCCACGCTGTGGGAACCAAGATCCTAAAGGGTTGATGTGTGTGTGTGTGTGTGTGTGTGTGTGTGTGTGTGTGTGGTGCATCTGTTCTTCCTGTTTGCTACATGCTGGCTACATCCTATGACGGCTTTGTACCGCTGCTGTAATTGGTGGATGTGACACCTCAGGACAGTGAAGCAACAGTCGAGACACTTCCCTTTTATAGTTGACGAGACACACAATGCACTTTGGCCCATTGTGGTTTAAACGAGGGATATACAACACACGGTTTATCTTTGAGGAGATATAGGAGGAGTGAGTGTATACGGCTACTCAAACTGAAATGCCAGGAACACAAATCAAACCGAGAAATATTACACATGTAATTACACATGTTTGATGTGGTTGTCACTTGGTTTGAGAGAGAGCCATGATTTGAAAGGTAGTGTTTGTTTGTTTGTCTAATTGTCCTTTAAGTGGCTCTAAACCATCTCTCATCCCCCCCGAAAAATACATCCTAATTTGGACAGAAATTGTTTCCTTCTTCCTTAGGTGTCTCTCTTCTTCTTCTTCTTCTTCTTCTTCTTCTTATTCTTCTTCTTCTTCTTCTTCTTCTTCTTCTTCTTCTCCTCCTCGTGAGTAATACACAGTAATGCTGCAACACACACACACACACACACACACACACACACACACACACACACACACACACACACACACACACACACACACACACACACACACACACACACACACACAGAGCAAATGACGACTTAATCTTGGCATTTATTGTACTCAATCATAATGTCTTCTGCGTAATCTCTGCGTAACATCAGAGGAAGCAGACGAAACCGCAGGTTTCCACTGTGTCTAGCTGTCGCACAGACATAAGCAGAGAGACATAAGCAGAACGACGGGTAGCAGAGAGACCGGCTTCAACATGAGGAGCTCTGCGATGCTGGGACTTCTGATTGCTTTACTTCTAGGACTGTTTCATATTCGCTGTGGTAAGGCGTGTGTGTGTGTGTGTGTGTATGCTTAAGTTGAGGCTTTCGTTGACGTATTATTGTATTGGTATATACTCTAATAATCATTTTTCAAATGTCTTTTTCACTTCCTATGTCTAAATAATGCTCACGAGCCTTTAAGCTTTTGAACTGATGTCTGCTTGTCTGTTAGCAAGATAACTCAAAAACCTGTGTAGAGAATTGGACACCACTTAGTGGGTAGATTACTTATGGCCCAAGGAACGGTTGATTTGATTTTGCCGCACAGCGGGATCCATGGATTTCTTTTTGGTGTGGCGGAGGTATGCACTCTACTGAGGGACCTCTAGTTTTTAAATGGATTCATCCTCATGACCCTCTCGTCCTCACCTTTGCCAGGTGAGGCCCAGGTGCTCACAGAGGTGCCACTAGGCCCTCTGTACCGGGTGGTCGGCCATCCGCTCCTCATCCCCTGCAACGTGAGTGGCTTCAAGGATGCAGAGACAACCAAGGAGTTTGAGTTTCGCATGCAACGCCCGGGAAAGCCAATGGACATCAACGTCATCAGCACCGAGGATCCGAACTTCTCCTTCAGCGCCTTTAGTGGCCGTGTGGAGAACAACGAAATCCACCTGGAGCATGTGGCGCCCAACTCGGTTCACTTCCAGGTGTCCAAGTTACTGCCGAGCGACGTGGGGGAGTATGAATGTGCGGTGATAAACAAGGAACAAAACTATAACGGAGTATACGCCGCTAAAATCACCGTGAAAGGTAATATCATCTTTGAACATTAACACATTAATTTCCCTCGGGATAAATAAAGTTTCTTGAATCTTGAATCTTGAATCTTGAACCGAGACCAAAAAGCTTTTTGTACCATAAAGAGCACCGCATCAGTACTTAGGCTCTCTCACTTTGAACCATAACACCGCTCGTCATTGAATGAGTCTTTCTCTTCCTCCGACGTGGCATCAAAGTGATTGACAACACCCTGACGGTTTCATCCCCGGACTCGGGCTCGGCTCGGCTCGCGGGCGAAGGGGACCCGCTCGCGCTCACGTGCCAGGCCTCCAGCAACACCGTCCAGCACACCCACCTGTCTGTCACCTGGTACCTCCACAAGGAAGGGGAACCAGACGCCCACCCCCTCGTCTCCCTGGACCGGGACCTGACGCTGACTCCCGGGCCGAGGTTCCAAGAGCGCTTCAGAGCCGGGGCCGTTCGACTGGACAAAGTGGGAGAGGCCATGTACAGGCTGAACATAGCCCGGTTGGCGCCGTCGGACCAGGGGCAGATCTACTGCCGGGCCCAGGAGTGGATCCAGGATCCTGACCGCTCCTGGTTCTCCATCACGCAGAAGGACACCGAGCCGACCCGCCTGACTGTTAAAGCTAAAGGTGAGCTCATCGCCTTTAGCTTTACGCAGAACTGTTTTTTCACCATATTTTTGTTCCCCATATGTATATATCCTCCATCAATCACTCTATTCTTATTTGTATTGTGTACAGTATTATTATACCGTTGTTTGGGGTAAATTGTATAGCATATCATAGGTAGTATTTAGTGCTGTTTATTAGTATAGTATTGTTTAGTTAAGTTTAGTATAGTATTGTAAAGTTTAGTATAGTATTGTTGTAGGATATTTATATTGCGGGTGGGAAACTAAACATCTTGAATGTTGAAACTTGAATGTTGAACTTCATCTAGCTTGTGGTTTCAGCTGCCTGGCAGGATGTGTGCAGACTGTGCATCGAATGTTCTCTTTCTGCACCACAGACGAGGCGGTCGCCGACCCCAGGTCTCTGGGGGTGAGGATCTCCGTGCAGCAGGAGACTCTGCAGGAGGGCCAGCAGTTGGTGCTGACCTGCAGTGTGGACAACCCAGCCCCGGGACAGCTGTTGTCTATGGCCTGGCTGCGAGGCGGCTCGGAGCTGGCCCGTTTCGGGCCCACGGGCGTCCTCCAGGTGGGAGCGCAGTACAGCGGCCGAGAGCTGACGGCCACCAAGACCGGGGACGGGGTTCACCTACTGGTCCTGAGGCCCGTCAGAGTGCAGGACCAGGGGGGGTACCTCTGCCGAGCGTGGCACCAGGACAGAGGCCCGGACGGGGATTTCACACAGGGGGTAGCCCATGACTCCGCTACCCAGATGGTCAACATCTCAGCCACAGGTGTGTCTGCACCCCCGGGTCATTGGGAATCAGTGTGTTCCGTCTTTGACACAATAACATGTTTTTTTTTGCTCGTCAGAGGGCAGCGGGCTTTCGGTCGAGATGGAATCCAACGGCGTGGCGGCCACGGAAGGTGATAAGCTGCAGCTCACCTGCAAAGCCACCGGGGGCAGAGGTCAACTCTCAGTCGCTTGGGATCACAAATTGGGATCCCCGGCAGCCTCAACAGGTTCCTTCACCCGCGTGGTGAGCCTGAGCCACGAGGGCGTCATCCAGGCAGGCGCGGACTTTGCGCAGAGAAGCGTGCGAGCAACGCGTCCGGCGGCCAACACGTTCGCCCTGGAGCTGGACGGCGTGGTCCCCTCCGACGCCGGCACCTACCGGTGCACCGTGACGGAGTGGAGCGTCGGCCCCAGCGGCGACGCCAGCGAAACTCACAGCCAGTCACAAATGAGCAACGTACAGGTCCTCCTTTTAGGTAAGTAAAACCTGTTCATTTTTATATGTATCGCCTTACAGTAGAGCAGAAATTACAATCCCCGTCTTCCGTAATTTAAGGATTCAGATAGAGATTATCAATATCAATGAACGATTCCTTAGGACATACAGTACAGTACATTAGCCCCACACTGCATCTCCTACAAGCAAAATGTGACTATAAGCTACACTTAAAAAAGTGAGACGAAAACCAAGAACAAACAAAAGTCGTGAAGTGGTGACCTGAGACACAAGTCATCCGGCAGACACCTTGTTCCAACTGAAGCTGATGAGTCGCAACACCCAGGCGACCGTGGGGGACCAGGTGGAGCTCATCTGTCGGCTCCGGGGCCCCGAGGTTCTTCCCCCCACGCTGCGATGGACACTGCGGCGCAACGGCTCCGCCTCCCCGGACACCGTGCTGACGCTGTCCCCGGGCGGAGCCGTGGCCTGGCAGGGCGGCTGGCAGCGTCGCTACCAGCTGAGCGTGGAGAGGTTACAGGAAGGCGAGATCCTCCACAAGCTCATGATTGCGGGGGCCAGCACCTGGGAGGAGGGCCGCTATGGGTGCGAGGCGTCCGTCTTCCTGGACGGGAGGCACAAGAAGGTGGCGTCGTCCAACGAGCTGGCCGTCAAGGTGACGATACCAGGTAAGGTCAAATAACGAAACAGTCACGCTATAGATGGAAGCAACTGACGAGTAACTTTGAAAGTAAAAGTGGAATAAGCCACTCTGGGGTGTCCCGTTATTGGAGGCAATCAAGTATAAAATAATGAAGTATTCACCAATGCTGTGGTATAATATGTATCAATTCATCCCGGACCAAATTACTGGTTTGGTTAACTCACCTTTAAAAAACGGGTGTATGTCAACGCGCTCTGTCTCCGTCGGTTCTGTCCCAGAGAGCAAACTGTCCCTGAGCTCCATGCCCAGCCTCAGCGTGGACGCCGGCGCAGATGTGACCCTCAACTGCTTCGCGCTTGCCACCACGCCGGGCGCCTCCCACTTCGCCGTCACCTGGCACCAAGGAGAGAACAACCGCACCGTCCTGTGGTCCGACCGCGACGGTCGGACGGTCTCTCACTCCAGGGGGGGCGACGACCAGCGGCGGATCAGTGCGCTGCGGATGCCGGGCCTCGGGCCGCCGCGCTTCGAGCTGACCGTCCGGCAGGCGCAGGTCGGGGACGGCGGGAGGTACTCCTGCATGGTGATGGAGTGGCTGCAGGATCCCGACGGTAACTGGTTTGTTTTACCGCCGGCGCGGACCACCACAGAACTGCACGTGCTAGAGCCAGGTCAGTGATGAAAACAGTGATGTTGGATTGGTTGGACGTGGTCTTGGCTTTGCATGCTCATATTTGATGACACCAACCTTTGACCCACCCGCCTTAGAAGTTGGTGAACCCTAATTGTTAATTTCATGACTTTGCATAGCAAAGTAGTTTTTATCATAGGAAATATAGGAAATTCCATTGAATAATATCAGTTGATGAATCTGTTCTTTCAAAATAAATTATCTAAGAAGAAATATGCGCTCTTAAGAAATATTTTGGTAAATATCTGTATTTCTTAGCAGTTACAAATATTTTTGTTCTAAAGATACTTTTGTGAATCCGCCCCCAGACTCACAATACCTTTCCCCCCTCTTCTCCCAGCCAACAATTTGCACATTGCCGAGGAAGAGCGCCACCTTGTGGTCACGGAGGGGGAAGATGTGGACCTGAACTGCTCTCTGACCTCGGGAGCTTCTGACGCATCCCTGAGCTACTCCCTCAGCTGGTTGTACGCGGGCCCCGACCCCTCCGCCGTCAATAGGAGTTTTACCCTGGCGGAGCTGGGCCACGGGGGCCTCCTGAGGCGACCGGAGAACCCGGAGCTCCAGGGCAGCAGCCTGGGCAGGAGGCTCTTTCTGTCCAGGCCCACCCACGGCAGCTTCCGGCTGGGCATCCAGAGGACCCAGCAGGGGGATGGCGGAGCCTACTGGTGCCGCGTGGAGCAGTTCCAGCTGGAGCAGCCAGGCCGCTGGCAGCTGAAGGCCGTGGATAACTCTGGCCGCATTACTCTCACCGTCAAGGCCACAGGTACTACTCTGACCTCTCACCTTGCATCTGATGATGATCTGTGTGTGTATGTGTGTGTGTGTGAGTCTGTTTTGTTTTGTTCTGTTAGCAAAACAAACGTTTTGTACAGAATTGGACCAAATGTGGTGGTTACTGAGTACTTATGGGCCAAGGAACAGTTTATTATATATAAATCCAGATCCAGGGGATCTTTTTGGTGTGTGTGTGTGTGTGTGTGTGTGGGGGGGGGGGGGGTATGCCCTTTACTGGATGCCCTTTAGTTCTAAATTGATTATCATCAAATGTATTTGTTTTGTGGCTTGCGGCACCACTTCATCCCTCGGCATGTGTTTGTGTTTTCAGAGAGTAAATTGTCCATGGGAATAGGAGGGGACGTCAACCTAACGGTCACCCCATCCCAGAGCTTCGTCCTCCCCTGCAGCGTCGCCGCCCGGACCAGCCCCACGTCCGCCTTCGGCGTTACCTGGTTTTGGCAGAAGGAGACCGGAGCCGCGGACAAACGGGTCGTCTTCGAAGCCTCCGCCGATGGCACCCTGCGACGAGGCGTGAGCTGGACGAGAGGAGGGAGGCTGCGGTTTGACCACCCTGTCCCGGACCTCTTTAACCTCACCGTGACGGCGGCCACCCCCGAGGACAGCGGCGTGTACCACTGTGAGGTGGAGGAGTGGCTCATCTCTCCCCCCGGCAGGAGGAAAGTGGGAGTGGCGATGCGGTCCGAGGAGATCACTGTCGACGTCCGCTCCTACCTCCCAGGTATTCCAACGCTAGACTCGCTGTGGGAAACCGCCTTCAAATATTTATTGACAACCACCGTGATCGGGGATGGGAGGAGGTTACCTTTTTTTCTTTGTTTGTCGGTTTGTCCGTTAGCAAGATAACTCAACAATATATGTACAGAATTGGACAAAGCTGGTGGTTAGATTACTTATGAGCCAAGGAACAAGGAACAAGGAAATCTAATCATGATTAGATTTAAGCGCAGATCCGTATCCGAAACCGGAAGCAGGAGACTTTTTGGTGTGGCCGAGGTATTCACTCCACTGAGGGATCCCTCTAGGTTATTTAGGTATGTTCGCTTAATTTAATTACATTTTATCGTATTTCCTTATTTATATCTTGATATGTTTCTTTGTTTCTCTAATTGACTGTCTGTGTATAAAAAGGGGATGGATTTACTTTACTTTACATACATGTCAGGCCACCTCACCCACCTATTATCTTGTCCCCCACACCACGGAGCAGGGCACACAGAACACACAGAATCACAGGACCGATGATGTCTTACTGTGTTTAGATCTTCATTCTGTCTAAATGCTTTTTCCAGTAGGCCATGTGTCTGATAGCCGCTCAGCCACCCTCCTGGGTGTCCTGACGGGGCTCGTCCTCATTCTGCTGGTGGTGGTCCTGCTCCTGGTGCTGAAGATACGCCGAGGCCAGCACCCGGGGGCCAAGAAGGGAGACACCCTCTGGACAGAGGGACAACCCCTGCAGTACAAACTGGACATGACCAAAGGAGAATAGTTGAGGAGGGAGGGCGAGGGGGAGGAGGAGTGAATACGGTGTGGAGAGAGGAGAGAGGAGCGAATATGATGAGGGATGGAGAGGAGAGAGGAGGGAACAGGAGAGGAGACAGGAGAGAATAGGATGAGGGATGGAGAGGAGAGAGGAGGGAACAGGAGAGGAGAGAATAGGATGAGGGGAGGAGAGGAGAACAGGAGAGAAGAGAGGACAGAATATGGTGAGGGGAGGAGAGGAGGGAAGAGAAGGATGAGAGGAGATGGGAAGGAGAGGATATAAGTGGAGGGGAGGATATATATTTCAACATTCTGTCAGAAATAGTGTGAAACAATATTAGTATTATTAACTAATAGTATTATTAGTTGGATTGGCTAACGTTATTGGCAAAGACAGGCAGTAAATAAAAAGATTGTATTCAAAATGTGTTAAAAGTGTGTATTGAATTGCAGTAGCCTCCTAAATTTGAGACGTGCTTGTGAAAAATGCCTGCTTTGCCACTTTTTATAGCCGCAGCCATGTTGAAATCACAGCGTTTCAAACTGTTACGCTGTTACGTCAGCATATAAGGAGAGACTCAGGATGTCACGTGACAAGACCAGATCGACGGACAACAGAGAGGGAGTGTGGCTGGATAAATCGTGCAGGTTGTGTAAATTCAAAATGACGAGCTTTGCAATGCCGTTTTATCTGAAGGCCAGTCTTCTGTTACTCATAGGACTGCCTCACTGTGGTTAGACAATTTGTTTAAGCATCAAAGCAGATTTGAGACAAATATATATTTGAATTATACTGTTATATACTTTTAATGTTTATTTCCATTACAGATACATTTTTCAGATACATACAAAATGTCTTTTGCATTCTCGATATGTCTAAATAATGTTCATTATCCTTTAACACCGGGGTCGACTGGTGGCTCTTTGAGTTCATAATGTTGTTTGTTTATTTTTGGCAATATTGAGGCCACCTCAGACTCAGGATATTCTTCAGCAGTAAGAAGGTCGACTCCCTGTGGAAAGAGGGAGAGGAGAGAAGAGGAGAAGGGAAGGAGAGGGGAGGAGAGGAGAGGAGAGGAAAGGAGAGGAGAGGATAAGCGAGGGGAGGAGAGGAGAGGGGAGGAGATGGAGATGGAGGAGAGGAGAGGAGGGAGAGGAGAGGGGAGGAGAGGGGAGGAGATGGAGATGGAGGAGAGGAGAGGGGAGGAGAGGAGAGGAGAGGGGAGGGAGGGGAGGGGAGGAGGAGGAGAGGAGAGGAGAGGAAAGGAGAGGAGAGGAGAGGAGAGGGGAGGAGAGGGGAGGAAAGGAGAGGAAAGGAAAGGAGAGGAGAGGAGAGGATAAGAGAGGGGAGGAGAGAAGAGGGGAGGAGAGGAGAGGAAAGGAGAGGAGAGGATAAGGGAGGGGAGGAGAGGAGAGGGGAGGACATGGAGATGGAGGAGAGAAGAGGAGGGAGAGGAGAGGACAGGGGAGGAGTGGAAAGGAGAGGAGAGGAGAGGATAAGAGAGGGGAGGAGAGGAGAGGAGAGGGAAGGGGAGACGGAGAGGAGAGGAGGGAGGACTGCGTACGTCTGTTGTAAGTGTCTGCTGCAGACATGACTTTCACTTGAATTTCAGACAGCCAATCATCGCAAACCTAAAAGCAAAAGTTTTTTTGTTAATCACAGCGTATCCAGGAACTCTCAACAGGAAGTGTCTGCGGTTCTGCTCCCTCACTGATATCGTCAGAGCAGCTTCCTGTGCGTCCATTCCAACTGTCCATTCATCTCTCTCTCTCTCTCTCTCTCTCTCTCTCTCTCTCTCTCTCTCTCTCTCTCTCTCTCTCTCTCTCTCTCTCTCTCTCTCTCTCTCTTTCTTTCTCTCTCTTGCTCTCTCTCTATCTCCTCTTGCTCTCTCATTCTCTCTCTCTCATTCTCTCTCTCTCTCTCTCTCTCTCTCTCTCTCTCTCTCTCTCTCTCTCTCTCTCTCTCTTTCTCTTTCTCTTTCTCTCTCTCTCTCTCTCTCTCTCTCTCTCTCTCTCTCTCTCTCTCTCTTTCTTTCTCTCTCTTGCTCTCTCTCTCTCTTTCTTTCTCTCTCTTGCTCTCTCTCTCTCTTTCTTTCTCTCTCTTGCTCTCTCTCTATCTCCTCTTGCTCTCTCATTCTCTCTCATTCTCTCTCTCTCTCTCTCTCTCTCTCTCTCTCTCTCTCTCCTCTCTCTCTCTCTCTCTCTCTCTCTCTCTCTCTCTCTCTCTCTCTCTCTCTCTCTCTCTCTCTCTCTACCTCTCTACCTCTCTCTCTACCTCTGTCTGCTGTGTTCCCATCAAGGTTTTAAACCCACATCTGTGGCCCTAGAATAGAAAATGATTCTCATTTTTGAGGAAGCATGTCTTTACGCTCCGTGTTCCCCCCCCGAGCCACCTGCTTCAGAGCCTCCATCCACTGCCGACTGTATAAGCACAACAACCCCAAAGTATAGTATCTTAAGGATGCACAAACATAGAGACAACACGTACACTACAGTCAAAGCTCTTCTCTTTGGTGCATGCCTATTATTCTTCAGTTGCTAGGTCAACGTCAAAGCTACACGGTTGATTTTCCCGGTGCTAAAGTACCTACATTTCTATCTGTAGAGACATGGGGGTGTTTCTGGGTTGTTGTTGTGCCTCCTCGCTGTACGTGCGCGTATATAACATATATTGCAGCTTCCATTAAAATACTAACAGTTTACAATACAAACATGAAATAATTGAGGCAACGTTTAGGCAATGTTGTTTATTTCCTAAACAGATGCTGGGGGAATGACAAAATACACACACACACACACACACACACACACACACACACACACACACACATACATATGAATGCATGCAGGCACACTCATCAAGTATCTCAAACAATGCAACATTGAAATTCAAACCTTTTTCAAACCTTTATTAAACCGCCTCAGAGCCTGGGAGCAGAAACATGGTATTCCCAACACAATGAAAACAATACCTCAACACACCAATTGTGTGTGTGATGCTGGGTGTCAAATCTCTCTCCCTCTCTCTCTCTCTCTCTCTCCCTCTCTCTTGACTAGAACACACCTACGGGATGGATTGGTGCGTTTTATTAGAAGTAAAGTCGAAAAGTTAAAATCGTGCAAAAGTTTAATATTTACTAAATGAACTGGCCGCATGGGGAATAAATTCCCCACATGAGAGACGAACCCCTTTAAATGTTACAAGTGCTGTTTGGCCTCAGAGTATAATTGGACGAAATAGATAGAAACGCTTCTTAATGTGCAGTACATTTGATGCATTCGCACAGAAATGTAAATCTTGCACACTCTTACCACCCCCCCCCCCACCCCACCCCCCCCCACTGGCATCTGTTGTCTTAATGATGTTTGCATCTGTTTGTGTGTCTTTTATCCTTTATCCGTTTTTACGTATCCATTTGTGTTTGTGAAATGTTTATCGTGCTCTGATGCAAAAGTTTCCCTTGCGGGGACAATAATAAAAATAAAATACGAGCTGAACGGAACTTGTTCCTCTCGGATGGAGGTTAGGGTTAGGGGCCCTATAGGAGGAGTGCGTGGGCTTCTATGTATAGGCTCCATAGGCGTCAGTAGTGATGTTGTTATTGATTGAGCGGAGCGATCTCCGGAGTTCGGTTGAGCGTTTATTATATACGTCATACAGTGGTGCTCTGCGTAATTTATTTATTATCAGTTGAGTATTTAAAAAGTAAATAGGGATATTAATCATCGTCATGATAATTATAATTATAATTATAATCAGCGGCGTAAACCCGTCGCTGCAGGGGTGTGTGTGTGTGTGTGTGTGTGTGGGGGGGGGGGATTGTGGCCGTCAGTTACAATCAGTTAACAAACAAAAAAGTAGGCCTGCTGCTACTGTCGTCTTAGTGGATGAGTGTGTGTGTCTTCTTCGTAGTTCTACTAGGCCTGCCGTTCTTATAATAAAAATATAAAAATCGTATAATAACACAGAGAGTATACTTGTAGGTGCTGTCTCTGTCTCTGTGCCGTCGTCGTCCCCTCCCCAGATTAATTCAATTAAATTCTTTCTTAATTCTTTCTTGGAATAATTGGCCTTTGTCCCCTCGCATGACGCACTTGGATGGCTTTTTATCCAATAGGTCTACTATTTTGGAGAGATTTGTTTTATTTAGTGCATAATACTATTGGTCACTAGAGGGGGCTGTTGCCTACAAGGTCGATTAATGTCGGGTGGCTGTTGAGAGACAATAACAATTACCAAATTGAGTTTATCAAAAGAAAAAAACATACGCTTCAGATACAGACACATACAGACACAAACACACACCGATACAGACACATACAGACAAATACAGACACAAACACACACCGATACAGACACATACAGACACACACACACACACACACACACACACACACACCGATACAGACACATACAGACGCAAACACACTGATACAGACACAAACAGACACAAACACACTGATTCAGACACAAACAAACCAATCAAGAGGCCCACATACAGACACACAGACCTATAGGGATGTTCAAGGACCGCATTTATCCAGCTGTCATTCAATTACATTATATTACAGTCATTTAGCAGAGGCTTTTGTCCAAAGCGACTTACAATAAGGCCATTCAACATACAGAAGGCAGGCAAGAGAGCTGCTAGTCACCAGAAGTCATAAGTGCATTTCTTTCCCAACAAGCCTCCCAAGAAGCAGAAGCAGTGCTCAGGTAAAAAGTATAATAAGTTTGATTTAACGCAATAAATACATCAAACAGGGGCAATCACAAATACCAACGCCAATAGACACGCGGAGCTAATAAGCACAAGCTAGTGAACAAGAGGTGGTAAACAAGAAATACAAGCTAACAAGACACAAGGGCTAATAGGAAGTGTAGTGCTTCCTCAAGAAGTGGGTTTATGGCCTGCGGTGGAAGATGAGCAGCATCAGAGCATGTCGTCTGACACAGATGTCCTTTTGTTAGGAACCGGTCTCACGCACACACCCACCCCACCACACACACACACACACACACACACACACACACACACACACACACACACACACACACACACACACACACACACACACACACACACACACACACACACACACACACACACACACACACCACACACACACACAACCACACACACACAGAGCATCCGAGCATGTCGTCCGACACAGATGTGCGATGTCACACCGACAAATACACACACACACACAGACATGCACACACACACACACACACACACACACACACACACACACACACACACACACACACACACACACACACACACACACACACACACACACACACACACACACACACACACACACACACACACACACACTATAACTAGCTGTTGTGTAGCAGGAGCAACTGTACATGGCTGTGTGTTCTGGTGGTGGCCCAGTGCTGGTTCCCCCAGGAGAGAGCGCTCCGCCTGATTGAACAGTCCACAACAACAACAACAACAACAACAACAACAACAACAACAGCAGCAACAACAAAAACCACAAAAACAACAGCAACAGTGTTAAAATGGTGCAATACTCAGTAATAGCCCGTTGTCCCCCACCTTTTCCCCCACCGCCGTACTCTCGAAACTGTCTATACATGTATGGATAATCACAAAGTCATGAATCTACATGCAGTGTTAATACGCTGTTTTTAACGCCATTTTGGGTGGTAGTTTACCTTTTGTTTTTTAGTTCCCCTCTGGGATTACTAAATCGCCTTTTTTTGTAAGCGTGTGTTATTGAATATCCACTTGCGAATCGTTTTTCCGTATATC
>CM051015.1:21349347-21351847 GCA_027704905.1 Muraenolepis orangiensis | reverse complement strand
TGTGATTGGGAGGGGGTCCTTAGTCACAGTAGTTTGTGTTGGACAGTGGTGAAACCGTCAGGGCCTTCAAGGTATTTCAATCAAATTGAAATCAAATGAATGAATGAGGAGGTCTAGAGAAGGTCCAGTTGTGATAGACACGGATTGGTCGCCACTGGTGTCGTACAGAGAAACCAGGTTTCCGCTTTTTTGCTTGTACTACTAACGTTTGGTTTGTGGTGGTGGGGTGGGGCAGTGGGGGGGGGAGATGACCTCACCGCCCACAGGTGTCAGTCAGGGAGCAGGTTTTCAGGTGTCGGCTCACCTGACACAAAAACGAGATGGGATGAGTTGATGATTTACGACGTCACTTTGTCCTGATGCGACATTATTGCTTTCCGTAGCGCCAAGCTTCCAGCTGCTGAAATAGCTTATTGATGTTCGAGAATTCTTTTTTGCAATATAATCTCCTCCGTTCTCAAACAAAAAAAGCCATGTTTTATTTAGACTCTGTCGTCCCCCCCCCCCCCCCCCCCCCGTGTGGCAGATGGAGAACCCTGTTCTGTTTGGTTCTGTTGCCGTCGTCTCGAGTGCGGGAAACGGGAATGAAAAGGTTGTTTTATGTCTGCATATAGGAGAGGAGACGCTCGGCATGCTGCTCTGATTGCAGATGCCTTTATACCGGGGGTAGCTATACTGTGCACCACCATAACCACCCTCCCCCACTCCCTCCCCCCCCCCCCCCTCCCGCCTCTCTCTCTCTCTCTCTCTCTCTCTCTCTCTCTCTCTCTCTCTCTCTCTCTCTCTCTCTCTCCCTGTCCAGGAACAGGGAGGGACCCATTGGAGATATTTGATGGAGAGGGAACGATGGAGAAGCATCCCCCTCGAAGAGGAGAGCTCATCACCGGCTGATTGATCGATTGTTCTGGAAGGAATGTGTCACGTCGGTAATCAGGACGTCAGGCAATATATATATATATATATATATATATATATATAAATATATATATAAATATCCACATCCACAGAGTGCACCGTGTAACACACCAGACACCCGGATCAGAGTGGTATAAATGTCTCTCTCTCGTTCTCTCTCTCCTCCTCGCTCTTAAGTGTCTCTAAAAGGTTACATTTCCACGTCCTCTCACTCCTCTTTATTAAAACAAATCCCGTGTCTCCTCTGCGTCGTCGATATTCCATACGCCACTGTGTCCTTTTCCGTGTCCTTCCAGGGGATTAGAGAGATATTAGAGAGAGAGAGAGAGAGAGAGAGTCATTCCTCTATTAATACATTTTAGTCTGACTCAGTGTTGAGACACAAACAGGTACACTAACAAGTACACAGTGTCTCACAGCAAAAGGTGTCTCCTAACTTTACAAGTAAACTTGCTGGAATGACAGCCCCCCCCCCCGGGGCTTTAGTGTGTGTGTGTGTGTGTGTGTGTGTGTGTGTGTGTGTGTGTGTGTGTGTGTGTGTGTGTGTGTGTGTGTGTGTGTGTGTGTGTGTGTGTGAGTGTGTCTGTGTCGCGGCTGGTCTGTATTCTGTTCCTAGAGAGAAGGTCTAAGCAGGAGCCTAAAGGAGCTGTCTCTCTCTCTCTTCCTGACAGTAAAACTCTCTTACGGTCACTTTAACATGAAAACCTTCACTGACCCACTTTTCCCTTATCTTTATGTTGACAACCAGTCCCTTGTTTGATGTACTTATTGTGTCAAATTTAAGAAGCCAACTGTAGCAGATGACGATCCCACTAGCCATTAACATGGCTTCTTGAGGACTCCTCCAGGGACACAGGGTGATGAGGAATCTGGTTTATTGAAGAGTTTGAATCATAGTGAACAGAGCAGATGGAACATGCTAGAGCTCTTCTCCTCTTGTGTGTGTGGTGTGTGTGTGTGTGGTGGGAGGCTGTTTTAACCTGTGGGTCCTTGTTAATCAAGGCTTCTCCATTGTTCCCTCTCCATCAAATATCTCCAATGGGTCCCTCCCTGTTCCTGGACAGGGAGAGAGAGAGAGAGAGAGAGAGAGAGAGAGAGAGAGAGAGAGAGAGAGAGAGAGAGAGAGAGAGGTGGGGGGGGAGGGAGTGGGGGAGGGTGGTTATGGTGGTGCACAGTATAGCTACCCCCGGTATAAAGGCATCTGCAATCCTCACCAGCCAATCAGTCCGATTCAGGCTAAGGTGAGGCTGCTTCAACCAGCCACCAACCACACACACTCAACACCCACTTATTGTACATTTACCTGTGCATTGGTTCTACTCTTGGAGGCTTGTTAGGAAGGAAACGCACCATTTCTGGCGAATACTAGTTCTCTTGCCTGCCCTACACGGTGTGTAGAATACACTTATTGTATCTAATAATGAATGTAATTAAATGTAAATGCAATGTATCCGGCTGCCTATAACCTCGTCTTTTTTAAACTTGCCAGTCCATTGCGTCCCAGTAAACCGATGAACTAAGCGCAGTTAGAGAGTGCCATTCCCCTTGGGCCTCTGAGAAAGGACTGTTACGTGGACATACTATT